>JAUCMX010000027.1:3010859-3330859 GCA_033459395.1 Hemibagrus guttatus
TCCCACAATAGGATGCCTTTCCGTGTCACTGAGGTAAGATGATACACTACACAGAGGTATTTTATCTCAGCACAAGCACAACCACAACACAAGCCGACAGCACTTTGCTGTACTTTTAGCACATCGGACGTGAGCCGAAATCTACCAACAGATTTAATATTTAATGTCCTTTTTCTCTTGCTCACTATCGTTTATATTTGGTTACAGCTCTCTCTGAAACATTCATGATTGCTGTCTCTGGCATGCTACGAACCTAGCCTCGAAAAACATGCTTTACCTGCTGCCTCGATCGATTTCATCTCTGAAATCACGCATGAATGTGAAAGCCAGAGTCCATGCTAACTATATACCATTTAGCTCATTCTAAAACTTTACTAATTAGAAATGAGAAAGTTTAACATGCTGACTATTATCATGACAGTTTGATATGGTTATTAATATTAGCTGAACTACTAGCTAGCTACTGAATGGTGTGTTTTGCTTGATTTTATCAATAGATTACAAAGAAGTTTTACTTCAATCTAGAATATTTTACCTGTTTTGTTTGGCTAGTTTGTCTAACACTCAGCCTGGCTAATTCTAACTATCTCTGTACTAGCCTCAATTTCTTCTTACTGACCGACTGACTAGCTGAATTTCCTTCTAATTTCTTTCTAAATTCTTCTTTCTACCTTTAGCTAGCAATTCCAGATATCACATTGTGTTAGATCTCGCGTTGATTCACAAATGCTAAGCAGCTGTTATGTTTGGTATGCTTAGTTGGGCTTGTTTTTAGCCACAAGCTTTAGAAGGAAAAAAAAAAAACACCTGTCTTTTTCATACCAAGATATGGTCCCTAGATTGACATCAGTTAAATGTACGAGGCATTTAAAAGTTGTTCAAAACAGCTAGCAGCAAGTAAACAAGCTAAACCCAGCATGTTTACTGATACACATATGATAAACTAATTAGATTTTGATAAAGGATTAAATAAAAACAGGGGGTATTGTAATTTAAAGCTTAACCTGGGGTCTGTCCATATAAATGTACGCTTAGTAAAGTGAATACTATGCTACGTTCTCTGGCAGGAAGACACCTGATTTTATTTACACCTTCTACCCTCTCTCTCTCTCTCTCTCTCTCTCTCTCTCACTTCCTATTTTATCTCTCCTTCTGTCTTGTTCCACTAATCACGCTTCATCTCTCCCTTTCAGCCTTATTTTCTTTTCTCTCTTGGTGTACAGACGGGGACAAAAACATGCATACACGACAAAATTCAATAATTTAATTTTCGTTTCCAGAGAAATACGCAGTGAGAAGGCAGACAGACTCGAAAGGCGAGCCTTTAAAGATGAGCTTTTTTGTTAAAGTCTAATCAGCATTATCCCTCTCTCTCTCTCTCTCTCTCTCTCTCTCTCTCTCTCTCTCTCTCGTGCTCTCCACTTGCTAAATTTCAATTTTAATTACAGCATGCTTTGTGGGAATGACAAGAAGTAATATTGCTAACTCTTGAGTTGCCATAGTATGTAAATGCTAAAGCATATTTTATTTATTTATTTATTTGTTTGTTTGTTTGTTTATTGAAAGTATGAGAAATGATGTAACTCATGCGAATTGCTATGTAAGAACACCAGACCAATCACGCTTGAGGTTAGAGGATGACGTCCAATATAGACAGCGACACTGAAATCCCCCTCGGATTTTCCTGTGACAAATGCGACTTCGAACCCTCTCGTAGCTACGGCTGTTTCTAGCGATTCCTCAAAATGCAAGACTTTTATTTTGTATTGTGCAGTCACACTAACAACAAAGTGACAGGTGACTATTTTCTGTGTTTCCATCTCATTGATGGAGCTGCGATTTCAGCGACAGCACAAGTGAGATTTTCACAAATCAAGAAACCCAAACAGTTGGATTGAATGATTCCTCGGACCAATCCTATGGCTCTTTTCTTCAATTCCTTCCTGCATTGAAGCTGGTACAAAGCAAAGCATGGTGGCTTGTACCTCCAGGGTTGGGGGTTTGATTCTCACCTCCACCCTGTGTGCATGTTCTCCCCATGCTTTGGAGGGTTTCTCAGGGGATTGTCTAAATTGGTTGAAATTGTGCCGTGAGATGGGTTGGCTCCATTCAGGGTGTCTCCCATTTTGTGCCCAGGGTAGCTTCCCCATGAGGATAAGAAATGGTACAGAAAACAGATAGATGCACAGTTAACTTTAGAAGCTCTATATCCTGTAGGTACAACAATTTGCCATGTCCACAAGACACAAACTACAAACGGTGTCGCTTGCTAGTGTGAACGTAGGGTAAATATTTCCTTTAGGCTGCTACGTATACACTCTCTCTGTCTCTCTCTCTAATACATCTTTTTTTCTGTCTCATTTCCCCAATCACTCTTACTGATTGGCACCTGCCTCTTCACCTTCCAAATATTGAGTCTCCACTCTCATCCTGTTTGCACACCTTCATCTGAAATCCCTCAAATCCCGGCTTCTCTTCCCCAGTCTCCTACTCTTAGTCCCTCTCTTCCTCTTTCAAATGAGCTACTAATCACACAGAAGGCACTGCAGGTCCGTGTTCGTTGTGAATGAGCCGCTTGTGTGTGAGAGGAAGAGAGAGAGAGAGAGAGAGAGAGAGAGAGAGAGAGAGAGAGAGAGAGAGATATTGAGAATGATGAATGATTAAGATGAGGGTGCTGCAGAATTCAGCATGAGTGTGCCTCCAGAAATCAATGGCTACTCTGTGATACATGCAGCGAACAAGTGGACGATCTAAGCGTCTCTACACAACCCAGTGCTCCATATACGCACACACACTTACACACACACACACACACTCTTTAACATGATTTGACAATCGATTCTGTTTCTTAAACACTGATGTAACAGATATAATACAAATTCTGCCCAATGCATTATGCACTCATCTATGTAATTAATATAAACAACAAATCTGTCTGTTTAAGTGCGTCAATACGGCATCATATCTCATGCATCATTTATCCTGCATCATCATGATTTATCGACGGCCGACTCGAGCGCGTCAAAACAGCACGTCACCGTCGGTGCTCACCGGTCGCCATGGTAACCCTCCAAACCGCATGTCTACGCTACGACCGCACTGCCATGACGTAAACCTTACTACGTGAGGTGTAAGATTTTACTTTTATTTATTTATTTATTTATTTATTTGATGTGATATTCAAACATTTTATGCATATTCGGAGACATGAACCGCGCACGGCCACGCCCACTTTCTCATTCCACAACGGCGGCGCGAGCGTGACAAGCGGCCGCAGTAGTAGGCTACAGCTCGATGCCCGCGTGCGGATTCCCGGTTGCCAGATTGGGAATTTATGAAAACATATTAATAGACTTTTTTTTTTTTTTTTTTTTGCTGGGAAAGCTGGAGGATAAAATAAATATATAAATGAATAAATCTCCGTAATAAACTCTCCAAAACTATGTTAAAACACACCCTTCGTTTGGGGCCTGTAGCCTGTCTTGTGGTATATTGTGTTAAACCTTGAGTTATGTCCCATTGGCACACATCACTGCTTTAGGATTAATACTAGAAATACTGATGTAGCAGATATATATATATATATATATATATATATATATATATATATATATATATATATATATATATATATATATATATATATATATCTCAACCCCAGCCACTGGGTGCAGTGCCAGTCCCAAGCCCGGAAAAATGGGAGGGTTGCGTCAGGAAGGGCATCCGGCGTAAAACATTTGCCAAGTTGTTGTGCGGACCAGTTGGTCCGCTGTGGCGACCCCGAACAGGGAGCAGCCGAAAGCAACTTCTTCTTCTATCGTCCCAATAAGTGGCTTGGTGGTTAGCACATTTGCCTCACACCTCCAGGGTTGGGGGTTTGATTCCCACCTTTGCCATGTGTTTGCATGTTCTCCCTGTGCCTCAGGGGTTTCCTCTGGTTTCCTCCCCAAATACATGCATTATAGGTTGATTGGCATATCTCTAAATTGTCTGTAGTGTGTGTGTGTGTGTGCCCTGTGATGGGTTGGCACTCTGTCCAGGTTGCATCCTGCCATGATGCCTGAGATAGGCACAGGCTCCCCGTGACCTGAGAATAGATCGGATAAGCGGTACAAACAACGAATAAATATGTCCATGCTGTGTGTAATAAATACTAAAAGTTAGCAATGGAATGGGATGTAACCATTAATCCCATTTTTCTTCACCTTTCCACTCCAGGTAGAAAAACATTATTATAGTTGGTAAAAAAAAAATAACATGGGTTCTGTATCTGATATGAATCTGATATTAATGGGCTTAATTCATTAGCTGCGCTTTGATTTAGTGCATTAATCCAAATTAAATAAGTCGCATACACAGATTTGCTAAAGGCTTGGTTATAAATAAAGACATATCTGTTTTTGAGAACTGCCAAAACTGCTCACGTTTAATGCAAAGTACCATGCAAAGCTGTCATCGTAAAAGTAACACAAAATGTCCTTCACTGGACAAGTATGCAAGCTACAAGGCAGATTAAGACCATATTATGAAGAACAGCATGTTATATATTTATCCAATCAGTTGTACACACTTAGTAACAAGGTTTGTGGCACTTCACATCTTCTCCACATATCTGTTTGGATTTCTTCTACGACTTCCCGAAACAACCGGCTACATTAATTTCCCCGAGGTGTGTATAAGTGTGTGCAAGGTGCCCTGAGATGGACTGGCTTCCCATTCAGAGTGTATTCCTGCTTTATGCCTTGTCTTCTGGGTCCATCACAACCATGACAACGATGAAGCAATCACTAAAAGTGTGTTAGCGAATGTGGTAACTTCAATTAACTTTGAAAGGGTGCAAATACTTGACTCTCACCATGTGTATGCGCATGCATGCAGCTGCTATGCGAGCAGCATTGTTCACATACTTGCCTATGTAATATACATCTGGAGGATTAAATGCGGCGTCCACCAGATGGCATGTAGGAAACAAAACATCTATGTCCATCAGTCAAACTGTTTAGTGAGTTCATGAGTGGTAGCTTTAAACAAATCGACAAGCTCCATTTCTCTTTAAAACTTGCTGCTGTTGGCGTGATTGTTGTCATGATCTGCTTCAAAAGTACATTCAGAAGTATTTCAGCACCCTAGAAAATCCAGAAGACTTGTACCCAAAACAGACCTTTCAGTGGGTTTTTAAAATGTTAAACACTAATAGAAACCCCATTAGTGTTAGTATTCAATAACAGTCTATAGTACAAGGGTTATACAACATTTTCGAGAAATTATGTTGGTTGCACCACTAACACAACTAAGTTGAGGTCACAGTGTCACACACTGACTCCACCTTATCGCATCATGAAGATATGTTGCATTAATCACTAGGGACATGCATGAGCGACAACGCCAAATGACCACAGGGTAGCCCGGCGGCCATCTTGAGTACGTGTACGTGTAGTTACCAACCAGTATTAGTCTTCATATATCAACGTTAAACTTTACACCTTTCCAGTTACAAGACACACACAGTACAGGTGTAAAAGATGTATTGCTGACCAGGAATGGTACAGGTTAGTACGTATAGTGTTCATATCAACATATTGCCACCTTCATTAGAAATAATTTCGTTGAATTTTTTTTTTTTTTTTTTTGTAATCTGCTTTCTTAATTTGTTGATTATATACCTCTAGGCTATTTGTCCGGTTTAAGCATTCACAATACTAAGCAAGATGATTACATTTCGGAAGGGAGGTGGAGAATCATGTCAATAATCTGGCAACCCTGACTCCCGAAACGCGCGTTTCACGCAGGCGAGACGGCGCGCAGGCAGAACATGGCGGAACGCCGACGTAACGCCCATTCAGTCTCTGTGTGCTCGACACACTCAAGCGCAAAACGAAACGGGAACGGTCTTTCTGACGGTTTCCATCCGACGCACCGAAGTCTGGGAGCTCGTTTAGCGCGCGCGTAACGCGTAAGTGGCGGAGACGCGTTACGCGCGTAACACGTAAGTGGCGGAGACGCGTTACGCGCGTATTCCCCTTCGAATAAACAACACCAGACCGGTGAAGAGGGTCGCGGTGTTTACTCCGCTACGGCTACCGACCAACCGCTGTGGGCTTTTCAGGCTGAATATCCGCGGGAATATGACACGGATTCCCGTAGTCACGGGAGTCACGACCGAAACGGCTCACGCAAGGTGTTTACGCATCCACTTGAACCACGGACATCATTACGGCTAAATGAGAACAAAATGAGTGTCAGGTGAATTCCTCCGAGGTGGCTCATGTTTCTAAACAACCCCAACAACTCCCCAACACACAACACACACACACACACACACACACACACACACACGGATGTTTGTAACCGTATATTCATACACAAATCGATATCAAAGCCGCTAGAATTTCACCACAACGAGCTTCGCGACCATAAAAACGTCCAGAGGCTATATTTCAACTCCCTCCTGAAAACGAAAACCCGTTAATGAAACGATGCGCCGGGAAATAAAAACGCACTCACACACTTTAATGCAGAGGCCAGAAATTCACAACAAATCCACGGAGGGATGCTCACACCGACACCGACACCAGCACCGACATCGCCTTTTAAAGGGTGTAGAAAAATGTAATAATAATAATAACAATAATAAAAATAATAAGCTATGACAAAATAAGGAGACGTCTCGGTGTCTGTGGGTCGGCGGCGTTTTGTAAACAACAGTCCCGTTCACGAAAACACGCACACACACACACACACACACACACACTCCGGTATCCGCGCTGCACTTCACTGCGTAAGAAAAAAAAAAAAAAATACAGCATACGATAATAAAAAACCTCCCGGATAAACATCAGCGTGTTAAATCCATGTTTTGTATATATGGTGCTCTCCTGACGTACCGGCGTTTCCGTGCGCAGATTTTCACCGCGACGAATGAAGGAGAAGATGAAGCAGGAGCGACAAACGACCGAATTTGCATGGACATGAATTTTAATGTCGCAGTTCTTCCTTAAGCAGCTCGCAGAAGACGAGAAGACGACTCGTTCCCGTCAGTTATTTATTTATTGATTTTTTTTTATTTCATTGCTATAATATTAATAAAAAAATTTTTAAAAAATGTAAAAAAAAAATCCTTATTACACCGGAGGACATTTCATCCGATCCGCCATGCTAAACAGGTACATCGCTGTTGTTTGCGCTCACCTCGTGCACGAGCCCGCCCTCACCTCCTCCATCCTCCCCGGTCGCCGTGCGTCCGCTGACTGACTCGTCGCGCCGATGTGACCGGTTTCCTCCGCGATCCGCCGGTCAGCAGTGCGAGGCGTCGGGAGAAAGCGCGCTCACGCCGAATCCCCAACCCCTGATGACGCGCACGCACGCACACGCACACACACACACGCGCACACACACACACTGAACGTGTCTGGACACCCCGCGATATCAAACGGACTAACTATCTCTCTCTCTCTCTCTCTCTCTCTCTCTCTCTCTCTCTCTCTCTCTCTCTCTCACTCGTTCTTATACACACTCGGAGGACATGTCTAGACACCCCGCGATGTCAGACAGTCTATTTTTATTTTCTCGTCAGGGGCACACACACACGCACACACGCACACACACGCACACGCACACTCGCAGCACCTTGACTGAACCCCGTTCAATGTGGCTTATTAGTACGTTTAAGCATCGGGGTCTCCTCAATACATTTGGTGTAATTCATCGTTAGAAAGCATTTGTTCCATAAATCTGACTCATGTTTCCTTGGAAATGTGTAATGACTCGGCTACATGCGGGACACCTGGATCATCAGGTGTAGCCTGAATGAAAAGTGCAGTCCAGCACAGCGCAGAACGGTTATGCCCAAATATGGCTGTGTTAAGACACATCAGGGTCAGTAAGGAACTCCAGATTATTTATTTATTTATTTATTTATTTATTTATTTGTTCGTGCGTGGTGACGCAGCAGGTAGCTTTGCTGCATCACAGCTCTGGGGTCCCGGAGTTGATCCTGAGCTCTGGATGCTGTCCATGTGGAATTTCTGCGTCTACGTGTCTATGTGGGTTTCCTCCTGGTTGTCTGTTCTCCTATAAAACATGCCAGTATTTTAACTGCTGATGGACTTAATATCCTATACATGATCTATTTCTGTCTCACACACTCCCCCTGGAGTAACCACAATCCAGATGAAGCTGAAGATGGATATAAATTAGGAAACTACACACCCATCGGGCGTAACATTATGACCACCTGCCTAATATTGTGTTTTGCAGCCAAAACAGCCCTGACCTGTCAAGGCATGGACTAACCGTAGCCCTCATGGGCCTCACTTTGCAACGTACAGGACTTAAAGGATACTTAAAAGACTTAAATGATACTTTTGATAGATACTGACCACTGCAGACCGGGAACACACCACGAGAGCTGCAGTTTTGGAGATGCTTTGATCCAGTCGTCTAGCCATCACAATTTGGACCTTGTCAAACTCGCTCAAATCCTTACGCTTGCCCATTTTTCCTGCTTCTAACACATCAACTTTGAGGTCAAAATGTTCACTTGCTGCCGAATATATCCCACCCACTAACAGGTGCCATGATGAGGAGATCATCAGTGTTATTCACTTCACCTGTCGCTGATCATAATGTTATGCCTGAATGGTGTACACACTCACTCCAATTTCTGTGTCTGCATTTGCATATTAAAACGTGATTGGCTCTTTCACCTAATGAGACAATAACACAGACCTGACACATGTTTGTGAAATGAGATTTTTAAAAAAAAATTAAAATTAACTTTGTTAAATTGTTTTAACACTAATGTTTTACCCCAAAATTATATTTACTTCATTATGATTGAATCATAATTAAATCGTACTAAAATGATTTAATGTGTTATAAAAAAAATAAGGTTACTAAAAGTCTTTATAGTCTGAAAGTATACAGGATATGTTCTGTTGCTTTTACTGAATCCCAAATTACTGGATCAGAACGATCTTGTGGGGTGTTTCCAGTCTGCAGTGGTCAGTATCTATCAAAAGTGGTCCAAGGAAGGAACAGTGGTGAACCGGCGACAGGCTCGTTGATGCATGTAGGGAGCGAAGGCTGGCCCGTGTGATGCGATCCAGCTGACGAGCTACTCTTGCTCAAATTGCTGAAGAAGTTAATGCTGGTTCTGATAGAAAGGTGTCAGTATACACAGTGCATGATGAGTCAGGGCTGTTTTGGCAGTAAAAGGGGCACCGACACAATATTAGGCAGGTGGTCATAATGTTATGCCAGGTTGTTGTATATCACTCCCATAATCAGATTTGGAAATATTTAGATCATTTTGTGAAATGTATGTGATTTTTCTCTACACCTACCACTGGTGGGGCAGGGGCAATCTATTTTTGGATGCCATGACATCCCAGGTGGGGAGGCAGAAAAAAATTAAGCCATTGTATTTGTAATTGGAATGCTCTCTGATGCATGGTGTTAATTAATGCTCTAGTGAAGCTAAAACTCCAGACAAAATGTTCCGCTTTAGAAGTTTCTCCGTGCTAAAGATCCAAGTACTATGTGTTTGAATGCACGGCCAGAACATTGCTAATAAATGCATTAAAGATAAAGCCAGACACTGTTAACGTGCACATCTATTAGAGTTATTTCTTGGTAATATTGTTTTCAATGCACTGCCTAGGCCAATTTATTGTTTCTCATTAAATTAGCCTGTGTGTATGTCGTTATTTGGATGTTAGCTGCAACACTAAAAGAAAAATATAAAATGGAATGTATACAGTGCATACTACAGTAATTATTATATCCTAGCCTATATTTAAAAGGCTGTAAGAGCCATATTTAATAGGCTGTAAGAAAGCTTTTAGTAGCCTATTAGGCCACATAATGTGCAGTCAGAGAGAGAGAGAGAGAGAAGAGAGAGAGAGAGAGAGAGAGAGAGAGAGAGAGAGAGAGAGAGGAGAGAGAGAGAGAGAGAGAGAGAGATACTTGTTGTATAGTTTAAGGAATAGGAATAACAACTACAGCTAACGATATACTAATTACCACAATAACTAATATATACAATATTCTTATTCCTAGATATTCATGTATATTCATTAGAAAGTAATTCCTAGACAATTTTATAGAAACTGTTTCTTACTGGTGACCAGTGGAAATCTGGCTCCCCCTTCTGAGCATCCCATCCTAGTTCCACTTGTATTCTGTTTATATTATTTTTATTGTTTGTTCAGTTTTCACTGTTTATTTCAGGTCCCACTGATTCAGTTCTGTTTTTTTTTCTGCTTTGTGTTTGTTTTGTTGTTTCTCATGATTCTTTTCTGTACTGGTTTGTTTGTCCATGTGGTTCTGATGTTCCCTCTTTCCTTCTCTTCTCTTGTTTCTGCTTTCTTGGTTGTTTTGTGTTTTAGTTGTTTTTTTCCTGTTTCCTTTTTTGTTTGTCTGTTTGCCCATTCTTCGTTGTGTTTCTAAATATCTAGGTTTTGTTGTGGTGGTTCTGGTGGGATTTTATTCTGCTCATTTTTTTCCTCTGCTGTTATATTATGGTGGTCATGGGTTTTCTTCTGTTTCATTCATCTGTTTCATTTATGCTTTATTTTATTTTGTTAGTTTTCTTACTATTCTGTTTAGTTTTTATTTAATTCTGAATATTTTATTTATTTATTTATTCTATGTTTTTTTTTTCTGTTATGCTTTATTATTTATTTTGGTGGTTTCAGTCTGTTCTACTAGTCTGTAAATTTCCCACTGGGATCTATCTATCTATCTATCTATCTATCTATCTATCTATCTATCTATCTATCTATCTATCTATCTATCTATCTATCTGTCTGTCTGTTGGTCTGTCTGCCTGCCTATCTATCTATCTATCTATCTATCTATCTATCTATCTATCTATCTATCTATCTATCTGTCTGTCTATCTATCTATCTATCTATCTATCTATCTATCTATCTATCTATCTATCTATCTATCTGTCTGTCTGTCTGTCTGTCTGTCTGTCTGTCTGTCTGTCGATCTATCTTTTCTCCATTCTGATTTTTTTTTTTTTCTCCCCTACTTCTTTTACACTGCTATATTCTACTGTTTTTTGTTTCTGAATGTTCAGTTTGTATATGGTCATATTATGTTGTGGTCATATACTGTACGTGCAACAGGTCACTTTTTGAAACTCGCTGAGCCGTTTGGCCACGCCCATGCCCGCCCCTGCCCGCCCCCTACTTCCTTTTTTCTTGTCGGACCAGCGCTTCCTTCTGCCGCGGGTTTGCCGTTAGCACCATGTTTACTAATGAGCGAGAACGTCTGAAGAGATGATTTCAGTCTCCATTTCATCAACAGCATGACACTTCCGGTTCGGCGTGAGGTCTGTAATCGGAGGTGTACCGAGTGTTCTCGTGTGTGTGTGTGTGTGGTGTGTGTACGCTACTCTTATCTACTGCACGTGGATCAAAGTGCAGAGAGGCGCGCACGGAGCGATCAGCTGAAGGAACAGTGATTTCCGCAATGTCACCCAACCCGAGAGACATGAACGGCACAGGTATATACACCCGCCTTTTTACTTTCCCTCACTGTTCTTTCTTTCTTTCTTTCTTTCTTTCTTTCTTTCTTTCTTTCTTTCTTTCTTTCTCTCTCTCTCTCTCTCTCTCTCTCTCTCTCTCTCTCTCTCTCTCTCTCTTCTTTCTCTCCCTCTTTCTCCTTCTTTCTCTCTCTTTCTCTCTCTTTCTCCTCTCTCTCTCTTTCTCCTTCTTTCTCTCCCTCTTTCTCCTTCTTTCTCTCTCTTTCTCTCTCTTTCTCTCTCTTTCTCCTTCTTTCTCTCTCTCTTTCTCCTTCTTTCTCCTTTCTCTCTCTCTTTCTCCTTCTTTCTCTCCCTCTTTCTCCTTTTTCTCTCTCTCTTTCTCTCTCTCTTTCTCCTTCTTTCTCTCTCTCTCTTTCTCCTTCTTTCTCTCTCTCTCTCTCTCTCTCTCTCTCTCTCTCTCTCTCCCACATATCAGCTTTCCCTCTATCGCCTCTGAACCCCTTCATTCAGTCTCTTTCCCCCTTTTTGTCACTTTCTCTTATTGCCTCACCTTTCCTTCGTCTCTTTTTCCATCTGTCTTTTTTGCTTTCCCTCATATGTCCTTACTTATCCTCCATCATATACTGGTTCCTTTTCTTTTGTTTGTTTCTTTTAACCTGTCTCTTTTGTGTCTCCTGTCTGTGTTTTCTAGCCAAGTAGAATGCATACAGATGTATCGTTCCAGTATTTCAGTAAACGTGAGTGCGGTGTGCAGCGACTTGCTATCTAAATGTATTACCCAATATCATAATCAGATGCACTGCACAAGGTGAGAAGGTCAATCACGCTGGCAGATATGATAACATACTCGGGCAGAGGTTAGTCCGATGAATCAATCGCACTATGAAGTGACATCCACGTGTACGGATCAGAATTAATTAGGGATAGTTCAGGTGAGTAAAGGAAGGCCTCCGGTTCAGCATGGTACAAACTGAAGGTCATAATCAAAGGAGTTGTCCGGCTCAGTGATACTATTTGTGCATAAAATGTTTCATAAGATTTAAAAATACTCCCATTTTTCGCTAGGTTTTTTTTGCTAGGCAACAGGGAAACGTCAAAGACGGAAGACAAGTGTTGGTTAATCGGCTACATTTAGAGTAAAGGGACAGTTTTGTAATATTGATTTGTTTCCCAACTGTTGTTGCTTTAAATGCTAAAGCCCAGTGTGTGCATGGCCACTTATGAAATGGAATTTTTCAAGATCCTTTACAACTCCTCTGTGGAGCTTCATCAGATCTGACACGTGACTGTTTATTGCGTTTGGATTTCTTTGTGTTAAATGTCTCTTTGTCTCTCAGTTGCTGCAGTTGATGAGATGGAGGAGAACAGCAAGAAATCACAATGGAAATTGTTTATTGAGGATATCAGTGTGTTACATTTTGTGCTGACCTTCTTGCTTATGGGTGAGATACAGTACTCATGCCTGCAGCTCATGCCTTCTTTATCACTTCTGTTCATTTGGATCACATTTGCTGTGTAATGTCTAATTCTAAAATTATTCTTAAATTATTTAAGATCATATTTTTGTTTAGGTGTGTCATGTCTGGTGTTGATGCTTTATCTGATGTTTACTTCGCTGTGGCCGATTCCCACTCTGTACTTTACCTGGCAGTTTTTTGATTGGAACACACCTGAGAGAGGTTTTACATACACACACACACACAAACATGTGAACTGTCAGCATTCACTTACTATAACACACCTCTTTTTATGAGTCAGGCTATTCTCACATTTCCGCTTTCCGTGATGAACATAACTTCATCATTGTTCACGCAACACATCCCGGACTATGCATTCTGTGTGAAAATTGTCAGCTGTCTGATAAATATTTATAAATGTTTATATTTATCTTTTAATTAAAAAAAAAAAAAAAATTCCCAGTCTTTGGAATCAGGCTTCTTATTTCTCAGGCCACACTTTAACTGTGATTGTTAAACAATACAAAAAAAGTGTCTGTTGCTAATGTGTGATTGTAGGATCACATCAAATAATAAAAATTCCATTCCATTCCATTGTCTACCGCTTATCCGATCTATTCTCGGGTCACGGGGAGCCTGTGCCTATCTCAGGCGTCATCGGGCATCAAGGCAGGATACACCCTGGACGGAGTGCCAACCCATCGCAGGGCACACACACACACACACACACACACACTTTCATTCACTCACGCAATCACACACTACGGACAATTTTAGAGATGCCAATCAACCTACAATGCATGTCTTTGGACCGGGGGAGGAAACCGGAGTACCCGGAGGAAACCCCCCGAGGCACGCGGAGAACATGCAAACTCCACACACACACGGCGGAGGCGGGAATCTAACCCCCAACCCTGGAGGTGTGAGGCAAACGTGCTAACCACCGTGCCCCCCCAAATAATAAAAATGTCCATTGTTATTAGTTTATATATATTTTTTCGTATATCATGGCCAAATAATCTTTTCGAGTTATTCTTTTATCAGGACACTTGTGATGGTCTTATTCTTTCACCCTGCTTTTTCCAACTGTTTATTTATGTTTACAAGTCATCTTATGAGACTAAAATCATTCAGATGACTTAAAATGGCAGAATGACAAAACTGTCCAAGTTCCCATACTGAATGCATCTCTGTGTTTTAACCAGGTGGTAGAAGAACTGACTTTGTTAGGGGCTGGAAGGTCTGGAAACATCTTAAAGACTACTTCCCAATAAAGGTAATCTAGACTTGGCCTTCATTTCCACTACTCTTCCTGATTTCTGCCCTATTTTAGGGCCTTTGTAGCAGCTGTTATTGTACTTATTCAAATGTTTAGAGTTTTATTAGTTTCATTAGAGACAAAATTTTGATACAACTACAGTTAAGGCGTCGTGTCCTTCTTCTTCATTATATCATAAACAGGGAAAAACAAATAAAAAAAACTTACTGTTTTAAAGATATTACTTTCTGAATAGAATGCTCTGAATTTCATGCATGTCACACTAAACATTATTAGATTGGAACGGAAACTGCATGCTGTAGCCTCATGATGGTTGTATATTCTAGTTATTCATATCAAATCTTTCTCCCTTTCAGCTGGTGAAGACTGCAGAGCTGAGTCCCAGTAGGAACTATATTCTGGGTTGTCATCCGCATGGCATCATGAGCATAGGCGCCTTCTCCTGCTTCAGCACAGAAGCTGGCGGGTTTGCGCAGGCGTTCCCGGGAATGCGCGCCTCTCTGGCCATGCTTGCCGGCATCTTCCGCGTGCCTCTCTTCAGAGAATACCCCTTGTTTATAGGTCAGTGCATGTGTGCATTCTAGCATTTAATTCACACCAGGGGTATGATGGGATACCATAAGAAAATTTGAATTATTACAGTGGTCATACTATGTACAGAATATCGTATATACACAGACATGTAAACATGAAACTAGAACCGTGGTACATTTAATAAGACATTGTATAAAGTCTGTGGAACATGGTGCACACTGCATGCCCACTACTTACCACAGTTTCTCACACACTTATTACTAGGTGATAACATCATATATTTTGTCGTATTGCTATGTCTTTAATGACCTGGAAGCAGCAAGCATGAGTACAAACCCCAAAAGCTGGTAAAAGCCGGTGTTTCTGCAAAACACGTGCAGAAAATGTGATTACGCTTTATTAAAATTTTTAATACACTTACTTCCTGTGTGCAATCTTTTTATTTTTTAATAAACACAGATTTCATTAATGGTATAAGCACTTAACAGGAACGTACATTAAAGGAATCGAAGGGGGGGGGGGGGGATTCCTCCAAGACTCTAACAAATTGCTCTCTTAGGAATATTGCCAGTCAGTAGAGAGAGTCTTGTGTACATGCTGAATCGAGCCGGTGTGGGCAATGCTGTGGTCATCATAGTCGGAGGAGCTGAGGAGTCTCTAGCTTCTTCTCCTGGAGTGAACGTTGTGGTCATGAAGCAGAGGAAAGGCTTTGTGCGTCTCGCTTTGGAAAACGGGTAAGGAGAGAAAATACACAAGTCACTTTCTTGCCAGATGTGAAATACTGATTATGAAGAAACTGCAGTCATTTTAAAGGGATGTGTTACAGTGATTACTCAGAACCATGGTTCATTCTTCTTCCCTGTTTGACAAATCTTATAGAATTAAAAAATATAACTTCCTTATAAGAGTCATACTGGTGTCACCACTAAAACGACACGTTAGCATATCCCTGTTTAGATATAGCAAGGAACTTCCTTTAGGTTTCTGATTTCTACAGTGAGATCTTCCTATCTAATGCAAAGATTTTTAATGTTTTCAATTTAAGTTCAGCTGAGAAGTTATCCCTCACGTCACACATTATTCATTATTTGTGGGCACAGGGAGCAAACATTTGTGGGCACAATGTAACAGGAAAACAATCATCAGGGTAATGGTGTGATGAAATATGACAAAAAAATTCCTACTATACCATGGTAAATTTTTCATTTGCTTTTTCATGATTTCATTTATTTTGCTTTTTAAAGAAAACCGGTCATAGTTTTTTTTAAAAATCTGTTTAATGTTGTGGGACACTTGTGAAACAAGTTAGTTATGGAGGTCATGCATGCTATATTATCTATAATTGTTGACTCGGGCAAAAAAAAATAAAATTAAAAAAATTAAAAAAATGCAGCATGTTACTGAGAAAACGTACATGTCCGAACTCTCCGGTCCTGGAAACTTTTCCTGCACACTTGATTAATGCCTAAGTAACTCTGCTTCATCACAGCACTGCATCACTGAATGCTTTTCTATCATACATCCACATTTTATTATTTACATATTATTATCAGGAGTATGTGAACCCTGGTTGTCTTTTCAGGGCTGACCTGGTTCCAGTGTACTCGTTCGGGGAGAACGAGCTCTTTCGGCAAGTGCTGCTGTCCGAGGGCAGCGTAGGCCGCAGGTTTCAAGCTCTGTTTAAGCGGGTGATGGGATTTGCCCCATGTCTCTTCACTGGGGGGCGCTGGCTGTTCCTGCCTTACAGGAGACCTGTCACTACTGTGGGTAAGTCTAACACAACAACTCGTACCTTCAGTGCAAGCTGTATAGTTGCATTCTTTCTGACTTCAAGGTTGGGTATGTTGATGCAAAGATTTTTCTTTCACCTTACAGCATTGGCATACTCTTGTTGCCTGTTTAAAGCTCTGCTCGGACAGAAACAGTCCTGTGTCTGTTCAGTAACATTGAGGAGGATATCTGCAATAAGATCAAATCACATTGGATATTTGCACTCAGTATAAATCAGAGATGTTCAAGACATAAATCTCATATTACTGCAAATTGCAGATTACTTCTGGGATTGTGGCTGTGCTTGATCATCGGTAGACCATATGGCATGCATAAAGGCTGAGGTTGTGCTAGGAAATTACCTAAAAAACCCCTCTAGATGCATTGCTTCTCAGACAAAACCGAATACTTGGATTTGTTTGAGGCTTGACAGGAGGAGGATGAGACGAACAGGAAAGATAAAGGATTTCTTCATAAATTGTCTTTACAATAAATTTCTGGTCATTGTATACAATACAAAATACTGTGTAATCTTTCCAGTCGGATGCACACAGCCTGTAAAAAAAAAAAAGATTCAGATTCAGACAGGGCTTCAATCCCAGAGATACTCTGCTAATGACTAGATTATTCACTTCATGTGAAACTAATCCAGTCCGAATAGAGCTTAAGGCTGCTTCGCACTTGCACTCTCCAGTACACGTTTGACAGAACATGTTTTAAAAAGCATAGCTGCCTGTGATGCTTCCTGCTTAATGATCTCTCTTGTCCTCTTTGTCTTAGTTGGAAGCCCCATCTCTGTCCCTCACATATGCAATCCATCCGAACAGCAGGTGGACCACTATCACAATCTGTACATGGAATCTCTATCCGAACTCTTCCACAGGCACAAAATCAGCTGCGGGCTGGCCGACACACACCAGATACGCTTCATCTGAACACTACACACAAAACACATGTACATTTTGAATTTTAACCCTGTAAAATTTGTATATTGATGATTTTTAAATGACATTCGCTGCTTTTTGTAACTGCGTAGTTTTTAACATGACTGTTTAATGTAAATAATTCATAAAGCACATCATAGCATCCATATGTGCATGAATTCTGCTTTGATATGCAGTATATGAATATAAATGTAATATTAAATATGAATTTTATTCCTCATTGAAAGATATCAAGATCAGAAGCTCTTGCTCTTATGCTATTAAATATATAAAAAAAAACTGTTTAAACTTCATAGACTGAGCTTTGAGAACTGAAAAGATGTGCGCTATGCTGTCTTTTTTTTTTTATGTTTATGTTCAATTATGCTTACATGTGACTTGCTATGATTTGCACAAAATAAACAATTAACTGACCTTTAAAAACATAACTGCCCTTAGGCTCACTTCGGCCACTTACCTCGATAACAGACACAGGCCTACACCGACTGCATCCAGGTGAACTCTGAATTCATAAGCCTCAGTTTTGTGCTCCAATAAAAACAAATTAAAAAAAAAAAAAAGAGGACAGGCTTAACGTAAACAAAAAAACAAAACAAAACAGATGTCTCATTTTGTGGTAAAATTCCAGATTTGTTTTTAAGCCTGCTAAAATTTTCTTGCCTGCAAGTCTGGCAAAGTTGGTGCCTCGATGTTGCCTGTAAAAGGGTGGAACATTATGCGAATACAAATAGGCATGCTTTTCCAATATTTATTGACATTTGAATTAATTTAGCAACAATAAAGTTACAAGGCAAACCTGAAACAAAAGTTTACTCTAACAGGCCTTCAGCTAGCCTAATGACTACCTACCTGTATGTCTAAGGAAAAGACTGGATTCATTAGATCATTCTGTTGCGTACAAAACAAATCGTTGCTGTCAGAAGGAAATTGACTGAGAAACTGAAACATAAAATACAGTACAATAAATATTTCTTTAGACAAGCTAATCCAGCCTTGCACGAATACAAAATGTCTGTGCTATTATGCAGGTTTTTGAGAGTGTAACGACTAACTCTAGTGGTGTTGCAGAAAATCTGTTCCTGTGAAGCCGCAGTCCAGCTGCATGGCTTTTCTAGAGCATGAGGGACGCCACCGTAGGCATTTGAGATGATCGTTTCAAAGTTGTTTTGTTCACCATGATTACTTTGCGAGCTTTCTTGCTGCGGTCATCATGCCATTGCGTGAAGTAGCTCATCCCAAACGGCACCAAGGTACCCGGGTTTCTCTTCTGGACATACTCCTACATTGAAAACTTTAAACACCAGGATCCTCGGACCATCAGCACTGTTGCCCATCAAACAGATTAAATTCTAAGGCGATTGAGAGTGAAATGGAATTTCAACAATTGAGTATGCGTGATCACACGGTCCACTTCAGACACCTGATTTAAAAAAGAGAGAATATGGGAACAGGGCTTGATCATCTTAAAACAGATTGTTAGGTTTAAGAGCAAGTTATGTCAAATCTGTAACATAAATTTCGCAAAAAATATATGAAAGCCTTGCACAAACTGTATGGATAAAACCCTGGTAATGGACAGGTCCCTGCCATATCTAATATTTCTGATCACTTCAATGTTTCATACATAATAATATTGTGTGTGTTACCTGGTCTCGTGATGTGTGGCTAAGCAGCGTACGCAGCAGTAGCGAGCTCCGCAGGACACGCAGGTGTAGTTGGAAGGGAAACCGCACACAGCACAGAAGTGACGCTGAGGAATCTTTGATGGCTCTGAGCATGCTGTCAGATAGTTCGGACCCTCGCTCACACTCAAGTCCTGGATAGGAGAGAGAGAGAAAAGATTAAAGCCTCACTCATATTTAAAAGGAAATAATTCTTCCCCTACAGCTGATATGTAATCCTTTTCCTTTTATTCCTCCATCTTCATTTCCTTTCTTGTCATGTCAGTCTTTAATTGCTCAAATGATTCCTGGACTCTTTCTCGTTTTCTAAGCCCACCACCACACAACCACTAAAATCCTCTCTAGTGTTCACATTCCTATAGAATTTAGTCCCAAACCATTTCCAAATCAACGAGTTACCTGGTTATTATTAGGATAGAGTTTGTGGGCAATGCCTCACCTCCTCCTCAAGCAGGGCCTGGAAGTTTTTCCGGAAGCGTTGTTTAAAATGATCGCCCCTGGTCTTCTTCCTCCGCTTTCCTTAGGAGTTACAATACAAACACAGACGTGTCAAGTCAAAGAACAGAGGTAACACATCTACGAGATCTAATAAGTGAACAGATGCCAACACATGACTGGGAATGACTTATTTATATTACTGCATCGGCATATGTAGTAGAATGCCATTTTTAGTGCGAGAACCAGACATAACTCATGCAGACACTGCCATCTGTCAGATTTGTAGAATCTGATCATTTCTACAGATGTCCTCTGGGTGGGAAACAGTACTTTATTTAGAATTCATATGACTGGAAAGCTTCCCTATGCAAATTAAGAGTGATGGAGTTCATCTTTTTTGGCGGGGGGTTTGTTGTGTATAGCCACGAAAAGACAAATTAGTCCATTAACTCCATCAACACAGACGTTGTTTATAGTCCTTCCAGTAAATCAGCTGTACTTTCAAAGAAACCAAGATAACACTGGACGATCGGTTTTTTTGTGGACTTTCTTACTATTTGAATGAAGGATTTCTCTTTTCCGGTGATGTGACACATGAACTGCAATGTACAGAACATTAATGACAACGGTGTGCATCGCCAGTTGTGGTTATGAGGGAATGTAGTGAGAAAACAAAGCTCACCTACGCTCCTGGAACTTAAGGAATGAATGCTAGGCTTTGACTACAGATCATTGGTACTATTTTCGTCATCGTTTTCAAAAGCCTCCGCTTTCACAATCCATCCACTTAAAAGAGCGTTTTCCATTGACTAAAAATGCAGTCTCGGTGTGGACGGAAGGCTAAAGCGGATAGAAAGGTATGTGGGTTTTAAACAAAAACGTATCAGCGTGGACATGGCCTCAGGTCATGGCCTTTGCGTTTCCATAAAAATGATTCCTACTTAAGAATTAAACACATACAAGGCTTTTGTGGAGATTCATAATACATATTGGGCATACATAAATATTTTCACTACAACCTTGTGTGTTTGTGTATGAATACAAATGCTCAAGTAATGTCGTAAAACCGTGACATTCTTAGACTAGGTTAGCATAAGGTGAACATTTCAAAAAGCCACAGCTCTAATCCATAGTAACCTGTATGGGAGGTTTACCTCAGTTCACGTGTAAAATGAAATAGCATAAAAACGGAAGCGTGCGCTGGGAACGTGTCTTTATAGTCATATTAAGAAACAGAACCGGAGCAGTGTGAACGCATCTGTACCGGGTTCGTCATTCTCGTCGAAATGCGGCAGGCGCTTCACCGGCGGCGGGAGGCTCGTCTGCGGGTCGTCCTGGAAGTTGTCCTTCTCCAGCGCCTCCAGCTGCCGCGTCAGCCTCCGCTGCCGAGTCGCTACATCCAGCACACGCCTCTGACCCGGGTCCTGAGAGCGCACTGAAGGAACACAAACATCAATTAAAACATCACGTACATCGATAAAACTTATACATTATTATTATTATTATTTTCAAATTGTTTGATAATTCCATCTAGCGTTAAGTTCATTAGTACGAGCAGGCTAACTCTAGCTAACGGAGTAGCATTTTTAGCAAAGTAAATTATTAAATCTGCTAGTCCGTTACAGTTAAAATATTCTTTAGCCTAGCTAGCTAATAGAGCTTTAAACGGAATACAGAAGCCACGATATCAATAGCAGCTCAAAAGAATAAACAAATAAACAAACAAAAAAAATAAACACACCTACCTGCAATTTTCTTCTCCGCCATTTTGGAGAAATCTCGCTACGGCGACCTGTAGAGGACAAATCAGACGCGTTTCGTAATAACAACGCGACTGCGTTTAGAATTTTCTAAACTCTTTCTCTGGAGTTGTCTGAGGTACAAGGAAACGATCAGAATCCTTTTGTATGATTCAGTATACAAACCCTTAAAGATATGTTAAGCAATGTGTTACTTTTCATATAAAGGTATAAAATGGTAATGCAGGATTGTTTTACTGTGTGAATATTATAAACACAAGTCCAACATTTTCTACAGTGACACCAGAGTTTGATGTTTTCTTGTTACAGTATGCCTCACTAAAAAACGTTTTCAAAAGAGCCTAAATCTGTTCAAATATATGATGTTATCAATGGAACTGTGCATGATTTAGTTTGTTTATAGATTATATCTGATGTCTCTTGTTCTGATGTTGCTGCTTTTTGTAACTTAGCTTTTTTTTTTTTCAATTAATATTTTGTCAAAATTAATTTGGTCAATTAATATTTGTTGCATATAATTTTTTTTTCTCATACTAAATTAGCCCTAAATTATATGGTCTTGATTAGCTGCTACTAGTTAGACTACATGTTGCAGTATGGCTATGAAAATGTGGAGTAGGTCAAATATAGCAATAAAATAAATAATAGAAATTTTAATTATTATCTCACTATTTTATATTATCTTTTTTATCATAACATACTTCACAAAAACAATACTGGAAATGTGTATGTCTTGAAGTATGTCAAAGACCAGCAACTAATTTGTAGGAAAAATAACGAGGTTGAATGTTTTTCAGTTCTTTTTTTTTCTTGTTCAGTCAGAACAAATCCAGTCTGTAAATCTGTTTCTGTTCAGGGTTTATTTCAGTCACTTTATCCTGCATCCGCTTCAAAAGTCTAAATAAATACTGAGGAGTCCATGGCTTGTTACGTGACCTGACACTTTTAAGGGTTAATAGCTAACTCTGTATCTACAACACATTACTGTGGAGGTGTGCAGACACACACGCACATAAATAAAATAAAAAAAAAATCAGTCGGCTTCAAAATAAAAGCAATGCAGTTGTATTGCATGCATGACGTACACTTATTTACATTTGATTTCTAATTTCTGATTAAATTCATGCCGGCCGGACAGAGACAGACAAAGGGCCGGATATGGCTCAGGGATAGTAAAATGCCCAGGTCTGTAGTGCATCCTTGATATTTGGGAATGATTAAAGAACACTTCCGGGTTCTTGATTGTTGCTGTTTTCATAATAAGTGGAACGGTAAGAGGAAAGTCCACACAGGACACAAAAATACACCCATTGACACGCCCCCCTCACCCCAACAGTCTGAGCTCAGAAGCAAAAGTGAAAGTAATGTTATTCCGAGAAATCGCTCGTATCTGAGAAGCTGACAATGGGTATGTAATATCATATTTTAACGTAACTGTATAACAGTGCGGTATTATAAGCTGTAGTTTTATTCATTTTTTTCATCTCCAAGGTTGTCATTTTGTTTTCTGGATGTAGTTGTTACAGATATAAAAAAAAAACAAAACAGCCCTTGCTTTAAAAAATAAAAAATAAATAAATATCCGAGGCTACAATTACATTGTTTTTCTTCCTCCAAGGTTGCATATTAACAGGCTTAGAGTACTAAGAGTACTAAATACACAAAATGTGGTTAACTGTCATCCATGTTAATGATACTAGACGTTTTTTTAAATCAGTATTTTACTTCCAATCTGCAACTGTGTAAGTCAGTCATCTGTCAGTCAGTGAAATTAAAGAAAGAGGTGTGAGTGTGAGAGGTTAGTTTTCACACATCATCTCTGAAAAACACTGCTGCAGATTTTATGTCACAGGTTTTATTATTTTTTTAAGTTGTTAAGAATTTGTATATTTTTTGTAATGTAACAGAAATTCTTTCAAATTTCTGTTGATTAACATATTTAGCTCATGACTACACAAGTAACCAGATGCAGAAGCAGCCTCTTCAGAAATATTTTACTGTTACACTCGGAATCCCATTAGGACCTCTTGTGGGTATAGAGCAGAAATTTCAGGAACTAATACCAGGTCTGCGGAATGTGCAGAAGCCAGAGGATTGTGATTTCATTATGACTTTCTGCCCTCATGTTGCTACTGAAGCAGCAGAGAAGATGATTAATACCTTACCAGGTAAGACACTCATTATTCCCGTAAATTCCTGTTGATCAGCATGAATAAGTGTGAGATCACAAACATGTAGTTATATGGAAAAGTAGAAAAATGGTAACATATCAGAATGCATAAATTACATGAAAGACTAAAGAGAATAATTTTATGATGATGGAATATAACAAATAAGTTATTCTGTCTTCATTCTGAATCTTAAAGGTTAATAATCTTTTACATTTGTTCAAAGTGAAAATGTGCAATGTGTGAAACATCTTTTACTTTCTGTTTGTTGAATTGCTGAGTTTGGACAGTTGTCTAATTGACTTAATTATGGTGAAAATCTGGTACTGGGACCCTGTTTTTTTCAGATGTTTTCTTTTGATACTATGCTGGTGACTGACAAATTGTGAATTGAAATAAATGTTAAATTATTCTCATTTTTAAATGCTTTCACCAAAAGGTAACAAACCTGCAGTTCTGGTGGTGCTTCATAACACAGAGCATATTGTACCAGACAGCAGCAGATCTGTAAAGAGACAGAATACTATCACAGTTGACTGTCTGTTCCATGAAGATCAGGGATTACTGACATGTTTTAAAAACGATGAAGCACTGTCCAAAGTTATAAACTGGCTTCATCCTGAGGTAAAGATTTTCTTCTCTTCTCTTCTCTTCTCTTCTCTTCTCTTCTCTTCTCTTCTCTTCTCTTCTCTTCTCTTCTCTTCTCTTCTCTTCTCTTCTCTTCTCTTCTCTTCTCTTCTCTTCTCTTCTCTCTACCATGTCTCTGTAGATTGATTTTGATTCCCCAATCCAGCTTACATATATACAGTAAATGTAATAATTTTTTCTCTATATATAACAGCTATATATAACAGTAGTGATAAGCGTCAGTAGTGATATTGATAAAATTGACCTAGATTATATATATTACAGGATATTTCAAACAAGCCACCAAGTCAACATCAAAGTAAGTGTCATTTTTACAGGCAGTTTATTATGTACAATGGAACATCATCACATATTTACTTAGCATGTTAGTGTGTTTTTACTTGAGACTCCTGGGCATGTAGAAATGTAGAAGTCATGTATTTATTCATTCAAAAATGCACAAAACCATCTTAGGAAACAATTGCATCTTTACAAGGTTTAGTTTGATACATGTATTATTTAAAGAGAATTGATATTCCAAAACAGTGCTATGGATTTTAAAGACATTCTAATGATTTATTTATAATGAAGTACAAAAGTGAGCTGATCTGTCAAAATCTCTATACACTGAAAATAAAAAGGTAGAGGTTGTTTTGGGGGATTGGGTGGATGTAAATGTTTGAATTTAAGGTGAAAGTTTCAGTAGGATATAATACTACCACATATTTTATTTATTTGGAGCTTTTTTCAATTTGCTGAATCATGCAGTATAGCTGAAATAGTCCCAGGAATCAATTACATTAAAACTATGGTGCCCTGACGATTTGGCGTTTCTGTGCATTCTGTAATTTATGTTTCTTTAGATCAGGACAATCCTGCAACGCAGATATTGAAAATTTCTCATCTAAAATACTACACTTTAGTAACTGGAAACACATTAGGGCATGATATGGGCATAGAGAGGAAACTTGAAGAACAAATCCCAGGTCTGAAGAAGGTGCTGAATTTTGAAGAGTCTGATTTCATTCTGTTTTTTCTGCCCTGTTGTATCACGAGCTGGAACTGACATTGAAGCAGCAGTGAAGAAAGCTCAGTATCCAAGCAGGAAAAAACACTCATTATTCCAATAAAGTCCTGCTATTTAACATATATATTGAATCAAGAGTGTATAGCTCTTTTTGAACAGTAGTCTAAACTGGATTATTGGCTCTCTTGCTAGTTCAAGTAAATTTTACAGTGACTGATTAACTGATGCAGAAATGATAAAGCCACTAAACTCAAATATCTTTTTTAAAAAAGGTAACAAACCTGCAGTTTTGGTGGTGCTTCATCACACATTTGATCCAAAGCTTATTGTACCAGACAGCAGCAGATCTGTAAAGAGACAGAATACAATCACAATTGACTGTCTGTTCCATGAAGATCAGGGATTACTGACATTTTTTTAAAAACGATGAAGCACTGTCCAAAGTTATAAACTGGATTGAGGTGATTTTTTTTTTTCTAAAATCATGGTGATTTTTATATTTTACAAAAAAAAATTAATTAGGGAAATCTTTACTTTTTTAAAATGGCAAAAACAGTTGAAAATGTTCTAAAAATATATTCTACAGGACATTCCAAAAAGGACACCAAGAAAAAGTCCAAGTAAGTCACACTGTAACACACAGTAGAATATAATACCACCACATACAGTTGTGCTGAAAAGTTTGCGTACCCTGAAAGAAATTGTTAAACATTGCATTTATTTTGAAAATATTACTGACAATGCAAAAGGTTTTTTTCTTATTTAAGGATAGTGGTCATGTGAAGTCATTAATTATCAAATTGTTGTCTGACTCCTTTTTAAAACCTAATAACTGAAATCACCCAAACAACCCTCATCAAAACTTTACATATCCTTGAATGTTTGGCCACATTATAAACACACAGGTTAACTTTTATAAAGCAGGAAAACGATATTAAAAGATATCTCAACACTTGAAAATTCCAGTCAGTATTGTTCAAAAATCTGATAAAGAGGTGGAAAATAAGAGGTTGATACTAAGCTACGTTCAGGTAGAAAGGTTTCACTCACTACTGCCAGAAGAATTGTTCGAGACGCCCAAAAACAAAAACAGAAAAAACATCAAGAGAAATACAGGCTGCGCTGGGAAAAAAAAATGGTGTTGTTTCAAGGAGCACAATAAGGAGGTATTTGAACACAAATAACCTGCATGGTCGAATTGCCAGGACAAAGCCGTTACTGAGCCCCTGCCACAAAAAGGCCCACTTTCAGTATGCCAGACAGCACCTAGACAAGCCTCACAGCTTCTGGAGAAGAGTCAAATTTTGGGGTGATGAGACCTGAATTCAACTTTATAGTCACAACCATAAACACTATGTTTGGAGAGGAGTCAACAAGGCCCATGGTGAAAAGTACACCATCCCCACTGTAAAGCATGGTGGTGGATCTTTTTTATGTTTTTTGGGGGTTTTGTGAGATCCAGTGGCACAGGGAAGTTAGTTAAAATTGATGGCAAGATGAATGCAGCAATGTTGCATGAAAGCACGAAAGCTGAGCATGGCATGCTCTTGGATGTTCCAACATGACAATGATCCAAAGCCCCAAGGCCAAGTTGACCCTCCAATAGCTACAGCAAAAAAAGGTGAAGGTTTGGGAGTGGCCATCACAGTCTCCTGACCTCAATATCATTGAGCCACTTTGGGGGGGATCTCAAATGTGCAGTTTATGCAAGACAACCAAAAACTTTACAGGAACTGGAGGCATTTTGTCAAGAAGAATGGCAGCTATGTCACCTGAGAGAATTAAAGGACCTCATGCACAATTATTACAAAAGTCCGCATACCATAATTGATGCTAAAGGGGGCAATACATGATATTAAGAACTAAAGGTATGCAAACTTTTGAACAGGGTTTTTCTCATTTTTTTTATTGTCATGTTTTGTTTGATGATTGCTCCATTCTGTTATGCTTTACATATGAACTTGAGTCCTACAAGAAATAAAATAAATTTGTTTTGCCTTCTCACTCATGTTTTCTTTAAAACATGGTACACGTCTTGCAAATTCTCCCAAGGTATGTAAACTTCTGACCACAACTGTATTTAATTTATTTAGTTGCTTTATCAATTTTAATCTTTATTATTAGCCTCATGAAAACGAGTGGCTACTTTGATTTGCTCAGTAATTAGCCTGAATCATGCAATACAGTTAAAATAGTCTCAGGAATTAATTATATTATGCTACGGTAACTGATGATTTGGTGTGTCTCTGCAATTTATATTCATTTAGATCAGGACCATCTTGCTAGGCAGATGCTGAAGCTTCCTCACCTAAAATACTTCACTCTAATAACTGGAATGACATTAGGACATCATGTGGAAATAGAGAGGAAACTTCAGATGGCGATCCCACATCTACAGAACGTGCTGAATTTGGAAGAATCTGATTTCATTCTGGTTTTCTGCCCTGTTGTTTCTCACGCTGCAAATAACATTGAAGCAGCAGTGAACATGCTCAGTACCGAAGCAGGTAAAATACTCATTATTCCAATAAATAAATAAAATTTACAAAAATCTCAGGCATAAAGTTTTAAGGATGAAAAAGTATTGTAAGGATGTGAAAATAAAGAGAACGATGAAACAATTAAAGAAAATATGACACAACTTCATTTACTGTCATTCTGAATCTTTGTTTTTATTAAACATTTATATTTACCTGAAGTTAAAGTTTACTATATAAGAAACGTTTTCTTTCACGAAACTCAAAAGGTCTCTCATCAAAAGGTAACAAACGTAGCAGTTCGTTTTTTACGTGCAGTAAATTTTACAGTGACTGATTAACTGATGCAGAAATGATAAAGCCACTAAACTCAAATATCTCTTTAAAAGGTAACAAACCTGCAGTTCTGGTGGTGCTTCATCACACGTTTGATCCAGAGCATATTGTACCAGACAGCAGCAGATCTGTAAAGAGACAGAATATGATCACAGTTGACTGTCTGTTCCATGAAGATCAGGGATTACTGACATGTTTTAAAAACAAAGAAGCGCTGACCAAAGTTATAAACTGGCTTCATCCTGAGGTAAAGATTCTCTTCTCTTCTCTTCTCTTCTCTTCTCTTCTCTTCTCTTCTCTTCCTCTCTTCTCTTCTCTTCTCTTCTCTTCTCTTCTCTTCTCTTCTCTTCTCTTCTCTTCTCTTCTCTCTCTCTCTTCTCTTCTCTCTCTTCTCTTCTCTTCTCTTCTCTTCTCTTCTCTTCTCTTCTCTTCTCTTCTCTTCTCTTCTCTTCTCTTCTCTTCTCTTCTCTACTATGTCTCTGTAGATTGATTTTGATTCCCCAATCCAGCTTACATATATACAGTAAATGTAATAATTTTTTCTCTATATATAACAGCTATATATAACAGCAGTGATAAGCGTCAGTAGTGATATTGATAAAATTGACCTAGATTATATATATTACAGGGTATTTCAAACAAGCCACCAAGTCAACATCAAAGTAAGTGTCATTTTTACAGGCAGTTTATTATGTACAATGGAACATCATCACATATTTACTTAGCATGTTAGTGTGTTTTTACTTGAGACTCCTGGGCATGTAGAAATGTAGAAGTCATGTATTTATTTATTCAAAAATGCACAAAACCATCTTAGGAAACAATTGCATTTTTAGAAGGTTTAGTTTGATATATGTATTATTTAAAGAGAATTGATATTCCAAAACAGTGCTATGGATTTTAAAGACATTCTAATGATTTATTTATAATGAAGTACAAAAGTGAGCTGATCTGTCAAAATCTCTATACACTGAAAAAAAAAAGGTAGAGGTTGATTGGGGGATTGGGTGGATGTAAATGTTTGAATTTAAGGTGAAAGTTTCAGTAGGATATAATACTACCACATATTTTATTTTTTTGGAGCTTTTTTCAATTTGCTGAATCATGCAGTATAGCTGAAATAGTCCCAGGAATCAATTACATTACACTATGGTGACTGACGATTTGGCGTTTCTGTGCATTCTGTAATTTATGTTTCTTTAGATCAGGACAATCCTGCAACGCAGATATTGAAAATTTCTCATCTAAAATACTACACTTTAGTAACTGGAAACACATTAGGGCATGATATGGGCATAGAGAGGAAACTTGAAGAACAAATCCCCGGTCTGAAGAAGGTGCTGAATTTGGGAAAAGTCTGATTTCATTCTGCTTTTCTGCCCTGTTGTATCACGAGCTGGAACTGACATTGAAGCAGCAGTGAAGAAGCTCAGTATCCAAGCAGGTAAAACACTCATTATTCCAATAAAGTCCTGCTATTTAACATATATATTGAATCAAGAGTGTATAGCTCTGTTGAACAGTAGTCTAAACTGGATTATTGGCTCTCTTGCTAGTTCAAGTAAATTTTACAGTGACTGATTAACTGATGCAGAAATGATAAAGCCACTAAACTCAAAAATCTTCTTTAAAAGGTAACAAACCTGCAGTTCTGGTGGTGCTTCATCACACGTTTGATCCAGAGCATATTGTACCAGACAGCAGCAGATCTGTAAAGAGACAGA
This sequence comes from Hemibagrus guttatus, assembly GCA_033459395.1. Lineage (NCBI taxonomy): Eukaryota > Metazoa > Chordata > Actinopteri > Siluriformes > Bagridae > Hemibagrus > Hemibagrus guttatus. The sequence goes on from JAUCMX010000027.1 coordinate 3,040,577, forward strand.
ATACAATCACAATTGACTGTCTGTTCCATGAAGATCAGAGATTACTGACATGTTTTAAAAACGATGAAGCACTGTCCAAAGTTATAAACTGGATTGAGGTGAGTTTTTTTTCTAAAATCATGGTGATTTTTATATTTTACAAAAAAAATTAATTAGGGAAATCTTTACATTTTAAAATGGCAAAAACAGTTGAAAATGTTCTAAAAATATATTCTACAGGACATTCCAAAAAGGACACCAAGAAAAAGTCCAAGTAAGTCACACTGTAACACACAGTAGAATATAATACCACCACATACAGTTGTGCTGAAAAGTTTGCGTACCCTGAAAGAAATTGTTAAACATTGCATTTATTTTGAAAATATTACTGACAATGCAAAAGGTTTTTTTTTCTTATTTAAGGATAGTGGTCATGTGAAGTCATTAATTATCAAATTGTTGTCTGACTCCTTTTTAAAACCTAATAACTGAAATCACCCAAACAACCCTCATCAAAACTTTACATATCCTTGAATGTTTGGCCACATTATAAACACACAGGTTAACTTTTATAAAGCAGGAAAAGGATATTAAAAGATATCTCAACACTTGAAAATTCCAGTCAGTATTGTTCAAACTCTGATAAAGAGGTGGAAAATAAGAGGTTGATACTAAGCCACGTTCAGGTAGAAAGGTTTCACTCACTACTGCCAGAAGAATTGTTCGAGACGCAAAGACAAAAACAGAAACAACATCAAGAGAAATACAGGCTGCGCTGGAAAAAAAGTGGTGTTGTTTCAAGGAGCACAATAAGGAGGTATTTGAACACAAATAACCTGCATGGTCGAATTGCCAGGACAAAGCCGTTACTGAGCCCCTGCCACAAAAAGGCCCACTTTCAGTATGCCAGACAGCACCTAGACAAGCCTCACAGCTTCTGGAGAAGAGTCATTTGGAGTGATGAGACCTGAATTCAACTTTATAGTCACAACCATAAACACTATGTTTGGAGAGGAGTCAACAAGGCCCATGGTGAAAAGTACACCATCCCCACTGTAAAGCATGGTGGTGGATCTCTTATGTTTTGGGGTTGTGTGAGATCCAGTGGCACAGGGAAGTTAGTTAAAATTGATGGCAAGATGAATGCAGCAATGTTGCATGAAAGCACGAAAGCTGAGCATGGGATGCTCTTGGATGTTCCAACATGACAATGATCCAAAGCACAAGGCCAAGTTGACCCTCCAATAGCTACAGCAAAAAAAGGTGAAGGTTTGGGAGTGGCCATCACAGTCTCCTGACCTCAATATCATTGAGCCACTTTGGGGAGATCTCAAATGTGCAGTTTGTGCAAGACAACCAAAAACTTTACAGGAACTGGAGGCATTTTGTCAAGAAGAATGGCAGCTATGTCACCTGAGAGAATTAAAGGGCCTCATACACAATTATTACAAAAGTCCGCATACCATAATTGATGCTAAAGGGGGCAATACATGATATTAAGAACTAAAGGTATGCAAACTTTTGAACAGGGTTTTTTCATTTTTTTTATTGTCATGTTTTGTTTGATGATTGCTCCATTCTGTTATGCTTTACATATGAACTTGAGTCCTACAAGAAATAAAATAAATTTGTTTTGCCTTCTCACTCATGTTTTCTTTAAAACATGGTACACGTCTTGCAAATTCTCCCAAGGTATGTAAACTTCTGACCACAACTGTATTTAATTTATTTAGTTGCTTTATCAATTTTAATCTTTATTATTAGCCTCATGGGGGGGCACGGTGGCTTAGTGGTTAGCACGTTTGCCTCACACCTCCAGGGTTGGGGGTTCGATTCCCGCCTCCGCCGTGTGTGCGGAGTTTGTATGTTCTCCCCGTGCCTCGGGAGTTTCCTCCCCCGGTCCAAAGACATGCATGGTAGGTTGATTGGTATCTCTAAAATTGTTTGTAGTGTATGATTGCATCATCACATATTTACTTAGCATGTTAGTGTGCTTTTACTTGAGACTCCTGGGCATGTAGAAATGTAGAAGTCATGTATTTATTCATTCAAAAATGCACAAAACCATCTTAGGAAACAATTGCATCTTTAGAAGGTTTAGTTTGATACATGTATTATTTAAAGAGAATTGATATTCCAAAACAGTGCTATGGATTTTAAAGACATTCTAATGATTTATTTATAATGAAGTACAAAAGGGAGCTGATCTGTCAAAATCTCTATACACTGAAAATAAAAAGGTAGAGGTTGATTGGGGGATTGGGTGGATGTAAATGTTTGAATTTAAGGTGAAAGTTTCAGTAGGATATAATACTACCACATATTTTATTTATTTGGAGCTTTTTTCAATTTGCTGAATCATGCAGTATAGCTGAAATAGTCCCAGGAATCAATTACATTACACTATGGTGACTGACGATTTGGCGTTTCTGTGCATTCTGTAATTTATGTTTCTTTAGATCAGGACAATCCTGCAACGCAGATGTTGAAGATTTCTCATCTAAAATACTACACTTTAGTAACTGGAAACACGTTAGGGCATGATATGGGCATAGAGAGGAAACTTGAAGAACGAATCCCAGGTCTGAAGAAGGTGCTGAATTTGGAAGAGTCTGATTTCATTCTGGTTTTCTGCCCTGTTGTATCACGAGCTGGAACTGACATTGAAGCAGCAGTGAAGAAGCTCAGTATCCATGCAGGTAAAACACTCATTATTCCAATAAAGTCCTGCTATTTAAGATATATATTGAATCAAGAGTGTATAGCTCTGTTGAACAGTAGTCTAAACTGGATTATTGGCTCTCTTGCTAGTTCAAGTAAATTTTACAGTGACTGATTAACTGATGCAGAAATGATAAAGCCACTAAACTCAAATATCTTCCTTAAAAGGTAACAAACCTGCAGTTCTGGTGGTGCTTCATCACACGTTTGATCCAGAGCATATTGTACCAGACAGCAGCAGATCTGTAAAGAGACAGAATACTATCACAATTGACTATCTGTTCCATGAAGATCAGAGATTACTGACATATTTTAAAAACGAAGAAGCACTGTCCAAAGTTATAAACTGGCTTCATCCTGAGGTAAAGATAAGATAAGATTCTCTTCTCTTCTCTTCTCTTCTCTTCTCTTCTCTTCTCTTCTCTTCTCTTCTCTTCTCTTCTCTTCACTGTAGATTGATTTTTATTCCCAATGAAGTGTACATATTACAGTAAATTTCATACTTTTACTCTATATATAACAGCTAAATATAATAGTAGTGATAAGCTTTAGTTGTGATCTTGATAAAATTAAGTTAGTGATGAGTGTCAGTAGTGGTCTTGATAAAATTGACCTAGATTATATGTATTACAGGGTATTTCAAACAAGCCACCGAGTCAACATCAAAGTAAGTGACACTTATACAGGCAGTTTATTATGTACAATGGAACATCATCACATATTTACTTAGTATGTTATTGTATTTTTACTTGAGAGTCCTGAGCGTGTAGAAATGTAGAAGTCGTGTATTTGTTCATTCAAAAATGCACAAACCCATGTTAGGAAACAGTTGCATTTGTAGAAGGTTTAATTTGATATATTTATTATATAACAAGAATTAAAATACCAAAATATTTTTCATTCATTCATTGTATTCCGCTTATCTGGGGCCGGGTCATGGGGGCAGCAGTCTAAGCAGGGATGCCCAGACTTCCCTCTCCCCAGACACTTCCTCCAGCTCTTCCGGAGGGACTCCGAGGCGTTCCCAGGCCAGCCGAGAGACATAGTCTCTCCAGCGTGTCCTGGGTCTTCCCCGGGGTCCCTTCCAGGTGGGGCATGCCCGGAACACCTCCCTAGGGAGACGTCCCGGAGGCATACGAAGCAGATGCTCGAGCCACCTCAACTGTCCCCTTTCGATGTGGAGGAGCAGCGGCTCTACTCCGAGCTCCTCCCGGGTGACAGAGCTCCTTACCCTATCTCTATGGGAGCGCCCCACCACCCTACGGGGGAAGCTCATTTCGGCCGCTTGTATCCGGGATCTTATCCTTTCGGTTATGACCAAGAGCTCATGACCATAGGTGAGAGTAGGAACGTAGATTGACTGGTAAATCGAGAGCTTTGCCTTCCGGCTCAGTTCCTTCTTCACCACAACAGACCGGTACATAGACTGCATTGCTGCTGCCGCCGCACCAATCCGTCTGTCAATCTCACGATCCATCCTTCCCTCACTCGTAAACAAGACCCAGAGGTACTTAAACTCCTCCACTTGAGGAAGGAGCTCCCATCCAACCTGGAGGGTCGAGAACCATGGCCTCAGACTTGGAGGTGCTGACCCTCATCCCAGCCACTTCACACTCAGCTGCAAAATGCCCCAGTGCATGCTGTAAGTCCAGGCTTGAAGGAGCCAACAGGACAACATCATCTGCAAAAATCAGCGATGAAATCCTGTGGTCCCCAAACCGAACTCCCTCCAGCCCCTGGCTGCGCCTAGAAATTCTGTCCATAAAAATAATGAACAGAACCGGTGACAAAGGACAGCCCTGTTGGAGCCCAACATGCACTGGGAACAGATCTGACTTACAGCTGGCAGTGCGAACCAAGCTCCTGCGCCGGTTATATAGAGCCCGAACAGCCCTTAACAGAGGGCCATGGACCCTGTACTCCCAGAGCACCTCCCACAGAATGCCACGAGGGACACGGTCAAATGCCTTCTCCAAGTCCACAAAACACATGTGGACTGGTTGGGCAAACTCCCACGAACCCTCGAGCACCCTGTGGAGGGTATAGAGCTGGTCCAGTGTTCCACGACCAGGACGAAAACCGCATTGCTCCTCCTGTAACGGTCGGACCCTCCTCTCCAGTACTCTGGAATAGACTTTCCCTGGGAGGCTGAGGAGTGTGATCCCCCTATAGTTGGAACACACCCTTCGGTCTCCCTTCTTAAAAAGAGGGACCACCACCCGGTCGCCCAGTCCAGAGGCACTGTCCCTGACCGCCACGCTATGTTGCAGAGACGTGACAGCCCCGAATCTCATCCACCCCCGGTGCCTTGCCACCAAGGAGCCCAAATTATTTTTATGGATTTTAAGTTTTGAATTTAATTATAAATACACTGAAAATAAAAAGGTAGAGGTTGATTTGGGGATTGGGTGGATGTAAATGTTTGAATTTAAGGTGAAAGTTTCAGTAGGATATAATACTAACACATATTTTATTTATTTAGAGCTTTTTTCAATTTGCTGAATCATGCAGTATAGCTGAAATAGTCCCAGGAATCAATTACATTACACTATGGTGACTGACGATTTGGCGTTTCTGTGCATTCTGTAATTTATGTTTCTTTAGATCAGGACAATCCTGCAACGCAGATGTTGAAGATTTCTCATCTAAAATACTACACTTTAGTAACTGGAAACACGTTAGGGCATGATATGGGCATAGAGAGGAAACTTGAAGAACGAATCCCAGGTCTGAAGAAGGTGCTGAATTTGGAAGAGTCTGATTTCATTCTGGTTTTCTGCCCTGTTGTATCACGAGCTGGAACTGACATTGAAGCAGCAGTGAAGAAGCTCAGTATCCATGCAGGTAAAACACTCATTATTCCAATAAAGTCCTGCTATTTAAGATATATATTGAATCAAGAGTGTATAGCTCTGTTGAACAGTAGTCTAAACTGGATTATTGGCTCTCTTGCTAGTTCAAGTAAATTTTACAGTGACTGATTAACTGATGCAGAAATGATAAAGCCACTAAACTCAAATATCTTCCTTAAAAGGTAACAAACCTGCAGTTCTGGTGGTGCTTCATCACACGTTTGATCCAGAGCATATTGTACCAGACAGCAGCAGATCTGTAAAGAGACAGAATACTATCACAATTGACTATCTGTTCCATGAAGATCAGAGATTACTGACATATTTTAAAAATGAAGAAGCACTGTCCAAAGTTATAAACTGGCTTCATCCTGAGGTAAAGATAAGATAAGATTCTCTTCTCTTCTCTTCTCTTCTCTTCTCTTCTCTTCTCTTCTCTTCTCTTCTCTTCTCTTCACTGTAGATTGATTTTTATTCCCAATGAAGTGTACATATTACAGTAAATTTCATACTTTTACTCTATATATAACAGCTAAATATAATAGTAGTGATAAGCTTTAGTTGTGATCTTGATAAAATTAAGTTAGTGATGAGTGTCAGTAGTGGTCTTGATAAAATTGACCTAGATTATATGTATTACAGGGTATTTCAAACAAGCCACCGAGTCAACATCAAAGTAAGTGACACTTATACAGGCAGTTTATTATGTACAATGGAACATCATCACATATTTACTTAGTATGTTATTGTATTTTTACTTGAGAGTCCTGAGCGTGTAGAAATGTAGAAGTCGTGTATTTGTTCATTCAAAAATGCACAAACCCATGTTAGGAAACAGTTGCATTTGTAGAAGGTTTAATTTGATATATTTATTATATAACAAGAATTAAAATACCAAAATATTTTTCATTCATTCATTGTATTCCGCTTATCTGGGGCCGGGTCATGGGGGCAGCAGTCTAAGCAGGGATGCCCAGACTTCCCTCTCCCCAGACACTTCCTCCAGCTCTTCCGGAGGGACTCCGAGGCGTTCCCAGGCCAGCCGAGAGACATAGTCTCTCCAGCGTGTCCTGGGTCTTCCCCGGGGTCCCTTCCAGGTGGGGCATGCCCGGAACACCTCCCTAGGGAGACGTCCCGGAGGCATACGAAGCAGATGCTCGAGCCACCTCAACTGTCCCCTTTCGATGTGGAGGAGCAGCGGCTCTACTCCGAGCTCCTCCCGGGTGACAGAGCTCCTTACCCTATCTCTATGGGAGCGCCCCACCACCCTACGGGGGAAGCTCATTTCGGCCGCTTGTATCCGGGATCTTATCCTTTCGGTTATGACCAAGAGCTCATGACCATAGGTGAGAGTAGGAACGTAGATTGACTGGTAAATCGAGAGCTTTGCCTTCCGGCTCAGTTCCTTCTTCACCACAACAGACCGGTACATAGACTGCATTGCTGCTGCCGCCGCACCAATCCGTCTGTCAATCTCACGATCCATCCTTCCCTCACTCGTAAACAAGACCCAGAGGTACTTAAACTCCTCCACTTGAGGAAGGGGCTCCCATCCAACCTGGAGGGTCGAGAACCATGGCCTCAGACTTGGAGGTGCTGACCCTCATCCCAGCCACTTCACACTCAACTGCAAAATGCCCCAGTGCATGCTGTAAGTCCAGGCTTGAAGGAGCCAACAGGACAACATCATCTGCAAAAATCAGCGATGAAATCCTGTGGTCCCCAAACCGAACTCCCTCCAGCCCCTGGCTGCGCCTAGAAATTCTGTCCATAAAAATAATGAACAGAACCGGTGACAAAGGACAGCCCTGTTGGAGCCCAACATGCACTGGGAACAGATCTGACTTACAGCTGGCAGTGCGAACCAAGCTCCTGCGCCGGTTATATAGAGCCCGAACAGCCCTTAACAGAGGGCCATGGACCCTGTACTCCCAGAGCACCTCCCACAGAATGCCACGAGGGACACGGTCAAATGCCTTCTCCAAGTCCACAAAACACATGTGGACTGGTTGGGCAAACTCCCACGAACCCTCGAGCACCCTGTGGAGGGTATAGAGCTGGTCCAGTGTTCCACGACCAGGACGAAAACCGCATTGCTCCTCCTGTAACGGTCGGACCCTCCTCTCCAGTACTCTGGAATAGACTTTCCCTGGGAGGCTGAGGAGTGTGATCCCCCTATAGTTGGAACACACCCTTCGGTCCCCCTTCTTAAAAAGAGGGACCACCACCCGGTCGCCCAGTCCAGAGGCACTGTCCCTGACCGCCACGCTATGTTGCAGAGACGTGACAGCCCCGAATCTCATCCACCCCCGGTGCCTTGCCACCAAGGAGCCCAAATTATTTTTATGGATTTTAAGTTTTGAATTTAATTATAAATACACTGAAAATAAAAAGGTAGAGGTTGATTTGGGGATTGGGTGGATGTAAATGTTTGAATTTAAGGTGAAAGTTTCAGTAGGATATAATACTAACACATATTTTATTTATTTAGAGCTTTTTTCAATTTGCTGAATCATGCAGTATAGCTGAAATAGTCCCAGGAATCAATTACATTACACTATGGTGACTGACGATTTGGTGTTTCTGTGCATTCTGTAATTTATGTTTCTTTAGATCAGGACAATCCTGCAAAGCAGATGTTGAAGAATTCTCATCTAAAATACTACACTTTAGTAACTGGAAACACGTTAGGGCATGATATGGGCATAGAGAGGAAACTTGAAGAACGAATCCCAGGTCTGAAGAAGGTGCTGAATTTGGAAGAGTCTGATTTTATTCTGCTTTTCTGCCCTGTTGCTGACATTGAAGCAGCAGTGAAGAAACTCACTACCCAAGCAGGTAAAACAATCATTATTCCAATAAAGTCTTGCTATTTAACATATATGTGGAATTAAGAGTGTATAGATCTGTTGAACAGTAGTCTAAACTGGATTATTGGCTCTCTTGCTAGTTCAAGTAAATTTTACAGTGACTGATTAACTGATGCAGAAATGATAAAGCCACTAAACTCAAATATCTTCTTTAAAAGGTAACAAACCTGCAGTTCTGGTGGTGCTTCATCACACATTAGATCCAGAAAATATTGTACCAGACAGCAGCAGATCTGTAAAGAGACAGAATATGATCACAGTTGACTGTCTGTTCCATGAAGATCAGGGATTACTGACATGTTTTAAAAACAAAGAAGCACTGTCCAAAGTTATAAACTGGATTGAGGTGAGGTTTTTTTCTAAAATCATGGTGATTTTTATATTTTACAAAAAAATTAAATAGGGAAATCTTTACATTTTAAAATGGCAAAATCAGTTGAAAATGTTCTAAAAATATATTCTACAGGACATTCCAAAAAGGACACCAAGAAAAAGTCCAAGTAAGTCACACTGTAACACACAGTAGAATATAATACCACCACATACAGTTGTGCTGAAAAGTTTGCGTACCCTGAAAGAAATTGTTAAACATTGCATTTATTTTGAAAATATTACTGACAATGCAAAAGGTTTTTTTTTCTTATTTAAGGATAGTGGTCATGTGAAGTCATTAATTATCAAATTGTTGTCTGACTCCTTTTTAAAACCTAATAACTGAAATCACCCAAACAACCCTCATCAAAACTTTACATATCCTTGAATGTTTGGCCACATTATAAACACACAGGTTAACTTTTATAAAGCAGGAAAAGGATATTAAAAGATATCTCAACACTTGAAAATGCCAGTCAGTATTGTTCAAACTCTGATAAAGAGGTGGAAAATAAGAGGTTGATACTAAGCTACGTTCAGGTAGAAAGGTTTCACTCACTACTGCCAGAAGAATTGTTCGAGACGCAAAGACAAAAACAGAAACAACATCAAGAGAAATACAGGCTACGCTGGAAAAAAAGTGGTGTTGTTTCAAGGAGCACAATAAGGAGGTTCCTGAACACAAATAACCTGCATGGTCGAATTGCCAGGACAAAGCCGTTACTGAGCCCCTGCCACAAAAAGGCCCACTTTCAGTATGCCAGACAGCACCTAGACAAGCCTCACAGCTTCTGGAGAAGAGTCATTTGGAGTGATGAGACATGAATTCAACTTTATAGTCACAACCATAAACACTATGTTTGGAGAGGAGTCAACAAGGCCCATGGTGAAAAGTACACCATCCCCACTGTAAAGCATGGTAGTGGATCTCTTATGTTTTGGGGTTGTGTGAGATCCAGTGGCACAGGAAAGTTATTTAAAATTGATGGCAAGATGAATGCAGTAATGTTGCATGAAAGCACGAAAGCTGAGCATGGGATGCTCTTGGATGTTCCAACATGACAATGATCCAAAGCACAAGGCCAAGTTGACCCTCCAATAGCTACAGTCTCCTGACCTCAATATCATTGAGCCACTTTGGGGAGATCTCAAATGTGCAGTTTGTGCAAGACAACCAAAAACTTTACAGGAACTGGAGGCATTTTGTCAAGAAGAATGGCAGCTATGTCACCTGAGAGAATTAAAGGGCCTCATGCACAATTATTACATACCATAATTGATGCTAAAGGGGGCAATACATGATATTAAGAACTAAAGGTATGCAAACTTTTGAACAGGGTTTTTTCATTTTTTTTATTGTTATGTTTTGTTTGATGATTGCTCCATTCTGTTATGCTTTACATATGAACTTGAGTCCTACAAGAAATAAAATAAATTTGTTTTGCCTTCTCACTCATGTTTTCTTTAATACATGGTACACGTCTTGCAAATTCTCCCAAGGTATGTAAACTTCTGACCACAACTGTATTTAATTTATTTAGTTGCTTTATCAATTTTAATCTTTATTATTAACCTCATGGGGGGCACGGTGGCTTAGTGGTTAGCACGTTTGCTTCACACCTCCAGGGTTGGGGGTTCGATTCCCGCCTCCGCCGTGTGTGTGGAGTTTGCATGTTCTCCCCGTGCCTCGGGGGTTTCCTCCCCCGGTCCAAAGACATGCATGGTAGGTTGATTGGTATCTCTAAAATTGTCCGTAGTGTATGATTGCATCATCACATATTTACTTAGCATGTTAGTGTGCTTTTACTTGAGACTCCTGGGCATGTAGAAATGTAGAAGTCTTGTATTTATTCATTCAAAACTGCACAAAACCATCTTAGGAAACAATTGCATCTTTACAAGGTTTAGTTTGATACATGTATTATTTAAAGAGAATTGATATTCCAAAACAGTGCTATGGATTTTAAAGACATTCTAATGATTTATTTATAACGAAGTACAAAAGTGAGCTGATCTGTCAAAATCTCTATACACTGAAAATAAAAAGGTAGAGGTTGATTGGGGGATTGGGTGGATGTAAATGTTTGAATTTAAGGTAAAAGTTTCAGTAGGATATAATACTACCACATATTTTATTTATTTGGAGCGTTTTTCAATTTGCTGAATCATGCAGTATAGCTGAAATAGTCCCAGGAATCAATTACATTACACTATGGTGACTGACGATTTGGCGTTTCTGTGCATTCTGTAATTTATGTTTCTTTAGATCAGGACAATCCTGCAACGCAGATGTTGAAGATTTCTCATCTAAAATACTACACTTTAGTAACTGGAAACACGTTAGGGCATGATATGGGCATAGAGAGGAAACTTGAAGAACGAATCCCAGGTCTGAAGAAGGTGCTGAATTTGGAAGAGTCTGATTTCATTCTGGTTTTTTGCCCTGTTGTATCACGAGCTGGAACTGACATTGAAGCAGCAGTGAAGAAGCTCAGTATCCATGCAGGTAAAACACTCATTATTCCAATAAAGTCCTGCTATTTAAGATATATATTGAATCAAGAGTGTATAGCTCTGTTGAACAGTAGTCTAAACTGGATTATTGGCTCTCTTGCTAGTTCAAGTAAATTTTACAGTGACTGATTAACTGATGCAGAAATGATAAAGCCACTAAACTCAAATATCTTCCTTAAAAGGTAACAAACCTGCAGTTCTGGTGGTGCTTCATCACACGTTTGATCCAGAGCATATTGTACCAGACAGCAGCAGATCTGTAAAGAGACAGAATACTATCACAATTGACTATCTGTTCCATGAAGATCAGAGATTACTGACATATTTTAAAAACGAAGAAGCACTGTCCAAAGTTATAAACTGGCTTCATCCTGAGGTAAAGATAAGATAAGATTCTCTTCTCTTCTCTTCTCTTCTCTTCTCTTCTCTTCTCTTCTCTTCTCTTCTCTTCTCTTCTCTTCTCTTCTCTTCACTGTAGATTGATTTTTATTCCCAATGAAGTGTACATATTACAGTAAATTTCATACTTTTACTCTATATATAACAGCTAAATATAATAGTAGTGATAAGCTTTAGTTGTGATCTTGATAAAATTAAGTTAGTGATGAGTGTCAGTAGTGGTCTTGATAAAATTGACCTAGATTATATGTATTACAGGGTATTTCAAACAAGCCACCGAGTCAACATCAAAGTAAGTGACACTTATACAGGCAGTTTATTATGTACAATGGAACATCATCACATATTTACTTAGTATGTTATTGTATTTTTACTTGAGAGTCCTGAGCGTGTAGAAATGTAGAAGTCTTGTATTTGTTCATTCAAAAATGCACAAACCCATGTTAGGAAACAGTTGCATTTGTAGAAGGTTTAATTTGATATATTTATTATATAACAAGAATTAAAATACCAAAATATTTTTCATTCATTCATTGTATTCCGCTTATCTGGGGCCGGGTCATGGGGGCAGCAGTCTAAGCAGGGATGCCCAGACTTCCCTCTCCCCAGACACTTCCTCCAGCTGTTCCGGAGGGACTCCGAGGCGTTCCCAGGCCAGCCGAGAGACATAGTCTCTCCAGCGTGTCCTGGGTCTTCCCCGGGGTCCCTTCCAGGTGGGGCATGCCCGGAACACCTCCCTAGGGAGACGTCCCGGAGGCATACGAAGCAGATGCTCGAGCCACCTCAACTGTCCCCTTTCGATGTGGAGGAGCAGCGGCTCTACTCCGAGCTCCTCCCGGGTGACAGAGCTCCTTACCCTATCTCTATGGGAGCGCCCCACCACCCTACGGGGAAGCTCATTTCGGCCGCTTGTATCCGGGATCTTATCCTTTCGGTTATGACCAAGAGCTCATGACCATAGGTGAGAGTAGGAACGTAGATTGACTGGTAAATCGAGAGCTTTGCCTTCCGGCTCAGTTCCTTCTTCACCACAACAGACCGGTACATAGACTGCATTGCTGCTGCCGCCGCACCAATCCGTCTGTCAATCTCACGATCCATCCTTCCCTCACTCGTAAACAAGACCCAGAGGTACTTAAACTCCTCCACTTGAGGAAGGAGCTCCCATCCAACCTGGAGGGTCGAGAACCATGGCCTCAGACTTGGAGGTGCTGACCCTCATCCCAGCCACTTCACACTCAGCTGCAAAATGCCCCAGTGCATGCTGTAAGTCCAGGCTTGAAGGAGCCAACAGGACAACATCATCTGCAAAAATCAGCGATGAAATCCTGTGGTCCCCAAACCGAACTCCCTTCAGCCCCTGGCTGCGCCTAGAAATTCTGTCCATAAAAATAATGAACAGAACCGGTGACAAAGGACAGCCCTGTTGGAGCCCAACATGCACTGGGAACAGATCTGACTTACAGCTGGCAGTGCGAACCAAGCTCCTGCGCCGGTTATATAGAGCCCGAACAGCCCTTAACAGAGGGCCATGGACCCTGTACTCCCAGAGCACCTCCCACAGAATGCCACGAGGGACACGGTCAAATGCCTTCTCCAAGTCCACAAAACACATGTGGACTGGTTGGGCAAACTCCCACGAACCCTCGAGCACCCTGTGGAGGGTATAGAGCTGGTCCAGTGTTCCACGACTAGGACGAAAACCGCATTGCTCCTCCTGTAACGGTCGGACCCTCCTCTCCAGTACTCTGGAATAGACTTTCCCTGGGAGGCTGAGGAGTGTGATCCCCCTATAGTTGGAACACACCCTTCGGTCCCCCTTCTTAAAAAGAGGGACCACCACCCGGTCGCCCAGTCCAGAGGCACTGTCCCTGACCGCCACGCTATGTTGCAGAGACGTGACAGCCCCGAATCTCATCCACCCCCGGTGCCTTGCCACCAAGGAGCCCAAATTATTTTTATGGATTTTAAGTTTTGAATTTAATTATAAATACACTGAAAATAAAAAGGTAGAGGTTGATTGGGGGATTGGGTGGATGTAAATGTTTGAATTTAAGGTGAAAGTTTCAGTAGGATATAATACTAACACATATTTTATTTATTTAGAGCTTTTTTCAATTTGCTGAATCATGCAGTATAGCTGAAATAGTCCCAGGAATCAATTACATTACACTATGGTGACTGACGATTTGGTGTTTCTGTGCATTCTGTAATTTATGTTTCTTTAGATCAGGACAATCCTGCAAAGCAGATGTTGAAGAATTCTCATCTAAAATACTGCACTTTAGGAACTGGAAACACGTTAGGGCATGATATGGGCATAGAGAGGAAACTTGAAGAACGAATCCCAGGTCTGAAGAAGGTGCTGAATTTGGAAGAGTCTGATTTTATTCTGCTTTTCTGCCCTGTTGCTGACATTGAAGCAGCAGTGAAGAAACTCACTACCCAAGCAGGTAAAACAATCATTATTCCAATAAAGTCTTGCTATTTAACATATATGTGGAATTAAGAGTGTATAGATCTGTTGAACAGTAGTCTAAACTGGATTATTGGCTCTCTTGCTAGTTCAAGTAAATTTTACAGTGACTGATTAACTGATGCAGAAATGATAAAGCCACTAAACTCAAATATCTTCTTTAAAAGGTAACAAACCTGCAGTTCTGGTGGTGCTTCATCACACATTAGATCCAGAAAATATTGTACCAGACAGCAGCAGATCTGTAAAGAGACAGAATATGATCACAGTTGACTGTCTGTTCCATGAAGATCAGGGATTACTGACATGTTTTAAAAACAAAGAAGCACTGTCCAAAGTTATAAACTGGATTGAGGTGAGGTTTTTTTCTAAAATCATGGTGATTTTTATATTTTACAAAAAAATTAAATAGGGAAATCTTTACATTTTAAAATGGCAAAAACAGTTGAAAATGTTCTAAAAATATATTCTACAGGACATTCCAAAAAGGACACCAAGAAAAAGTCCAAGTAAGTCACACTGTAACACACAGTAGAATATAATACCACCACATACAGTTGTGCTGAAAAGTTTGCGTACCCTGAAAGAAATTGTTAAACATTGCATTTATTTTGAAAATATTACTGACAATGCAAAAGGTTTTTTTTTCTTATTTAAGGATAGTGGTCATGTGAAGTCATTAATTATCAAATTGTTGTCTGACTCCTTTTTAAAACCTAATAACTGAAATCACCCAAACAACCCTCATCAAAACTTTACATATCCTTGAATGTTTGGCAACATTATAAACACACAGGTTAACTTTTATAAAGCAGGAAAAGGATATTAAAAGATATCTCAACACTTGAAAATGCCAGTCAGTATTGTTCAAACTCTGATAAAGAGGTGGAAAATAAGAGGTTGATACTAAGCTACGTTCAGGTAGAAAGGTTTCACTCACTACTGCCAGAAGAATTGTTCGAGACGCAAAGACAAAAACACAAACAACATCAAGAGAAATACAGGCTGCGCTGGAAAAAAAGTGGTGTTGTTTCAAGGAGCACAATAAGGAGGTTCCTGAACACAAATAACCTGCATGGTCGAATTGCCAGGACAAAGCCGTTACTGAGCCCCTGCCACAAAAAGGCCCACTTTCAGTATGCCAGACAGCACCTAGACAAGCCTCACAGCTTCTGGAGAAGAGTCATTTGGAGTGATGAGACATGAATTCAACTTTATAGTCACAACCATAAACACTATGTTTGGAGAGGAGTCAACAAGGCCCATGGTGAAAAGTACACCATCCCCACTGTAAAGCATGGTAGTGGATCTCTTATGTTTTGGGGTTGTGTGAGATCCAGTGGCACAGGGAAGTTAGTTAAAATTGATGGCAAGATGAATGCAGCAATGTTGCATGAAAGGACGAAAGCTGAGCATGGGATGCTCTTGGATGTCCCAACATGACAATGATCCAAAGCACAAGGCCAAGTTGACCCTCCAATAGCTACAGTCTCCTGACCTCAATATCATTGAGCCACTTTGGGGAGATCTCAAATGTGCAGTTTGTGCAAGACAACCAAAAACTTTACAGGAACTGGAGGCATTTTGTCAAGAAGAATGGCAGCTATGTCACCTGAGAGAATTAAAGGGCCTCATGCACAATTATTACATACCATAATTGATGCTAAAGGGGGCAATACATGATATTAAGAACTAAAGGTATGCAAACTTTTGAACAGGGTTTTTTCATTTTTTTTATTGTTATGTTTTGTTTGATGATTGCTCCATTCTGTTATGCTTTACATATGAACTTGAGTCCTACAAGAAATAAAATAAATTTGTTTTGCCTTCTCACTCATGTTTTCTTTAATACATGGTACACGTCTTGCAAATTCTCCCAAGGTATGTAAACTTCTGACCACAACTGTATTTAATTTATTTAGTTGCTTTATCAATTTTAATCTTTATTATTAGCCTCATGGGGGGCACGGTGGCTTAGTGGTTAGCACGTTTGCTTCACACCTCCAGGGTTGGGGGTTCGATTCTCGCCTCTGCCGTGTGTGTGGAGTTTGCATGTTCTCCCTGTGCCTCGGGGGTTTCCTCTGGGTACTCCGGTTTCCTCCCCTGGTCCAAAGACATGCATGGTAGGTTGATTGGCATCTCTAAAATTGTCCGTAGTGTATGATTGCATCATCACATATTTACTTAGCATGTTAGTGTGCTTTTACTTGAGACTCCTGGGCATGTAGAAATGTAGAAGTCTTGTATTTATTCATTCAAAACTGCACAAAACCATCTTAGGAAACAATTGCATCTTTACAAGGTTTAGTTTGATACATGTATTATTTAAAGAGAATTGATATTCCAAAACAGTGCTATGGATTTTAAAGACATTCTAATGATTTATTTATAATGAAGTACAAAAGTGAGCTGATCTGTCAAAATCTCTATACACTGAAAATAAAAAGGTAGAGGTTGATTGGGGGATTGGGTGGATGTAAATGTTTGAATTTAAGGTGAAAGTTTCAGTAGGATATAATACTACCACATATTTTATTTATTTGGAGCTTTTTTCAATTTGCTGAATCATGCAGTATAGCTGAAATAGTCCCAGGAATCAATTACATTACACTATGGTGACTGACGATTTGGTGTTTCTGTGCATTCTGTAATTTATGTTTCTTTAGATCAGGACAATCCTGCAACGCAGATGTTGAAGATTTCTCATCTAAAATACTACACTTTAGTAACTGGAAACACGTTAGGGCACGATATGGGCATAGAGAGGAAACTTGAAGAACGAATCCCAGGTTTGAAGAAGGTGCTGAATTTGGAAGAGTCTGATTTCATTCTGGTTTTCTGCCCTGTTGTATCACGAGCTGGAACTGACATTGAAGCAGCAGTGAAAAAGCTCAGTATCCATGCAGGTAAAACACTCATTATTCCAATAAAGTCCTGCTATTTAACATATATATTGAATCAAGAGTGTATAGCTCTGTTGAACAGTAGTCTAAACTGGATTATTGGCTCTCTTGCTAGTTCAAGTAAATTTTACAGTGACTGATTAACTGATGCAGAAATGATAAAGCCACTAAACTAAAATATCTTCCTTAAAAGGTAACAAACCTGCAGTTTTGGTGGTGCTTCATCACACGTTTGATCCAGAGCATATTGTACCAGACAGCAGCAGATCTGTAAAGAGACAGAATACTATCACAGTTGACTGTCTGTTCCATGAAGATCAGAGATTACTGACATGTTTTAAAAACAAAGAAGCACTGTCCAAAGTTATAAATTGGCTTCATCCTGAGGTAAATCTTCTCTTCTCTTCTCTTCTCTTCTCTTCTCTTCTCTTCTCTTCTCTTCTCTTCTCTTCTCTTCTCTTCTCTTCTCTTCTCTTCTCTACCATGTCTCTGTAGATTGATTTTGATTCCCCAATCCAGCTTACATATATACAGTAAATGTAATAATTTTTTCTCTATATATAACAGCTATATATAACAGTAGTGATAAGCGTCAGTAGTGATATTGATAAAATTGACCTAGATTATATATATTACAGGATATTTCAAACAAGCCACCAAGTCAACATCAAAGTAAGTGTCATTTTTACAGGCAGTTTATTATGTACAATGGAACATCATCACATATTTACTTAGCATGTTAGTGTGTTTTTACTTGAGACTCCTGGGCATGTAGAAATGTAGAAGTCGTGTATTTATTTATTCAAAAATGGACAAAACCATCTTAGGAAACAATTGCATCTTTACAAGGTTTAGTTTGATACATGTATTATTTAAAGAGAATTGATATTCCAAAACAGTGCTATGGATTTTAAAGACATTCTAATGATTTATTTATAACGAAGTACAAAAGTGAGCTGATCTGTCAAAATCTCTATACACTGAAAATAAAAAGGTAGAGGTTGATTGGGGGATTGGGTGGATGTAAATGTTTGAATTTAAGGTGAAAGTTTCAGTAGGATATAATACTAACACATATTTTATTTATTTGGAGCTTTTTTCAATTTGCTGAATCATGCAGTATAGCTGAAATAGTCCCAGGAATCAATTACATTACACTATGGTGACTGACGATTTGGTGTTTCTGTGCATTCTGTAATTTATGTTTCTTTAGATCAGGACAATCCTGCAACGCAGATGTTGAAGATTTCTCATCTAAAATACTACACTTTAGTAACTGGAAACACGTTAGGGCACGATATGGGCATCGAGAGGAAACTTGAAGAACAAATCCCAGGTCTGAAGAAGGTGCTG
Organism: Hemibagrus guttatus; assembly: GCA_033459395.1. Taxonomy (NCBI): domain Eukaryota; kingdom Metazoa; phylum Chordata; class Actinopteri; order Siluriformes; family Bagridae; genus Hemibagrus; species Hemibagrus guttatus. The sequence goes on from JAUCMX010000027.1 coordinate 3,059,016, forward strand.
AATTTGGAAGAGTCTGATTTCATTCTGGTTTTCTGCCCTGTTGTATCACGAGCTGGAACTGACATTGAAGCAGCAGTGAAGAAGCTCAGTATCCATGCAGGTAAAACACTCATTATTCCAATAAAGTCCTGCTATTTAACATATATATTGAATCAAGAGTGTATAGCTCTGTTGAACAGTAGTCTAAACTGGATTATTGGCTCTCTTGCTAGTTCAAGTAAATTTTACAGTGACTGATTAACTGATGCAGAAATGATAAAGCCACTAAACTCAAATATCTTCCTTAAAAGGTAACAAACCTGCAGTTCTGGTGGTGCTTCATCACACGTTTGATCCAGAGCATATTGTACCAGACAGCAGCAGATCTGTAAAGAGACAGAATACTATCACAGTTGACTATCTGTTCCATGAAGATCAGGGATTACTGACATGTTTTAAAAACAAAGAAGCACTGACCAAAGTTATAAACTGGCTTCATCCTGAGGTAAAGATTCTCTTCTCTTCTCTTCTCTTCTCTTCTCTTCTCTTCTCTTCTTCTTCTCTTCTCTTCTCTTCTCTTCTCTTCTCTTCGCTTCACTGTAGATTGATTTTTATTCCCAATGAAGTGTACATATATACAGTAGATTTCATACTTTTACTCTATATATAACAGCTAAATATAATAGTAGTGATAAGCTTTAGTTGTGATCTTGATAAAATTAAGTTAGTGATGAGCGTCAGTAGTGATATTGATAAAATTGACCTAGATTATATGTATTACAGGGTATTTCAAACAAGCCACTGAGTCAACATCAAAGTAAGTGACACTTATACAGGCAGTTTATTATGTACAATGGAACATCATCACATATTTACTTAGTATGTTATTGTATTTTTACTTGAGAGTCCTGAGCATGTAGAAATGTAGAAGTCTTGTATTTGTTCATTCAAAAATGCACAAACCCATGTTAGGAAACAGTTGCATTTTTAGAAGGTTTAATTTGATATATTTATTATATAACAAGAATTAAAATACCAAAATATTTTTCATTCATTCATTGTATTCCGCTTATCTGGGGCCGGGTCGTGGGGGCAGCAGTCTAAGCAGTCCTCTCCAGTACTCTGGAATAGACTTTCCCTGGGAGGCTGAGGAGTGTGATCCCCCTATAGTTGGAACACACCCTCCGGTCCCCCTTCTTAAAAAGAGGGACCACCACCCGGTCGCCCAGTCCAGAGGCACTGTCCCTGACCGCCACGCTTTGTTGCAGAGACGTGTCAGCCAAGACAGCCCCGAATCTCATCCACCCCCGGTGCCTTGCCACCAAGGAGCCCAAATTATTTTTATGGATTTTAAGTTTTGAATTTAATTATAAATACACTGAAAATAAAAAGGTAGAGGTTGATTGGGGGATTGGGTGGATGTAAATGTTTGAATTTAAGGTGAAAGTTTCAGTAGGATATAATACTACCACATATTTTATTTATTTGGAGCTTTTTTCAATTTGCTGAATCATGCAGTATAGCTGAAATAGTCCCAGGAATCAATTACATTACACTATGGTGACTGACGATTTGGTGTTTCTGTGCATTCTGTAATTTATGTTTCTTTAGATCAGGACAATCCTGCAAAGCAGATGTTGAAGAATTCTCATCTAAAATACTGCACTTTAGGAACTGGAAACACGTTAGGGCATGATATGGGCATCGAGAGGAAACTTGAAGAACGAATCCCAGGTCTGAAGAAGGTGCTGAATTTGGAAGAGTCTGATTTTATTCTGCTTTTCTGCCCTGTTGCTGACATTGAAGCAGCAGTGAAGAAACTCACTACCCAAGCAGGTAAAACAATCATTATTCCAATAAAGTCTTGCTATTTAACATATATGTGGAATTAAGAGTGTATAGCTCTGTTGAACAGTAGTCTAAACTGGATTATTGGCTCTCTTGCTAGTTCAAGTAAATTTTTACAGTGACTGATTAACTGATGCAGAAATGATAAAGCCAATAAACTCAAATATCTTCTTTAAAAGGTAACAAACCTGCAGTTCTGGTGGTGCTTCATCACACGTTTGATCCAGAGCATATTGTACCAGACAGCAGCAGATCTGTAAAGAGACAGAATATGATCACAGTTGACTGTCTGTTCCATGAAGATCAGGGATTACTGACATGTTTTAAAAACAAAGAAGCACTGTCCAAAGTTATAAACTGGATTGAGGTGAGGTTTTTTTCTAAAATCATGGTGATTTTTATATTTTACAAAAAAATTAAATAGGGAAATCTTTACATTTTAAAATGGCAAAATCAGTTGAAAATGTTCTAAAAATATATTCTACAGGACATTCCAAAAAGGACACCAAGAAAAAGTCCAAGTAAGTCACACTGTAACACACAGTAGAATATAATACCACCACATACAGTTGTGCTGAAAAGTTTGCGTACCCTGAAAGAAATTGTTAAACATTGCATTTATTTTGAAAATATTACTGACAATGGAAATTTTTTTTTTTCTTATTTAAAGATAGTGGTCATGTACTTCTCACTCATGTATTCTTTAAAACATGGTACACGTATTGCAAATTCTCCCAAGGTATGTAAACTTCTGACCACAACTGTATTTAATTTATTTAGTTGCTTTATCAATTTTAATCTTTATTATTAGCCTCATGAAATACGAGTGGCTACTTTGATTTGCTCAGTAATTAGCCTGAATCATGCAATACAGTTAAAATAGTCTCAGGAATTAATTATATTATGCTACGGTAACTGATGATTTGGTGTGTCTCTACAATTTATATTCATTTAGATCAGGACCATCTTGCTAGGCAGATGCTGAAGCTTCCTCACCTAAAATACTTCACTCTAATAACTGGAAAGACATTAGGACATCATGTGGAAATAGAGAGGAAACTTCAGATGGCGATCCCACATCTACAGAACGTGCTGAATTTGGAAGAATCTGATTTCATTCTGGTTTTCTGCCCTGTTGTTTCTCACGCTGCAAATAACATTGAAGCAGCAGTGAACATGCTCAGTACCAAAGCAGGTAAAATACTCATTATTCCAATAAATAAATAAAATTTACAAAAATCTTCAGGCATAAAGTTTTAAGGATGAAAAAGTATTGTAAGGATGAGAAAATAAAGAGAACGATGAAACAATTAAAGAAAATATGACACAACTTCATTTACCGACATTCTGAATCTTTGTTTTTATTAAACATTTATATTTACCTGAAGTTAAAGTTTACTATATAAGAAACGTTTTCTTTCACGAAACTCAAAAGGTCTCTCATCAAAAGGTAACAAACGTGCAGTTCTGGTGGTGCTTCATCACACGTTTGATCCAGAGCTTATTGTACCAGACAGCAGCAGATCTGTAAAGAGACAGAATACAATCACAGTCGACTGTCTGTTCCATGAAGATCAGGGATTACTGACATGTTTGAAAAACGAAGAAGCACTGTCCAAAGTTACAAACTGGCTGTATCCTAAGGTGAGGTTTTTCTTTTTATATTTCTTTTTACATCTCCCAACTTTCCTATCACTGCTGAACCTGATTTGAGACACTGTAGTTTTTTTTTACATTAAGGTCATTAATGACTTAGACAAAGGTTAATATTTTGTGGTCATAATTTGTGATCATTTCTGAATATATTCATTATGGAATATCATACTCAGCACATGGTGTCCTTCATTATTTGGTGTGAACAGGTGAAAAAACATCATGAACCTCCTAATCATATGTCAGAATTTGCTGTTGAGGCAACATTAATATCTCCAGTATAGCTAGGTGTGTCATTTCTAGGGTGAAATGTCATCTCCATGCTTATCTTCCTGTGGCCACAATATACCAACTCAGCTGACGTAAACTATAATACAAAAGTGTTTTATGGACACAAAATGTATGTATTTAAAAGATATGTAGAAATCATCCACAGTTGATGGGTTTTGTTTGTTATATCATAGGTTTTAGTGTTCATCCCTTTTTCGTGTTCGCAGATTGAAAAAAATCCTGAAAAGAATGACCCATTTGACAAACTCAGTGAGTATGATGAGCTTTTAATTCATTTAAATTAAGTTAAATTAACCTGGGCATTATGCCAGTGAAAAACACTTGAGTCTTTTATTTTCTAAAAACTACTGATAAACATAAGTACATGACAATTGAATGAATATGAATTTTGATTTATTCAGAAATAAAGGTCATGGGGCTGGACAAGTCTAAAGACAGTAGGTGATTTCTTTTGTAACAACTTCTTATAATAAATAAAGATATAGTAAATATAAAAAAGTGAGATGAATATAATATGATTGCATAAATCTGTGAATAAGCAGTAGAGTAAAAAAGACAAAATATTAAACGTATGCTTTAGATGTGACATTTTCTTTTATTTGTGTGCATCTAAACTATTATAGAAAAAAGAAAACATGATGAATGATAAATCCAGAGAAGGCCATGCCATGCCTGGGCTATTTTTCAGACGCTGAAGATCTCGGTTTCTTCTCAAGATCTTTCGGAGAAGAACTGACCAACCCACTACCCATACACATAGCTTAAATAAATCACCCTTATGTTTAGAACTTGTAAGATTTAATGATGTAAAACTGACTTGCCTGCATTATGATTTACATTTACATAACGATCTACACTTACTCCGTGTGTACTGTTTATTGGTGGTTCTCTCTGTTCTTCCTACAATGTACAACAATGTAATGTACTTTATGATAAATAGAAGGACTACATGAAATGTGGAATAATAATAATTAGCAGTATATGCAATTACATGTATTAATTATGTGAAATAAATATTATATGAATAAAACACCTAGGGGGCATACTGCTATATTAATGACAGGCGGTATGTTAATGTTAGTGTCAACAGCACATGGAACAAATTAACCAATTTAAAATGCTATTAAATGGAAGACAATGAGCTTGTGTGATTGTCTATTATCTGCAGACACTGTACATATAAACCTACCAAAGATAAGGACTTTCATTACACACTCACACATACACACACACTTTTATGATGCCAGTTGTGCAAGTTTGTGAACCTGTTTCATTTCCATTTACAGTTTTCATTACAGTTAAAAATTCAAGCGTTAAATCAAATTGATCCATTTTTATATTTAAGAACGTCTTTATTAATAAAACTTTAAGGATGAGACTTCAAGCATTCATGCAGGATAAGACTGAATGCTGTTTAAAAAAAAAAAAAACTCGCAGGCTGTTCACATTTGTTTTTCCTGCTTCTCAGATGAGGGTTACAAAAAAGAAATTGAAAGTAGCTTGTGGTAAAATGCAAAACAGGACAAACATGAAAGTTTGAACGGTTCTTTCTCTGTTCAAGACGAGAGTAACTGAAAAACAACTGGTAAGTAACTGCTTCTTTTCTTAAAAAAAAACACATCTAAAGCCTAGCAATATTTTCAGTAATATGAAAACAACTGTTTAAACCCAGCAACTTTTGTGTAGGCCTCAAACACAGTCACTTTGAAGTTATACTGTTTATGTAGGGATTATATGAAACATCATCTGCAAAGTAATCAAAGTTATGCTAATTATAAAAATTGATTTTAGATCAGATCTCAAATCAGCTGGAGAAAGATGGCTGAAGGCAAACCAAACACAGCACAATCTTGTGGGGAAGTTACAGAGAATAAAGCTGCCTCTTGCAATATCACACAACCAAAGGAAGAAAAGGAATGTGACACAAACACAATCGGTAACGTTAATGACCTAAAAGTTCCATACCACCAGCTCTCAGTTTTATTTAATGATTCATTTAGAAGCTCCATGTGATTTTACACCTCAATGTACTATAACCCCCTTTATATATATGAGATTTACTCAAATTGATCATAGCAATGTTTAGCAAGTGACCATAATTTTGTTGTATTTGCATATCTTAACTTTGCATATCATGACTTGTGTGTCTAGTACGTTGCTCAGTTAAAAGAAATGACTTCAGTAAGAAACTGCATCAAGCTTATGAAAACTTTATTTAATTGTAATTTATAATGATAAAATTATATTCCAATTAACAGAAGAATCTCAGAAATATAACCAGGATGTTCAACAAGTAGGAAACCAAGCTCAAGGTGAAGGGGAACACAATGAGTGTTGTAAGGACCAAGGCCTGACAAATCAAAAAAAGGAAAATACAGCGCAAAATGAAGACATTGTGCAGAAACAGCTGGAGAAAAATAGTGGGCAAGAAGAAAAGAAAAGTGGACTAACAGAAAATGGTGTAAAAAAAGATAACACAGATCCAGTAGAGAATGAATGTCAAGGTGAGAAGAATGACAAGCCAGAAGAAAAAAATACAGTGGATGGGATGACGGCACAGTCTGAAAAGGAGAAAAGTCAGGAGGAGGAAAAGCAAGGTCACAGTAAAAGTGAAGAACAGTCTTTTCAGGAGCCATGCCTACAGAATGAAAAAAAAGAAGAGCAAGATGAAGACATGAAGGGGAATCAAAGGGAGAAAGGTCAAGAGCAAGAGGAATATACTGGAGAACCTGGAGGGAAAAAAAGTGAAGTAACAAAAGATCATTTAGAAGACAGTGCGGTGAACATAGAACAGGTACAGAAGAATGAAAATCAAGGTGAAAATAATGATGAACCAGAAGAAAAAAATATACAAGCGGATGAGGCCACAGCAGCGTGTGAAAAGGAGAAAAGCCAGGTCGATAAGAAAGCCAGAGAACCAAGAGAACAGGTTAAGGAAGGAGAAAATGATGTAGAACCAGAAGAAAATGTTCAAAGAGGAGGAAAAGGAAGTCAAGATATAAGTGACCATAAACGAGCAGAGACGACAGAAGCAGATCAACAAGAGACCAGAACAGCCAAGAAAAAGGAAAAGTTTAGATTTGGAAAAAAAAGGTAAAGTGCTTTGAATTATCTGGAAAGGGCCAGTGTGGGCGAAGGTTTTCATTCCAAGCAGCAAGCCACACCCAAGTCTACAGGGGGCCAAGATCAACTGATTAAACAGGTGGAATCAGGTTTGGCTTCTGCTTGATTGGTATGAAAACCTGCACACTCACAGGCCCTTTGTGAATAAGATTGGTCTATAGCACATTGACCATTGTGTTTGTTAGTTTGACACTATATTTTTCTATTTATATGAACATTTGTGTTGTCAGATCAGATCATTTCTATATAATATAATGCCACTTTTCAAAAACTTCCAAAAGTTGAAACCATTAACTCATTTTGTGTAGGCCGTACATCACTATCAAGACTGGCAACACTTTAGATACACATGAAGAGTTTTTGAAACGTCTCCATAGTCAGAAAGCCACTCTAAAGCTTGTGGATAAAGAACAGAGGTTCAAATTCATTCTGGTTTTCTGTCCTGTGGTTTCCCGAGCTGGAACAGATATTGAAGCAGCGCTGTGTCAACTAAAAAAAATATCAGGTAATTCCAACCACAAAAACACAGGTAAATCAGAAGTTCATGTAAATTCCTGTATATCATATTTTATGTAAAATATATAGCAATTTTAAAAATATTCATGGTTTATGGTGCCATAGAAGCTACAAATACTAACCTAAACCCTGCCTTAACCGTGACCATGTACATACCTTTTCATTTAAGTTCTCTTGAAAATTACTAAGAACTTTGGACCGTGATGGTATGTTGAAACACATATCAGGCCACAGAGCTCAAATTCATTTCTTTGACTTCACAGATACCAAACCTGCTGTTCTAGTTGTTCTCCATTGTACAAATGATCCAGAGTGTGTTGTATCAGACAGCAGCAGAGCTGTATCCAGAGATAAGATGATCGTAGTTGACTGTCTGTTCAGCGAGGATAATGGATTACATGAATGCAAGAAGAATGAAGCAGCTTTGTGCAAAGTTATTAAATGGCTCAAAGCAGTAAGATCAGTAATATGTTCTCAATCTGGTGTGCCTTTTGCTGTGTGTTTGCACATGTGTTCATTTTGGATATATATATATATATATATATATGTATATATATATATATATATATATATATATATATATATATATATATATATATATATATATATATATTATATAATATATATATATATTCATGTTTCATATACGTACAGCATTAATTGTAATAATACATTATTTTTCCTTGCAGAAACCATGGAGATAATCAAGGTAAAGCTCAGTACAAGAGAAACACACTCAATGATGAGGTGGTGTGATGCAGCCTACTGCAAAACAGTTACTGTTAAAGGGCAAAGATAATTATTTTTCTATAAAATCAATTGGCAACAGTTCATTACTTTATGTGAAAAAAAAAAAAAAAAAAAAAAAAAAAAAAATATATATATATATATATATATATATATATATATATATATATATATATATATATATATATATATATATATATATCTTGATCAGGTCTTGATCATCCATTTATGTTTTTTTCCCTTGTTATTGATGGTCTTTTTTTTTTCCCCTGCAACTGCTTTATCTAATCTATTTACTGTCTGAATTTCATTTTTTTTTATCACTTGTTATTCTTTCTAAATCAATTGCTGTCATTTAAATATGCTATAAAAATAAAGCTGAATCAATTTGAAAGCTGACTGGTTTAGAAACTTTGAACTTGTAGGCTGTCCAAATGTCACATGATTTTGGAGAAACGTAGGCACTATTCAGATGATGCAACAAATTTCTGAGCAAAGGTCAAAACAACTAAATGTTAAACAGTACACACGTGTGTAATACACTGTAATAATTGTATAATGTCGAATTATCCTGTATCCCTTCTGCCATTAGAGAAGAAATGCCCCATGAGCAACTCTGACTCAACCTTTTTAGATGATTTTTCAAAGTCCCCCGCAAGACTCTCCACCTCATTGATTGTCTTTGGGTTGTTTCAGTTAAGTGTATAGAGTAGATGAACTTTCCAATGTGTAACAACTCTCCAAATGTAATGTCAGAGCAAGAGCAGAATTGCATGTTATTGCTCTTTATTTTAATTGTAGGTGTACAGCATGGCAAAAATTCCCCTGCTTCCATACCTTGGATCAATCCTAAACACACTATATTATTTATTATACTGGTATGATTATTCTATGTGCAATAAGCCTATTAGCTCTAATCTAATGTGTTACTTAGTGATTCAGATTAAAATAATACTAAATAAAAAACACGATAATAACATAATGACATTAAATGGCACAGTTGATGTACAAAAGAGTTAAGAATTACTGTTATTATTATCTCAGCATGACATTTAAGCATGATCCAGTAAATTTCAATAATTATTACCCTGACTACTGATATTTTAAAGTAACACATAGGTTGTACTATTTGTGGGGTTACAGGAATAACATAAACAGTGTAAACACAAGCAGTGAAGTAACAGAAAATATTGTAAAGTGGGATTTCTTTTTTCTCAAATGAACTTTAATAAACCAGTGGAAATGGACGAAAGCATAAGTATCTTAGCTTCCTGTTTGAAACCCGAAAAATGTGCAACTGCCACTCTAAAGCAACAGGTGTCTGTGAGAACAGCAACGATTCAAGGGGAATGTTAAGTGATTAAAAATCACTTTAACATATAAATCAGACTCATTACATCATACTATTCTCTCTATTTCTCTAAAGGATTTTAATGAATTGAAAACAAAGATGGCTGCAGCATCCAACTGTAAGTTAAATATTTAGTATTTTATGGAAATGGATATCGGCACTTCAAACATTATTTCCTGTGTACTTCCTGTTATGCCTGAACTGATATTTATTGAGAAATTATACCTTTGACTTGACAACATATTGTTTATGGCAAAATAGTCAATATAGGTTTTAACTATATTAGTGAACTGAAATTATTACAATGTCATAGTCACTGATAAGCAGTGCAGGTCTTACTGGCCCATAGCAGCCTGAAGATTTTTTAGCTAAGCAGCAAGGTAAGATATGCATCAGTTATATCTCAATTCTTAGCAAATTTGAGTATTATCTATAAGAAAATTACAGAAGGTCAAAGTCAGAGTAGAAGTAGAGTGGAAGTCTGGATCCAACATGTTTCTGCCATTTGAGAGATAAATTAATGAAACTGTGGCATTTGGTGCAACAGGAAATGCTGATGCATGGTTCACAGTTTGATACTTAGCTTGGGTTGCGGTATGTGCAAAGTTTTGTTTTACGTTCTTTCCATGTTTGAGTGTGGTCCCTCTGGTTTCCTATTGTCTAAAAACATGCAGATAGGTAGGTGGGCTGGCTAAGCTAAAATGCGCAAAGAAATTTGTAAATTTGTGATATGGTGTGCTATTTATGGTAATTGATCCTGCTATGTGGTGATTGTTCCCAAGACAGGCAGATGAAGATGAATGAATAAATTAAAGGAAATAAAAATAAAAGAACAAACTTTTTTTTCTTTATCTAGAAGCAGCCATGCTTTTTGAATATCAAAATAGGGGATTTTATATCAGAGAAACAAATGTAATAAAGCTAGTGTGCGTGTGTGTGTGTGCTTTTTGTCTTTTTCACAGCCGAGTTTCAACTCCTTTCCCTCCAACATAAACGGGTCCAACTTGGCTCAGCAGTCACGTTCTCATGTAGTCTGTCTCCTGAAATCAGTGCTGTTAACATGGAGATCCGATGGTTTAAGGGGACAGACTGTGTTTGTCTCTATAAGAACAGACAGGTGACAGAAGGGAGAGGCTACAAGGGAAGAGTGAGTCTGTTCACTCAGGAACTGGACAAAGGGAACGTGTCCTTACAGCTGAGTGAGAGCCGTGAATCAGATATAGGACATTACCTGTGTCAGGTTACTGACGGAGAAAGAGTGGGGAAGCTTACAGTAAGACTGTGGTGGCGTAAGTATAACAAATCTACATTTTCCATCAATGTAAACTCTTTATGAACTGGATTTAATTTTTTTTTTTTTTTTAAAAGAAAAGAAACATTAATTAGAGAGAAAAGCCTCTTTTTTTTTAATCTCCTCCACCCTGTTTTGGAAAACATACAGGTTTACCTCTGAATGCCAGAAAGCTCTGGAACTGAGACTTCTTTTAACCATGCTAAATAAAAAAACATGATAATTTTTACGTTTTATTAAGTTTATTAAGTTATAGGGACATTATATGGGCAATTTGGGCATTGGTGGCTCAGTGGTAGGTTTCATGATAGGTAGCCTATCATGCGGAAGGCCCGGGTTCAATTCCCAGCCAATGCCCAAACCTCAGCCACTGGATGCAGTACCGAACCCAAGCCTGGAAAAATGGGAGGGTTGCGTCAGGAAGGGCATCTGGTGTAAAACCTGTGCCAAGTTGTTGTGCGGACCAGTTGATCTGCTCTGGCGACCCCGAACAGGGAGCAGCCAAAGGCAACTTCTATTAAGTTATATGCACAATTTGCCTTTCTGTTACGTCTGTCCATTTATGTAACATTAGTCTTTCATCCTAGAGAAAGGTGCTAGCCTATGTTCTACTGTTATGTGTGGTCTGTGCTGCTGGTTGATATGTAACATGATAAAGTCTTTCTGCTGCACCTTTCCTCTGCAGCAAGACAGTTTTTGTGCAACGACATCCTGTTTTTTTTTTTTTTTGTGTGTGTGTGTTTTTTGTCATTGGTTGGATTGTTCACAATTGCCTTTCAAACATGTTTAAAGCTTAAATTTCAAAGGAGTTCATGAGCTATTTGAATTAGAGACAGACTGAAATAGTACAAAAGAGCTGTGAAGTGTACTTTCTTTCATGGCAAAATATTTAGCAGCATTTTACTGTACATGTTAAGTATTTGTGTAACCTTGCAAGCAGATGTTACTGTAAGGATGACTTTAAGCGGATTGTAAGTGATGGAGTTGCTCTGCCACTCATGACACCCCGATCCAGAATCATTTACCCTTTATGACTCATTTTACAATGTGTGTTGTTTTTATTAAAGTTTTTCCACTAGATGTCAGTGTTCTTCTGTAGAGTGTACTGCAACGGTCTTTACCTGGCAGCCCATGGTCCAAATAAGGACTAAACTGAATAATTGTAAAAAGCTAATACTGCAGTAGGGCAATAATTTAATCAAATGAAACTAACGAATCATAGAAACTAGTAATTCAGCCAGTCTAAAAGTGAACTAGCACAACGTTTGTAGCAGGTCCTCTACTGGCTTATCCAATTATTTAAGCATTACCAGCTTATATAATCATAGACTAGCTACCTATTAAAACAGAAAGGTAGATTTGATTTTTTTCATTAAAATCAACATGAAAAAGAAAGAAGCTGATGCAAACAATATGTAAAGATGAATGGACAGAGAATGTGTTTTTAACTCCTATTTCACATTTGAAACTTATTTGTCGTCTGTGATGCCAGTCAGAAAGACTAAGGTGAAGCATCACAAAAAATCAAAACACACGTCTTGTGGATAATGTAGTTATAGTTAATTACATTACATTTAATATAATTTAAATATTGAGGGGCACGGTGGCTTGTTGGTTAGCACGTTTGCCTCACACCTCCAGGGTTGGGGGTTCGATTCCCAGTTTGTATGTTCTCCCTGTGCCTCGGGGGTTTCCTCCGGGTACTCCGGTTTCCTCCCCGGTCCAAAGACATGCATTGTAGTTTGATTGGCATCTTTAAATTGTCCGTAGTGTGTGAATGAGAGTGTGTGTGTGTACCCTGCGATGGGTTGGCACTCCGTCCAAGGTGTATCCTGCCTTGATGCCCAATGACGCCTGAGCTAGGCACAGGCTCCCTGTGAGCCGAGAATAGATTGGATAAGCGGTAGACAATAAATGAATGAATATTTTAAATATTATGTAATAGGACTCCTTACCATCTCCTTGCCTACATTTTACCGGAGATAATAAAGTGATTAACATAAATAATATACAGATCCTTTCCCCTTCATAGTCCGTGGCTTCAATGACAAGGATACACAGGACAACACCATGTGAGAAGAATTGGCTCCATCTAAAGAAAATAAAAGGGTCTTATTTATGACGTATGAAATATATAGCTTGCATATCCCAGAGATTATCAGTGGCAGCTGGTCAATAGGGGACGCCGCCCCCTAAAAGAGAAGAAAGCTACTTTAACACGTTAACAATAATTATATATTTTAATAACGAAATAAAATCATTTAGTCGTACTATTTCTAGGTTAGTCATAACTGTATTTCGCTCATTTGTGTGTGTGTGTGTGTGTGTGTGTGTGTGTGTGCGGGATGGCGGACAAACGAGCGTGTACGTGGTTACGTAAACTTTTGAAAAGCATGTGACTTGAGACACAGCTCTGATTGGCTTGTTTCAAATTGTCCGGACCCTCCCACTTTTGCTGTTAGCGAATCAATGTTGTGTTTATATTATTTGTCCTTATGTGATTGGACCATTCTCAACGTGTCTTCATTAGCGCCCAGCAGATTTTCAGATTTTTAGTGGTAAAAGTGATTCTTTTTAAAGACTCGGGTTTCGTCGAGTCACTCACTGAAATGAATCGAGTCAGTGATTCATTTTGAATCAGTGAACATGTCCCTGTGTAAATTAAAAAGAATCAAGACTTACGATACCAGCGCAACACAAATTTATTTTAAAGTGCCACACAAATACACACACAAACTGTGACTGAGATTAATTAAATTAAATTCATTAAATTATTACTTGATTGGAAAATTACTTTACAATATTTCTGGATAAATCATCACGTAGTCTACAAAGTGCTGAGTATGCTAACGAAATTCAAGTCTGAATGGCATGGTCAGTAAGTCTACTTCACGCTGACCGTGGACTACTAAACGTAAGGGTCTCAGCTGAATCAGTCGATGAGCCGAATCCGCGAGTCCTCTGAGAATCAGCTGATTCCCATAGGACAAATAAGAATCGGGTTAATTTAGACGTCGGACTCATGAATCATGAGTCAATATGCAGAATCGGATCATTTAACTCGGGTGAGTCAGTCAGGGGCAGTACAATTTCAGATAGCGGACAGGTACTGATTAATGTGGGAGCAAGCGAAATATCTCTAGATGAAAGAAAATTCGGCTATATCTTTACAAAACTACCCTTTCATGAAGAAAAGAAAAGAATCAAGGATCTTGGAGCAGATAGATCCAATTTGCAAATTTAGCAGCAGTCAAGTGATTGGGCAATTTTCCAGTGTGTGTTTTAATGATTACCTTCATTACAGATAATGAACACACAGATTTATTGCATGCTTTAACAGTTGACTTTTTCAATATTTTTTCTTAGCAGTAATGATACATAACAGTTTGATTTTAAGTTTGTTTGCCCTGTAATATTCTTATGCTTTGTTAAGAGCCAATCAAATGTTATATAAAAGTCAGATACTGTGTTCCTATTGGCTGCGGTAGGTGTCTGTCAACCTAGTCAAATGAGTTAGGAAGTTTGGGTTGTGCATTGTTTGGATGCCATTGAGTTTTTCACTGAATGTATGCATTCAATGCAATGCAAGGTTGAGGATGAAAAATGCAGCTATCTTCTCCTGTGGGTCGGAGAAAAAGGCCGAGATATCTTTAATACATGGTCTTTATCTGCAGACGAAGCTAAGGTTTTACAGTCGTATTACGACCGCTTTACAGCATATGTTGAACCCAAAGCAAACGTGATATTTGCTCGTTATAAATTTCACGAGAAAATGCAGGGAGACCGAAATAGCGACGAGATGATCCGCGATCGCATTGTTTTCGGGATACATTCACCCAGAGTGAGAGAGAAACTTTTGAATGCAGGCTCTGATTTAACTGATTTAGCAGGAAAGGCGATAAATATCGCTAGATCTCATGAGTTAGCTCAAGCACAGTTGAAAACCATGTCAAATAGTATGAGTACTTGCAGTATACTATGAGAACATGCAGTGCACTCAGTTTTTCGCCACACGTCAAAAGGGGGGTAGTTTCAAAGCATCATAATGCTAAATACACAAGAAAACACGCTGACAATCTGCAGCACAGAAATGCAAACTCAATGCACTCTAAGGGATGTGGTTAATGTGGAAATAAGCCTCACGTTAATCGATCTCTGTGTCCTGCAAAAGGAAAGATATGCAAAATATGTGGGCATGGAGCCACCCAAAGATAAAGGAGAACTCGAGACAGTGTTGGGCATGATTAATTACCTCTCTAAATTTGCACCTGGCCTCGCTGATGTCTGCGCACCACTACGACAGCTCCTGAAGGAGTCAAGTGAGTTTCTCTGGGATGCCCAGCATAACAGAGCTTTCAGTAGAATAAAAGAGTTGCTTACATGTGAATCAGGCCCAGTCTTAGCATATTTTGATCCTCTCAAAGAGATCAGGCTACAGGTTGACGCCTCCAAATATGGGCTTGGGGCAGTGCTGCTTCAAAACAAAAGACCCATTGCATATGCATCTAAGTCTCTCTCTGAAAGTGAAATCAATTATGCTCAAATTGAGAAGGAGCTTTTTGCTGTACTGTTTGGCTGCAAACGTTTCCACCAGTATATCTGTGGCCGCCAAATCGTCAGTGACCACAAGCCCTTGGAGTCAATAATGAGGAAACCCTTGGCATCTGTTCCCCCAAGACTACAGAGGATGATCCTGCAGCTCCAAAAGTACAACTTCAGCATTGTATATTGATCGGGCAAGGACATCCCAGTTGCCGACACGCTTTCTAGGAAATCACTATGGGATCAAGATATGAGCCTTTCTGAAGGCATGGACATTCAAGTGCACACTGTGTACAGCAGCCTTCCCATCAGTGACTCGAAGCTGGATAAAATTAGAATGGATATGGAAAAGGACCCCCAGTTCCTGAAATTAAAGGAAGCCATACAAGAAGGCTGGCCTGAGGAAAGGAGGAAATGCCTGATGAGTGTGTCAGAATTCTGGAATCACCACGATGAGCTTTCATACCTGCATGGCATGATTTTCAAAGGTGACAAGATTGTAATTCCCACAAGTCTTCGCCCAGCCATGTTATCACGGATACACGCCAGTCACCTAGGCATTGAGAAATGCAAGCAGATGGCCCATGACATCATGTTCTGGCCTGGGATGGGAAAAGAACTAGAGATCATCATCAGCAAATGTTCAGTCTGCCTCACATATCGCCCCTCTAACACCAACGAGCCCATGATCAGTCACAAAATCCCAGATAGGCCGTGGCAAATAGTGGCTACTGATTTGTTTACCTGGAACAGTGAGGACTATCTTGTGACAGTTGACTATTACAGCAGATATTTTGAGCTGGACAGACTCCACAGCACAACTTCTGCAGCTGTGATACACAAACTAAAAGCTGCTTTTGCACGACATGGGATCCCAGAGACTGTCATCTCAGACAATGGGCCCCAATATAGCTCGGGTGAGTTTGAATCATTTGCTAAAGCATGGGAATTTACACATACCACCACAAGCCCATACTATCCACAAAGCAGTGGATTAGCAGAGAAATCTGTGCACACTGCAAAAATGTTGCTGGAGAAAGCAAAGGCTGATAAAAGTGACCCGTACCTCAGTCTCCTGGAATATCGCAACAGCCCAGTTGATGGTTTCAAGTCCCCGTCTCAGCTGTTAATGAGTCGTCGCCTCCGGTCAACCCGTCCCAATACTAATCAGCAACTCCTGCCAAAAGTCGTCAGCTGCAAGCATGTCAGATCAAAAAGAATGCACCAACAACAGCATCAAAAGAGATACTATGACAGATCAGCTAGACCCTTACCTCAGCTTAATGAAGGACAGGCAGTCAGAGTACAGGAACGAGGATACTGGAAGCCAGCTACTGTCATCAGAGCAGCCAATACTGAGAGATCATATCATGTGCGTCCCTCTGATGGACTGGAGTATCGACGAAACAGACATCACCTCATGGACACACAATAACCTAAAAGTAATGACTCTAATGTTGCATTAAGGGATGCTAATGACGAGTCATGCACAACACTTGGCAATGACACTTCACATACAGCTGATTGCACTAATGATTCTCCCAAAGTCACCACTTACAAAACCTGATACGGACGCCAGATTAAGCCCAGAGTTATTCTGGATTTGTGAATGTGCAAGGGTATAGGTGGATCGCTGCCCTTTAAAAGAAAGAATGTACATTATGTTCATTATAGTTGTTTGTTTTGTAGGCATGCCAATTTATATGTGAATGCTCTCAGTATGTTCGTGCTTAGGTTAATAGTTCATTAGAACACTACTTGGCATGAAACAGCTGAATGTTTCTTTCATTAATATTCAGAGTAATATTTTGTCTCATTCAGAAAAAAGGGGATGTAATATTCTTATGCTTTGTTAAGAGCCAAACAAATGTTATAGAAAAGTCAGATATTGTGTTCCTATTGGCTGCGGTAGGTGTCTGTCAATCTAGGCAAATGAGTTTGGAAGTTTAGGTTGTGCACTGTTTGGATGCCATTGAGTTTTTCACTGAATGTATCTTGTGGTCGCGTAATAAACCTTCATGAAGTGAACCCATCGTGCATCAGAGCCTCAATATATACTTTAATGGTATACAAAATATAACATGCCCCCCCCCATTTTTAGCACCAGCTGCCACTGTAGATAATATAACATTTTATATTAGCATGTGTCTATAAACTACATACAGACTCCAAGGAGAACTATTTTCTTAGATTACCTCAGAATAATTTATACATTACACATTTCAGGCATTAAAAGAAATTATTTAGAATTTTGTATTTGTGACTTGAGAACACTATCTTTAGAGACAATATGGGGGGAGGCATTTTGTACACGTGCCAAAACAAACCTGCAATCAACAAATAGGGCTTCTTCTCTCATTAAGGAATGCAAAGATGAAGAAAAGAGAAGAATAAAGCTAGATCCTGATGTTATGCTAATTATTTAAGCTTGCATGTGCGACTATAAACGGAGCAATGGTGAGAATTCACCCCTCAAGGATAGCGGCTTGGTCGTGGCATAGTTGAAAGTTAGAAATGGATTACAGGCGGGGAAAAATGCTGTACTTCAGGGAAAGATTAGAGACAGATTAGAATTTTGTCTTTTAAGTTGTTTTTTCCCCCAATCAACTGAAAGCTCTGCCTAGGATTCAACAAAATAGGACTTTCAGTCAACTATAAGTGCACAGAAGCAGACTGAAGACTTAACCTAAATTCTGTTCATTATCTCATGCAGAGCCTCTTCATAACTTAAGAAAACTCTTTCAGGTAATTTTATATTTTGCATATTTATCTTGAATTCAGTTATAATTTCTTGTACTGCTTGTGATTATTTTTTATGCCGTATAATATTTCTATCATAATCACCTCTTACTAGTTTATTTACTGTATCTAATTTTTTTCCCTCTCTAGTGTGGTGTCATTCCCTATGTTATCATCCAGCAGGTAGAAACACATTTATATTTAAAACTTAAGTTTGCTATAAAAAGCATTTGAAACATTATGTAAAATGACAAGTGGTTTAAATCCTCAAAGTATAACCATTCCTAATAATAATATTTATCAATTTTTAAAAGTCTTTTAAAATGCTTATTTTTATATAAAAATTCTAAATTTAGCAGTCTAACCCTTGTAAGTATTAGTAAATATAATATAGCTTATAGTTTTAATGCTTTATAGATCAATAATAATGCTAGATCACAATTGTCCATATAATGCACTGTAGGACTTTGTTTACTCTGCTTTGTTCACATATGTAGTGGGGGAAAAAATGGACAGAAGAGGAGAAAATGAAAATGGAAGAGTCTTCATTGCTGACTGGTAAGTTTAAAACAACAACAACAACAATCTCTTAACATTTCTATCAAGATTATCAAAATATTGTGTGTTCTATATTCAATACATTAATCATGTTTCACTGTTAATAATTACAGAATATAATACAGATGTTAAAAGCATCATGAAGGAACTTCTAAAAAAGCACAGCACATTAGAAAAAACTGAGCAGAGATTGAAAAACACCATGCTCGACCTAAACAGAGCAAAAGAAGAACTGGAAGTCGCTGCAGTTCCAGACGTATCAGGCTCTGTGTCAAAGCTGGAGTCTCCAGTTAGTGAGTGGCTTTTGGTCATTCTTATATGAAAAGCCTACATTGTATAATATTAGTATAAAATGATAAGAATATTTGAGAATGGTCTTGGCATGAGCAATGAAAAATCTCAATATTGTCAAATCTCAAATATGTTAAAAACAAAAGAGTTTGCTTTCTATATATATTATATACGTACCTGAATTTTTGGTACACTGTCTACATGTTATTTGATATTTTTTCAGAATTACTGAATCAATGGTATATCATTAAGTTGATTGACAGTAAATTAAGTGTCTTATTCTTGCTCATTATTAGTGGGTGGAGCATCATCAAGTTCTTCAGAATTGCGGTTAGTGCTGCTCGGGAGGACGGGGTCTGGAAAGAGTGCAGCAGGAAACACCATCCTGGGCAGAGTGGAAATGTACCTGGATGAAACATCCATAGCCCTTCAACAGAGTGAGAGCACACAGGGGGAGGTGGCTGGGAGGATGGTGTCTATGGTGGACACACCAGACTGGTTCTCTCCTGGACTCTCTGTGGAGAAGGTGAGGAAGGATGTGGAACTCTGTTTCCGTTTGTCTGCTCCAGGACCCCATGCCTTCCTCCTGGTTATACCTGTAAAGCAGTCTACAGGAGAGGAGAGAGGGATGCTGGAGAAAATGGAGGAGATTTTTGGAGAGAATTGTTGGGAGACTACCTTCCTCCTTTTCACTGTTTCTGATGAAGTTCAGAAGACAAATATTGAGGAGTTTATCCAATCAGGAGACCAGGAGGTCCAGAGACTTGTAAAGACATGTGGGTCTAGGTATCACTGTCTTAACATTAAGGAAATCGAAGATGGTTCTCAGGTATCAGAGCTGCTGGAGAAGATAGAGAAGATGGTGGTCCAAAATGAAGGAAAATTCCACAGGAGTGAGCTCTACCTGGATACACAGTCTACGATTGAAAAAATGATTTTGTCAGCTAAAGAGAAGAAGATAGCAAACGAAGAACGAGAAATGGAAGGGAAACTAGAGGAGGAGCTCCAGAAATCTCTGAAAAAGATAGAAGGAATGATCCAGGAGCATGAAAAAGATATCACACAGCTGAACAATCATATAGCTGAACTAGAAGGGAAAATGAAAGAAGAAATTGATGAAGTGAAAAAAGAGAAACTGAAAGCTGAACTAGAAGGAGAAATGCAAAAGAGAACAAAGATTGAGAATATAATTATAATACTGAATGAAAAGATAGAGTGGGAGAGGAGAGAGATGGAGGAGATACTCAGACAAAAGGTGGAGGACATAAGGAAGGCATACGAAGGAGAGGCTGGAATGGAAGCAGAGAGAAGACTTATAAAAAGTATGTTTCCTGAAATCCAGAAAAATATTTTGATCTCTAAATCAAAGATGGAGGAATATTTCAGAGGACAGATGGAAGAGAAGGACAGAGAGCTGGAGTTACTGAAAAAGACACTGACGCAACTTAAGGAAGAGAAAAAAGAATTCATGTTGGGAAAAGAGGCTAATAAAGAGTCTGGAGAAATCACCTTCAGAAACAAGTGGAGGAAACGTGGTGGGAGTATATGATCACTGAAAATTCCACATTGTTTTTACAGACAGTGATAAATTTATTAATGTAAATCTATGATTAATTCTGTCACATTTGCTGGAGAGAAGAATTTCTACTCTTTAGCGTTTAGCAATCCTTGCAACCAGCCACATACAAAACTGGTACAAATGAGTTTGTGGATTAAATAGAAATTACATAATTTCAAAAGCAGTTTGCTAGATCTAACCCTTATATTATCATTTATCAATGATTTTTCCTATTGCTTTTGATTGTGAATAGTAGTTACACCATGCTTATCTGTAATGCTGCATAACAGTATATCAGTGGGAATCAAAATGTTATTTTGTGATGATGAAATACTAATCTTTATAAGTGTTGTCAACCAAAAACAGATTTTCTTTTACTTACATTTTGGGCATCAAAAATATGGAACATGTATCAATAAACGTTCGTTATTTAGATAAGATTCCAGTTGCTAAAAACCTTTTTTTCACTCTAATATTAAATGACATTTTATTATTTGCCTTAACTGTTTTTCTTTATATTTCTGTTTTTACTTCACACTCAAAAAGCTTTTTATTGATGCATTTACAATGGGTACATTGTGGTTATCTTTTAACTGCAACTGACATACAAAAAAAAAAAAAACGTAAAAAAAAAACACTTACAAACCTGAAGATTTAACTCTTTTCATGGACATATTTTTCTCCAATGATATAACGATAGCTATTTGTGTCTGACTGAAGTACAGATGTAATGGGAAGATAAATTCTTCTACAACTTTGTGAACTAACAAGCCTGACAAGTTCTGAAAATAGAAAATAAAAACATAATGACATTTGTTAGTGATACTAACTGTTAACTGTTACTCCTTTTGGTTCATTCCTGCTAAAATCGTCAACATGTATTGCAAATTTAAAACCATTAATTTTATCTTTAAATTCCCTGATTTCTAATTTACTCTCTCAACCATGCACACTAGTGAACTCTCATGCAATGGGAAACCACCACCGCCCATTGCTAAATAATGTATTCTGTGTTCCATTTGTAAACCTTCAAAAAGATGTCCACCTCTCTGCTGCTTTTTCACACACCCATCCCTCCACATGCTTACTGACATCAGAGGTTGCACCAAAGAGCTCGCAGTCAGCCACGTAATCATCCTGAAAAGAGGTATACTCATGGTTATTATCGGTCCTTTTATCTGAAACACAAGCATACGATTTATATTCATGCGACTGCTTAAGTGCTCCCATTTTTTAGATACCATATTGCTAATTTGGCAACAAAGATTCATACAATCATGTACACTGCCCAATATTACATTATGCAACAAAGATACTTAAGATAGAGTGACATTTAACGGCATATAAGCTTAGCTATATATATGTGTCGTCTGCAAAACAGCCAAAGGCTTTTTTTTTCTTTCTAACACCAAAGTGCTGTTGAATTCTTGTTGGTCTGATAGTGCTGATAGTAGTTTTTTTTTAATTCATGGGCTTGTTGTAATTTGTTATTGTATTTATATTAAGAGTTCGATTACAAAGACTTGTATGGCTGCTCTTCACTTAAACAGAGTTAAAACATGTATAAATGCTGATAACTTGAAAGTTTCTGTGAGGAGGTCTTTCTTTAGCATTTTTGGAAGGAGTCACGAGTGTCAGCACCTGTAAGTGTAAATTCCCAGGAAGGACTTAAGCTTTGCTCTGTTTAGTAACATGACAAGCTGTATTAAGTCTTCAATTTTAATATAAAAACATCAAGTGAGGGAAGAAAGTAACACTGGTGAGGGAACAACTGTTTAAGTGACGAGAGGAACTTCAGTAATGTTCCATTCATTGCATTTGCAGCAGTCTTACTGATTTACAACGCAACCGTCTAGTCAGTTCTGTTTAGTTATAAATTTTGCTGAAAAGTGAGATTGTTGTCAGATGTCCGATTGGATATCATGGTGGAAAATATAAAGCATGTGATACAGTGTGGAAATAATCATAATAAATACCATAACCGAATATCCATCTCCGGAACTGTGTGGCTCATTTATTTGCACTAGCATGTGCTTTCCACGGATCTGTGATTGCATCCAGTCCTACACAAGCATACACACACACAAACGCACACACACACATACAGTTAAGAGTCTAAGAAACAGAAGTACGACATTTCCTTAAACTCTACAGTGTCTTTTTAGTATGAAAACATCAAGTGAGAAAAGAAAGTAACACTGGTGAAGGAACCAGTTCTGTACACCAGTATTCTGATGTGCAAAATAAAACTTACATTGTATGGTCTAAACCGTTGTGTTTTCACTGTACATATGTCAATAAACTTGAATCTCTGTCTCTTGAGAAAATACACCCGATCAACTCAGTAAAAGCATTTTTCTATGCATTGCCACAGATGTAGAGGTAATTTTAAATATCTTTGTACAGCGTTAATAAAACAAATAGTATAGGCAAAAAAAAAAAGTAGGAATGTAACCGTAGGTATTTAGGTAACACTGCTGCTATTTATAATGCGTTTTGTTTCACCCCTAATTTGAGGATGTTCAATATTTAGCACTAAATAAAGAAGTCAAAGATCATAAAATGCAATGTGCTTAGCAAACCTGACACCATTAGACATGTTTTCACAGCTACACAACTTGTGTGCAAGTTTTGTGCAACCACATATTTGCCCGAAGTGTGTGATGGAACCTGAAAGCAGATATCGTGGCTTTTTGTGTTAGAAACTGCACCGATAGGCATATTTACACAGCATTAGCACACATGCACTTCTTCATTTTTTAAAAATTTTAATTTGTTTAAAATTGTTTGTGTGCGTGTGTGTGTGTGTGTGTGTGTGTGTGTGTGTGTGTGTACCATGTTGGATTTGGTTACAGTTGCGAGATTGGCTGTCCTGTTGGCACAAAACCATTCAGCTCTTTGACAGTCACCGTGATCACTCCAGAACAAATAGAACATTTCATCATGGAGATACCACATCTCTGGACAACCAGAAAAATGCACATTATGTTTTTGATCATTTCGACACTAAATTTCCAAAAATATGTGGACACCTGATCACACCAATATGAACTTCCTGAACATTTCATACCACATTTAATCCCTTTTTCTGTTATAATAAACTCAAATCTTTCGGGATGGCTTTTTACTAGATTTTGTAGCATGGCTTTGGGGATTTGCCCATTCAGCCACAAGAGCAGTGTTTGTATTCACAGTGATGTTGATGGCTAAGTTGATCTAGCCATGGGGGTCACAGTCCAGTGACTTTTGTGCCGGTCCCAAGCCCGGATAAATAGAGAGGGTTGCGTCAGGAAGGGCATCCGGCGTAAAACATTGCCAAATTTAAGCATGCGAATCGTCAGTTCAAATTTCATACCGGATCGGTCGAGGCCCGGGTTAACAACGACCGCCATCGGCGCCGTTGACCTACAGGGCGCCGGTGGAAATTGGGCTACTGTTGGTCGAAGAAGTAGAGGAGGGAGGAGAGTGCGCAGACAGAGAGAGAAGAGGAAAGGTAAGAGTGTAGGACTGAGAATAGGAACTCTGAATGTTGGTACTATGACAGGGAAAGGTAGAGAGCTGGCTGATATGATGGAGAGAAGGAAGGTGGATATACTGTGTGTACAGGAGACCAGGTGGAAGGGTAGCAAGGCTCGTAGTATAGGAGCAGGATTCAAGCTGTTTTATTATGGTGTGGATAGTAAGAGAAATGGGGTAGGTGTGGTCCTGAAGGAGGAGTTTGTGAGGAATGTTCTGGAGGTGAAGAGAGTGTCAGACAGGGTGATGAGTCTGAAGTTAGAGATTGAAGGGGTGATGTTGAATGTTGTTAGTGGTTATGCCCCACAGGTAGGTTGTGAGTTAGAGGAGAAAGAGTGTTTCTGGAGTGAATTAGATGAGGTGATGGAGAGTATTCCCACGGGTGAGAGAGTGGTGATAGGAGCGGATTTTAATGGACATGTTGGTGAGGGGAACACAGGTGATGAGGAGGTGATGGGCAAGTTTGGAGTTAAGGAAAGGAACCTTGAAGGACAGATGGTAGTGGACTTTGCTAAGAGGATGGACATGGGTGTGGTTAACACTTATTTTCAGAAGAGGGAGGAGCATAGAGTGACTTACAAGAGTGGAGGTAAGAGCACACAGGTAGACTACATCCTATGTAGAAGAGGCAATCTGAAAGAGATTAGTGACTGTAAAGTGGTAGTGGGAGAGAGTGTAGCCAGACAGCATAGGATGGTGGTGTGTAGGATGACTTTGATGGTCTGTAAGACGAAGAGGTCAAAGATAGAGAAGAAAACCAAGTGGTGGAAGCTGAAAAAGGAGGAATGTTGTGAGGAATTTAGACAGAAGTTGAGGCAGGCTCTGGGTGGTCAGGTAGTGCTGCCAGATGACTGGGAAACTACAGCAGAAGTGATTAGGGAGACAGGGAGAAAGGTGCTGGGTGTGTCATCTGGAAGGAGGAAAGAAGATAAGGAGACTTGGTGGTGGAATGAGGAAGTTCAGGATAGTATCCAGAGGAAGAGGTTAGCCAAGAAGAAGTGGGACATGGACAGGACTGAAGAGAATAGACAGGAATACAAGGAGTTACAGCGCAGAGTGAAGAGGGAGGTGTCTAAGGCCAAGCAGAAGGCATATGAAGAGTTGTACACTAGGTTAGACACTAGAGAAGGAGAGAAGGACTTGTACAGGTTAGCTAGGCAGAGGGATCGAGATGGGAAGGATGTGCAGCAAGTTAGAGTTATTAAGGATAGAGATGGAAGGGTGCTCACAAGTGAGCAGAGTGTACAGAGGAGATGGAAGGAATACTTTGAGGAGCTGATGAATGAGGAAAATGAGAGGGAAAAAAGAGTAGAAGGGGTGAACTCTGTGGAACAGAAAGTAGATAACATTAGAAAGGATGAAGTCAGGAAGGCTTTGAAGAGGATGAAAAGTGGGAAGGCAGTTGGTCCTGATGACATCCCGGTGGAGGTCTGGAAGTGTCTGGGAGAGGCAGCAGTGGAATTTTTAGCTAATTTGTTCAACAGGGTTTTAGAGAGTGAAAGGATGCCTGAGGCATGGAGAAGAAGTGTGTTAGTGCCGATCTTTAAGAATAAGGGTGACGTGCAGAGTTGCAGTAACTATAGGGGGATAAAGTTGATGAGCCATACAATGAAGGTATGGGAAAGAGTAGTGGAAGCTAGGTTAAGGAAGGTAGTGGAAATTTGTGAGCAGCAGTATGGCTTCATGCCCAGAAAGAGCACAACGGATGCAATTTTTGCTCTGAGAATTTTGATGGAGAAGTATAGGGATGGTCAGAGGGAGTTGCACTGTGTGTTTGTAGACTTGGAGAAAGCGTATGACAGGGTGCCAAGAGAAGAGCTGTGGTACTGTATGAGGAAGTCAGGAGTAGCGGAGAAGTATGTCAGAGTGGTGCAGGACATGTATGAGAGGAGCAGGACAGTGGTGAGGTGTGCTGTGGGTCAGACAGAGGAGTTCAATGTGGAGGTGGGACTGCATCAGGGATCGGCTCTGAGCCCCTTCCTGTTTGCTATGGTGATGGACCAGTTGTCAGAGGAGGTCAGACAGGAGTCTCCTTGGACAATGATGTTTGCAGATGACATTGTGATCTGTAGTGAGAGCAGGGAGCAGGTGGAGGAAAACCTGGAGAGGTGGAGGTTTGCGCTGGAGAGAAGAGGAATGAAGGTCAGTCGTAGTAAGACTGAGTACATGTGTGTGAATGAAAGGGAGGGAAGTGGAACAGTAAGGTTACAGGGTGAAGAGGTGAAGAAGGTACAGGAGTTTAAGTACTTGGGGTCAACAGTCCAGAGTACTGGAGAGTGTGGGAAAGAGGTAAAGAAGCGAGTGCAGGCAGGTTGGAATGGGTGGAGAAAGGTGTCGGGAGTTCTGTGTGATCAGAAAATATCAGCGAGAATCAAGGGGAAGGTGTACAGGACAGTGGTGAGACCGGCCATGCTGTATGGTTTAGAGACAGTGTCGCTGAGGAAGAGACAGGAGTCAGAGCTAGAGGTAGCAGAGCTGAAGATGTTGAGGTTCTCTTTGGGAGTGACAAGGTTGGACAGGATTAGGAACGAGTACATCAGAGGGACAGCTCATGTTGGACGTTTGGGGGACAAAGTTAGGGAGGCCAGATTAAGATGGTTTGGACATGTTCAGAGGAGGGAGAGTGAGTATATTGGTAGGAGAATGTTGGACATGGAGCTGCCAGGCAGGAGGAAAAGAGGAAGGCCAAAGAGGAGGTATATGGATGGAATTAATGAGGATATGAAGCTAGTGGGTGCAAGGGTTGAGGATGCAGAAGATAGGGATAGGTGGAGAGAGATGATTCGCTGTGGCGACCCCTGAAGGGAAAAGCCGAAAGAAGAAGAAGAAGAAGAAGTTGATGGCTAAGTTGATAAGCCACTAATTGAAGCAAACCATGTCTTCCTTATAGCTCGCATGTGCAGAGCGGCAGTGTCATGTTAGAACAGGTTTGGGTCTCTTAGTTCCAGTGAACAGAAATTGAAATGCTTCAGCATATAAAGTCATTTGATGCAATTCTTAGCTACATTGTGGCAACAGTTTGAGAATGTCTGTTATTCATGTAAGGGTGTGACAGCCAGGGTGTTCATATACTTTTGGTCAACATTGAGGTTTTTCTTCTATCAGCCACAATAAATGAACCTTATGTTAATTCCTATAATTGGAAATTTATCTTGATTAAACTTCTGGTTGTTCAAAATGTCTGCCTCACTTTGTCTAAGGTGATAGCCTTAAAAAAGAACAAGTTAAATGTTTTATTACAACGTAAAGGAGAAATGCAAAGCCAGTATCTGTATTTGTATATGTTTAGTGCTCAGGACATTTACCTTGGTTAGTCGTCTGGTTGTTTAACACTTCTGACCCACTTTGTCTAAAGTGGTAGTCTACAAAAGAACAAATTACATTTTTTTTATCACAACCTTAGGGGTGTTATGCAACACTATTATCTATATCTGTTTGATCTGTTTAGTGCTTTCAAAATCTGTATCTGTATCTATATTTAAAACTGAAGTGGGTAAGCAATGAAGCATGATGAAATCCATGTTTAGTGCATGTACAAGTTATCTTTTAATACCTGTAGGGCTGTAGGAAGCAGAGGCTTTACTAGGAAGTGTAAAGGAGATGTTTCTAAGCTGATGAAGCCACACAAATCAACCACAGGTACATCAAGAAATGCCTCAGAAAAAAAGGCACCAAAAAAGGACTGTGTACTGTAGCCTCTGTACTCATAACACTAGCTAGTGAACTCATTTAGGAAGTTACGCTTAGGAAAAAGCTTGTTTTTCTCGGCTGTAGATATGCAGCTTATAATCTTGACAATAAACATATTTTCCAGATAAAGAGGACACAACTCACAGTGTATTACCATAACCAAAAGGATGGTGGTCAGTAAAATGTTCATGATGATAAGTAGCACTGTTATCTTCTTCCCTACATTTGAAAAGCAATTCATATGAATTAAAAACAATAATAGCTGATTTAAATATTGACAATAAATATATAAAATATATAGAGTTCTTTATGATAAATCATTACCTTGAAAATAATCAGAAATTATGTTTTGGTCTATTTCTATAGTCACATTAAAGCATTATGCATTCATCTGCCTAAATTTTTATACAATCTGCCATTCAAGCATCCTTTATTTTGTCCTTTATCTGTGCATTCAGCTTTCCACCACTTTCTTACCTGGGGCATTTCTTGCAGATTCTTTTGGTGGTGACTGCAGAGTCTGGTATACTTCCTCAGTTTTTGTTTGTTCCTCTGACATGTCATACACATTCTGTGACCTGGAATGTCTTTGCTCCATCTCCATTGTCTAAAAAATCCAATTTACAATGTTCAAAGAGACTAAGGAACCCCGATACATCAAGCAAGGCTAGAGTTTTTTTTTTTACTTTGTGCTGAAGTGCAACCTCATATATAGAATTTCACGGACAGCACATTTGCAAACCACATTTCCGTCTACTTGTAGTTTCTGTGCCAGGAAAACCACATGAATGTTTCAATTAGCTTCTGTCTTTAACTGTGAATTTATCACCAGACAGTTAATACAATTAACAATACATATTATGTATATGGATAATATTTACATCATGTATGCACAATTATTAACGTGAAATGCATGGGATTTATGTCAAAACTGATAATATTTTTTTACTCAGACTGAGGATGAATATATAAGGACATCAAGGCAATCAAGTATTCTCTCTGTATTGTCTCCTAAATCCTGAAATATCTGCAAAAAAATACCCTGCAGGTTAGTATTATGATCTCCATTTCAGAAGGCTTCACTGGTCATATGATTTGACCTTTAACAAAATGACACTCTACACCAGGGGTCACCAACCTTTTTGAAACTGAAAGCTACTTCATGGGTACTGAGTCATACGAAGGGCTGCCAGTTTGATAGGCTCTCCTGAAATAACAAATTTGCTCAGTTTGCCTTTAGTTATACATTATTAATAATGATTAATGATACTCATCTATGTGAAGACACTGATCACGTTAATGATTTCTCACAATAATTATCAACAATGACAACAAGGTGGGAAACAGATATCAATATTCAGCACTTTATTAATCTCAGTAATTGTTAAATTTTCAGATGATCACTTACATCACTACATTTCATAGGAAAAATGTCCCTTTTCACTATGTTGCACCATGTTTATCAATTATGTAATGTTAAAGAAAAATCAACTTACATATTTTTAAATAAATCTTGTCACATTTTGAACTAATGACCAAATCTGCGGCATTTTTAACAAAATTATAACTGCTACATGTCATGAACACACTTTTAAATTGAACACAATTCTTCAATATTTTAATTCAACTTTGCCATGGCACTGCCATGTTGCCACTGACAACGTCTGGTATCTGTTTCTTTGTTAGTGGGAAGACTGACATTGCATGCTGTTCACCAGTGTATTGTAATCTGGTGTGTAACTTGATACTGCAACTGTGAGTGAGTCTTTCAGATGTGCATCAGTGAGGCATGTTCTGTGTTTGTTCTTGATGAAGTTCATGTCAGAAAACGCTGATTCACAGAGATAGGTTGAACCAAACAGGCTGGCAACCTTCATAGCTGCTGTGCATACACCACTGTACTTCTCTGTGTCAACAAGGCACCAAAAGTTTGGTGCAGCCTGGTAGGCTTTGAGGTGGAGGTCATTTTGCAATGTTATGATTTCAATCTCCACCTGTCCAGCATTCAAGTTGAACGTTGTACTTAGTTGCTCAGCAAAGCATGTTGTGTCCACATTCATGAAAGGATTGGAAATGAATGACACACATGGCTCAAGCTGATCAAGGTCACAAAACCTATTCTCAAACTCTTGCCCAAGTCTGTTTATGACTTCACAGTACTTTTCTGCCACTTTGTCAAATGTCTCAGATGCAGAAGCATTGTCTTTCAGCACCGACTGCACAGAGGGAAAGTGCAGCACTTTTTTTCTCTGTAAACCCACAGAGAAAATGTTCATCTTGGCTTTAAATGCATTTAAAGCACTTATCATATCAACAACAGTCTTACCTTTGCCTTGCAGCTCGCAGTTCAAGTGGTTTAGTCTCCCAGTAATGTCCGTCAAAAATGCAAGGTCAAGTGTCCACTCTGTGTCCTTTAGCAGTGAGACGTCTTCGCCTTTGGACTGCATGAACTCTTTGATTTCACCCAAAAGTGACAAAAAACGATGTAAAACTCGTCCTCTGCTGAGCCATCGGATTTCTGTGTGTAGCAGCAGGTCACCATATTCAGCTGACATCTCCTCCAATAGCACCTTGAAAATCCTGTGCTGTTTTGCTTTGGAGCGGATGTTGTTTATGATTTTCACAACGGGAGTCATCACGTGCCCAAAGCCGATCACTTTTGCACATAACGCCTGCTGGTGAATGATGCAGTGGTAATGCAGAAATTTTGGGAAGTCTGGGTCAGCTTTACAGTGAGCGATGAAACCTGTTTGTCGGCCAATCATAGCAGGATCCCCGTCTGTAGTCACCGCTACCAGCTTTTCCAATGGTACCTTTTTCTGCACGAAAAACTCCTTCACCGTGTTATAAATGTCAACTCCCCTCGTAGTTGTCTTTAAGGGCAGTAGTGTCAGGAGTTCTTCTCTTGTGGAGAAATCTTCAAACACCATCCGGATAAAAACCAACAGCTGCGCTGTACTGCTGCTGTCCACGGACTCGTCGCACTGGATGCTAAACCACCTGCACTTCGCCAGATCTCGGTCCAGCTGATCGGCCAAGTTACCAGACATAGCTGACACTCGTCTAGCCATCGTAGATGCCCCCAGTTGGACGTCGGAGAGAGTGGAGATTAGATCGGTTCCATTTTTCTCGTCTTTAAGTACAGTGTTAGCAATTATCATCATTGCTTCTTTGACAACTTCTCCGTCTGAAAATGCCTTCTTCTTCTTGATCAGAAAATGTGTAGCTCTAAACGAGGCTTCGGTTGCTTTTTGTGACTTTTTCGCCGGCCTCTTGCAAAAAGACTGTTGCTTACCCAAAGCTGCCTTTAGCTCACGGGTTTTTTCTGCCCGTAGTGCGTTTCCCGGTGGGTAGTTAGCATGGTAGCTTTTATGACACGTAGTGAAGTGTCTCTCCACATTGTGCCGCTTTGACGTCGCCACACTCGCCCTGCAAATGAGACATACGCAGGTTTCTTTCACAGTTGTAAAAAAGAACTCCTCCTCCCATTCGTTGTGAAAGTGATAAGTTTTCTTTCTTTTTTCTGCCATGTTTTTAATGTTTTTATGTTTTTCAATATTGACCTTTGAACTAGAGTAGGTCAGAGGTCACCTAAACTTATCTAAAGTTCATGTCTAATGAACATATTTTTAAGATATTGTCATTTTTAAATCTATATAAATGCAAGTGTGATTTAAAAAGAATAGCAACAGAATAAAATTAAATTTTAGACGCAGCTCACTAGTGAGTTGTGCTATTTTTAGAACAGGCCTGTGGGCGACTTATGTGGTGCTTGGGGGCGACCTGGTGCCCGCGGGCACCGTGTTGGTGACCCTGCTCTACACATTATTCATTAACAAAATCTGCAAACCTACTCACCAGCCTATCAACTGAACATATGAATGGTTTATGGCGGAATAAAATAAAATCAAACACTTGAACACATGCAAATTTAAATTATGAAAGAATGAAGTCAGACTTAAAATATCAGTTTACAGTGGCTATAAACAGTTGTTCCATCATCATCATCATCATCATCATCATCATCATCACCCCTTCTTCCCTCTTAAAGTTAATAATACAAAAAATACAGCAAATAAAGCAAAGTCAAAACAGAAATGTTGATAGTCTGTGAAGTATAACTGTCTACAAAGTTTATTAAACAGCTGCTTGACAGTTGCAAGATATGTCTGGTGCACTTGATTCACTATAAACCTCACTAACAGTATTTCGATTACCAGACCATTAGGAGAAAAGAAAAGGATTTCATTCATCACACATACATTAAGACAAGGAGTCTTATTAAGACAAGCTGGGGTCAGAGTGCAGGTTCAACCATGATGCCGCATCCATGGAACTGAATGGGTTAAGGGCTTTTTTTCAGGGCCCACTCATCTTTGCAGAATTGTTGTAATTTAGCAACAATGGAGCAATTTTCGAGCAATTTCGAGCATGAACCACCTTTTTAAGGTCATGCCACAGCATCTCAATCGGATTGAGGTCAGGACTTTGACTGTCAGATAACATGCAACTTCAGACACAGCAAATGTTACCACTTGTACAGCCCACTCCTCTATCTGTTTTTTTCTCGCACATGATACAGACATGCTATGGAAAAAGTACAACTGGTAGTTTTGAGTGTTTTATTTACATTATAAATGAAACAGTTAAACCATATTGTAGGTTTAGTATGGTATATGGTTTAAATAGCACGAATTATTTTTTAGTAATTCAGTCATTGCTGGAGGTTTTAGACCAAAAGCATACAGCTAGTTGGAAATGAAAGACAATAAGACTGACATTTAAACAAATGACCCCCCCCCCACCCAAAAAAAAAAAGAATTAAAAATGAAAGGTAAACATGTTTTTGTTACTGTAACTTGAAACTACTGTTGGTGTGGTCTGCAGAGTCTGATAGATGTTCTCTGTCTTTATTTGTTTTTGACTATCATACACGTTTAGTGACATCCTTGCGGCTGGGGAGACGTAGCCGGATGTCCTTGGTTGACAGCCAGACCTTCTCCCCCTGGACGATAGGCAGGGGCGTCGGATCGGCGACGGTCGGCTGTCAGTCTCCGCCGGCGCAGGGCGTGCTGCAGTTGATGGTGTGCTGAGCCCCAGACCCTCTCACTCTCGCGGAACCAGTGGTCAAACCGTCCAAACGTCCGACGGCTCCCCTGACCAGGGGAAAAGTGGTGGCTGGTAGCCGAGTACACACTGGAAGGGAGTCAGACCGGTGGAAGGTTGACGGAGGGAATTTTGTGCGTACTCGGTCCAACCCAGGCACTGGCTCCACAAGTCCTGGTGGCCGTGACAGAAGGTACGGAGGTAGCGGCTGATCTCCTGGATCTTCCGTTCCGTCTGCCCGTTTGTCTGAGGGTGGTACCCTGATGATAGGTTGACGGCCACACATAGGCACGTGAAGAACGCCCTCCAAACTCTGGACACGAATTGGGGGCCCCGGTCAGAGACAATGTTCTCCGGGATGCCGAAGTAACGGAAGACCTGGTTGAATAATAGTTCTGCCGCTTCCATGGCCGTGGGTGGCCCCTTCAGCGGCAGTAGGCGGCACGCCTTGGAGAATCGGTCGACGATAACAAATATGCAGGTGTGGGTACGGGAGTTCGGAAGGTCGGTGATGAAGTCGACACCTAGGTGTGACCAGGGGCGGTTGGGAACGGGCAGAGGAAGGAGCTTTCCTGAGGGTAGCTGGCGTGGGGTTTTCGCCATGGCACACTCTTTACACCCCTGCACGTACCTTCTGACATCAGCAGCCATGCTGGGCCACCAGAAGCGATCTCTCAGCAGCGAGAGAGTTTCATTGATCCCTGGGTGACCAGTGCCAAGAGAGGTGTGGGCGGTGTGGATGAGGGAAGTGCGTCATGCTTGGGTAATGTACTGGGATCCTGGTGGGCAGCCCGGCGGAGTGTTGGTGGAGGCATTGGCAGGCGGAAGGGTTTCCTGGGACCAGGTTATGGGGCTGACGATCAGGTCTGCTGGGAGGATGGGCTTGGGCGTTTCTGGGCTCTCTTCAGGGGCGAACATACGAGAGAGGGCGTCTGCTTTGGTGTTCTTGGACCCAGGCCGGTATGAGATGGAGAACTCAAACCGGGTGAAGAAGAGGGCCCATCGAGCTTGTCGGGGGTTGAGCCGTTTAGCGGCTCGGAGATACTCCAGGTTCTTATGGTCCGTAAGAACCAGAAACGAGTGCCTGGCTCCCTCCAGCCAGTGCCTCCACTCTTCGAGGGCTACTTTGATGGCCAGTAGCTCCCGGTTACCGATGTCGTAATTCCTCTCCGCCGGGTTGAGCTTGTGGGAAAAGAAGGCGCATGGATGGAGGCGGCTAGGATTCCCCTGCTGCTGGGACAGGACCGCTCCTACTCCTGTTGTGGACGCGTCCACTTCCACGACGAAGGGTTTGTCGGGGTCTGAGTGGATCAGGAGGGGAGCGGTGGTGAAAGCCCTCTTGAGGGTGTTAAATGCCCCTTTTGCGGCCGGGGACCAGAGGAGAGATTTGGGTTTATTGCGGAGCAGGTTGGTGAGAGGGTCGGCGATGCTGCTATAGTTACTGATGAACCGCCTGTAGAAATTCGCGAATCCGAGGAATCGCTGAAGTTCCTTCACTGTAGCGGGTGCCGGCCAGTCCAGGACGGCGGTGATCTTCCCCTCGTCCATCTGGATACCACTACTGCTGATGTTATACCCGAGGAACTGAACTGAGGGCTGATAAAAGGAACATTTTTCTGCTTTCAGGAAGAGCTGAAATTCTCTCAGGCGTCCCAGGACCTCCGCTACGTGCTGGCGATGTTCGGCCAATCTCCGGGAGTAAATCAGGATGTCGTCTATGTAGACTAGTACGCACCGGTGAAGAAACTCCCGGAGAACCTCATGGATAAAATCCTGGAACACGGAGGGGGCGTTGGCGAGGCCGTAGGGCATGACCAGGTACTCGTAGTGGCCGGTGGGTGTGATGAAGGCGGTGTTCCATTCGTCCCCCTCGCGTATCCGTATGAGGTTATATGCACTGCGGAGGTCCAGTTTCGTGAAGATGGTGGCACCTCGGAGATGTTCCAGAGCCGCTAGGGGCGAGGGGCAGAGGATATCGGAACTTCACGGTTATCTGGTTGAGGGCACGATAATCGATGCAGGGTCGGAGGCCTCCGTCCTTTTTGGCTACAAAGAAGAAGCTTGAAGCAGCAGGGGAAGTGGACGGGCGGATGTAACCTTGCGCCAGGGCCTCCTTGATGTATTCCTCCATGGCCTTCTCCTCCGGAACGGACAGGGGGTAAATCCTTCCCCTTGGCACTGGTTCACCCGGAAGCAGGTCAATAGCACAGTCCCATGGCCGGTGTGGAGGCAGCTTGGATGCTCTCTTGGGGCAGAAGACGTCACTGAAGGGGGCGTAGCAGGTGGGAATCTGTAGGGGCTGGTTGACGAGAGGACTCTCGATGGAGGTGGCCTGGACCGGGAGAGAGATTGGAGTCGGGGAGTGTGGAGCAGGTAGGTGAGGAAAACAGCCCGGAAAGCAGGTGTCGCCCCACTTCAGGACTTCGCCGGTGCTCCAAGAGAGGATGGGGTTGTGCTGCGCTAGCCACGGGCGCCCGAGGATGATGTCAGCCGTAGACTCCTCCAGAACCAGGAAGGTGGACTCTTCCACATGCAGTAGGCCGACCTGGAGAAGCACCAGACCGGCGCTGTGGTGGACCCGCCGGCGACTTACGGGTTTTCCGGTGATACATCGTATCTGGTACTGGGTCGCCGTGGCTTTAGTCCAGGGGTCCGAGCTGGCGGCAGAGGGTGCCAGAGATGAAATTGGCCGCCGACCCAGAGTCGAGGAGGGCGACCACTGTAACAGATGTGCAAGCGGTAGTGAGTGTCCCATGGGTAGTGAGTGGTTTCATATGAGGAAGAAATGAGAAGACGGTACTCACCATGGGCCGCGGGGGACGGATGGGGCATGCGGGAAGAGCGTGCCCCGGGTCGCCACAGTACAGGCACAGACTCTGGGTCAGCCTCCTCTGCCGCTCAGCGGGGTTCAGATGCGTCGTCTCCAGTTGCATGGGCTCTGGAGCTGGTTCTGGAGCTGGTTCTGGAGGGCTGACAGGTTCTGGTCGATCGCGCCTGTTGTAGGGGCGCGACTGGTCCTGGGATCTGTGGACACACGACTGCATACAAGTAGCGACACGGATGGAGAGTTGGATCAACCTCTCCAGCCCGATCGCGTCCTCGTGGGCGGCGAGATGCAACCTCACCTGTGGGCTTAATCCCTGACGGTAGGCGGCGAGAAGGGCTTGCTCATTCCAGCCGCTCTTGGCAGCCAGCGTCCTGAACTGGATGGCGTATTCGGTGACCATCAGTTTACCTTGTCGGAGCTTACAGAGCTCCTCTCCGACCGAGGAGTCCCAGGAGGGCTTCCTGAACACCTCCTTGAAATGTTCTACGAACCCGGCATAAGACTGCGTCACGGGGGAGTCCTGGGACCACAGGGACTCGGCCCAGAGAAGAGCCTGGCCACGTAGCTGGGTGATGACGAACGCCACCTTGGACCACTCGGTAGGATACAGGTGTGCTTGCATGTCCAGGACCAGGGAGCATTGCAGTAGAAACCCGTTGCAATCCTCCACCAAAACCAGAGTAGGGCGCCGGTTGGGCCATGGGACTGGAAAACAGCGGCGCCAAAGAAGTGGTGACGGTGTCAGCGGAAGTGATGGCGGGGGGTGTAGGAGCAGGAGCTGGTAGAGCGGCGAGCGCCTGCCGCAATGCTGCGACCAGGTCATGGAGTGGATCTGGTGGAGTGCTGCTGGGATCCATACTGTATCGGTCCGATCTTCTGTTACGGGACAGAAGGCACGGAGACAGAGATAAACAGTTCGGGTGTTTATTTATGACCAGGTGGCAGAAGGCAACTGTTAGATGTGAAGGGAGTGAATGGAGAGGTAGAGAGAGATACTGCCCTGCGAGGAATGCTGTGGATGATCCGGGAGAGATGACAGGCACGGGAGCGGATCTGGAGCAGGGAGACGAGCGCGCGCGCGCACACACACCCACACACAGGGAAACAGCGGGAAGCGGAGAAACACTGAAGACAGACGAGCATCAGGTAGCGGGGATATGAGAATGAGTCCTTATGTCTGAAACGAGATCGGACGGTGAGTGGTGTGTGTGTGAGTCCTTTTATGGCTGAGGTGATTGGGAAGGAGATCGCGTGCAGGTGTGCGTGATTAGTACTCGGGAGAGTGAGTGTGCTGTGATTGGTTGTCGTTGGAGCCTGGCGTGTCTGTGACACTTAAGGCCACCAGTTATGGACAAACAAAGGAGGGGTTGATTTTATGGGGCATATTCAGCAGAATAATAATCTATCGTCAAAACAAGCGCTGACAAGCAAGTGTAAGGGGTAAAAAGGCCCGTATATATAGGGGAAATTTGTGTGAGGGGGTGCACTTGACCGCATCGGGCCTGAAGCTGTGTTTTTTGAGTGCCAATAAAGCTGGTTTGCTTCTTCTTATTCAAGCCTGAAGAAGTTTCATTATTTTCTTTCTTATAATTTAGCAAAGTATTTGGTAAATATAGGTAATTTAAGAAGACTTCAGAACCACCCAGAACAGTGTCCACTCAGAGGAGACTCTGAGTTCCAACATTTATTGGTGCCGAAACCCGGGAGATCCACCTCGCTAGGCCGGCAAAGGCTCAACAACCTGAACTGGGACCGCACGCCTGCTGGGCTACTGTCACGTTTCCGGTGTCCATAGCATGAAGTAACAGACCCAGCGCGGAGATAGACAGCAGACAGGGGTTTATTGAACTTAAAACAAACAAACATGAACACGACACCACACGTAGACGCTACACAAAGACGACGACCAGCCCCGAACCCTGGCAAAAGGCCGCTTTAAATACATAACCTAATTAGGTACAACATTGGGAACAGGTGAACATGAATTGGGAAACAATAGGAGAAGGCGGGGCTAAAACAAAACACATGACATGACAAAAGCAATGACAAAACACAACATGACACAACCCCTGCTGGAAACCCCTCCTAGTGGCCCAACACAGGGCCTACACCCGTAACATCTCCCCCCTCTCAAAGGCGCGGCTCCCGACGCACCAAAACATGACCCTCCCCGTCAGTCTGGGCAGTCTGCAGGTCCCGAACAGGAACGAGGAGCATAGTGAGGCAGGTAGGGGGGAGCGAGAAGCATGGCGAGGCAAATGGGGGGGGGAGCAAGGAGCAAAGACGAGGCAAATGGGGGGAAGCAAGGAACAAAGGCGAAGCAAGTGGGGGGAGCGAAGATCAAGGCGAGGCAAG
This sequence comes from Hemibagrus guttatus, assembly GCA_033459395.1. Classification (NCBI taxonomy): domain Eukaryota; kingdom Metazoa; phylum Chordata; class Actinopteri; order Siluriformes; family Bagridae; genus Hemibagrus; species Hemibagrus guttatus. The sequence continues at coordinate 3,096,997 of JAUCMX010000027.1, forward strand.
TGGGGGGAGTGAGAAGCAGGAGCGAGACAGGTGGGGGGAGCACGGGGCCCGACGGCAAGGCCAAAGGGCCCCACGCGACATCCACAATCAAGCGGAGGCGCCGAGAGACGACCACAGCCGAGCAGCAGAGCCGAGCGACGTCCACTGCTGAGCCGCAGGGCCGAGCAACGTCCACTGCCGAGTCGCAGTGCCCAGCAACGTCCACTGCCGAGCCACGACGCCGAGCGACGTCCAACGATGAATGACGACGCCGAGTGACGATCCCTGTCCCACCGAAGCTGGAAGCTCCCCAAGGGGTGGGCGGGTGGGAGACAGCTACATCCACATGATCTCCCTCGCCACCCCAGAATGAAGCAAAGTCCCTCGCAGAAACCGGAACCAAAAGAAAAAACCCAACCCAACAAAACCCCAAGACAAAATTCAAAAACTTGACATAGAACCCCCTCCGTTTATCTATGAGTGAGGCGACACATCCCACGGAAATCCTCGTCATGGGACGACGCCCCTCACTGGAACAGGAACGGAGCCGGGGCCGAACCAACAAAAAAATCCCCCTAAATTCTAAAAAACAACAAAAAATTTTTTTTGCTGGGACCCTCCTCCATTTTCCACGAGTGAGACCACGCCTCCCGCAGAAATACTCATCGTGGGACGACGTTCCTCATGAGGACATAAACAGGGCACGGGCCAGAATCAACAAAAAAAACAAAAAATCCCAAAATCCAGGCCGGAGCATGATCCACAACCCGGCAAAACATTATGACCGGAAAAAACTCCTCACTCACCATCGCCCTGGGTCTGTTCAGTGAAGGCTGGTCGTGCTAACACATTTCCCGGTGTCCATGGCATGAAGTAACAGACCCAGCGCGGAGATAGACAGCAGACAGGGGTTTATTGAACTTAAAACAAACAAACATGAACACGACACCACACGTAGACGCTACACAAAGACAACGACCAGCCCCAAACCCTGGCAAAAGGCCGCTATAAATACATAACATAATTAGGTACAACATTGGGAACAGGTGAACATGAATTGGGAAACAATAGGAGAAGGCGGGGCTAAAACAAAACACATGACATGACGAAAACAATGACAAAACACAACATGACACAACCCCTACTGGAAACCCCCCCTAGTGGCCCAACACAGGGCCTACACCCGTAACAGCTACAGAGGCCGGCCACTACACGAAAATAGGTATGCAGACACCTGGTTAGTCAAAGTCTGTTTTAGTTGTGTCTGTGGCCCAGGAGGTTAAAGGTGGCCCCGGGGAAGGCTTGGGTAGCTGACCTCGAGGTAAGAGGGGAAAAAAGAGGGTGGTGGAGGAGTGGATGAGAATAAGCAAACATTTTTTGTCCTTCTAAAACTTTTAAAGTAATATAATTTAACTCCCAACTGTAATTAGGGGAGGTCTGTGTGAATGTGTGTGTGAAAGGAAGTCTCGTGGATACTGCTATTCATAGTGTAAAGAGCATGTCCAGATGTGATGAGATACTCTGTGAATAGGTCTGAACGGGCGAGTGGTTTTTGGATACAGTGAAAAATTCCTGCGGACACCGCTGGTGTGTGGGCTGGGAAATCCCACTAACCAGGACTGAACGGGCAGGTGGAAAAGGTGTGTTAAAGAGTTTAGGATTTATATTCATATTCTGTTGATGGTCATATTAATGATCGGCTAAGTGCGAATTCCACTGGACCACGGCGACATTCCTGGGTTACGTGATCTCCTGCCAAGGGGTGGAGATGGACGTGGTCAAGGTCCGGGCAGTTACTGAGTGGCCTGCCCCTGCTACGGTGTGGGAGCTGCAGCATTTTCTGGGCTTCGCAAACTTTTACAGGAGGTTCATTCGCAACTACAGCTTAGTAGCAGGTCCTCTGACGTCGTTACTAAGGGGGAGCCCAAGAGATTGGCCTGGACGAACCAGGCCCGGGCGGCCTTCCAGCAGCTCACGAACTGTTTCACCACGGCCCCCATCTTGCAGCACCCTGATCCTGACCTGCCGTTCGTGGTGGAGGTAGATGCCTTCAGCAGCAACGGCAAGGCGGATGCCCTATCCAGGCAGTTTGAGGCGGCCAGCGAGCCAGGGCAGCCCGACCTCATCCTGCCGGCCATTCTGGTGCCGGTTCAGTGGGACCTCGTCGGGGAAGGGGAAAATTTTTTGTGCCACAGCAGTTCTGGCCGCAGGTTATGCAGTGGGTGCATGAGGCGCCCAGCTCGGGTCAACCAGGGATCCCCCTGATCTACCCAGCTCATCCGCCGCCGGTTCTGGTGGCCCTCCCTGGGCCCGGATGTGGAGGGGTACGTCCGGGCATGCTCCATGTGTGCACAGGTGCGGACCAGTCGTCAGCTTCCAAAGGGGCTGCTGGAGCCCCTTCTGGTTCCCGGACGCCCCTGGTCGCACCTGTCGGTGGATTTCTTGACAGATTTACTGGACTCGGGAGGCTTTATGGTGGTGATGGTGGTGGTGGACCGATTTTCTAAGGGATGTAAGCTGATTCCCCTCAATGGATTACCCATGGCCATGCAGTCAGCGGAAGCTATGTTTAACCACATGTTCCGCAACTTTGGCCTGCCCAAGGACATTGAATCGGACCGGGTCCCGCAGTTTACCTCCCGGGTATGGGGGTCACTTTGTGCGCGGTTGGGCATAAGGGTTAGCCTGAGCTCTGGCTATCACCCCCAGTCTAATGGGCAGGTGGAGCGCCTTAATCAGGAGATCGGACGATTCCTCAGGACCTACTGTAGCAGGGAGCAACAGCAATGGAGTGAGTTCCTGCCGTGGGCCGAGTACGCCCAGAACTCCCTCATTCACTCCTCCACAGGTCTGACATCGTTTCAGTGCGTGCTGGGGTATCAGCCACCTCTGTTCCCCTGGTCGGGGGAGCCCTCCGACGTCCTGGCGGTGGAGAAGTGGTACCGGCTGAGTCAGGAGGTCTGGGAATGGGCCCACGTATGGCAGAGGGCGGTAAAAAGGCAGAGGATCCAAGCCGACTGGCGTCGCCGCACACACCCTTCCTATCAGGTGGGGCAGAGGGTATGGTTATCCACCCGCCTCAAGCTGCCTTGCCGTAAACTCAATCCCAAGTTCGTCAGTCCATTCGAGATCATCCGCTAGGTCAATCCGGTGGCGTATCGGCTTCGGCTCCCGGCGTCGTACCGCATATGTCCCACTTTTCACGTGTCCCTCCTCAAGCCGGCACACCATTCTGCCGGGGGAGCTGTGGCCTGTGAGGAGCCACCGCCGCCCCTAGACATTGAGGGGTCCCCAGCATACCATGTGCGTGCCCTTCTAGACTCCAGACGGGTTCGTTCGCATCTGCAGAATCTTGTGGACTGGGAGGGGTACGGTCTCGAGGAACGTTTGTGGGTGGACGCCACCGACATCCTAGATCCTTCATTCACTGAGGACTTCCACCGCGACCACCCGAACAAGCCCGCTCCGCGTCCTAGGGGGTGCCCTCAGCATAGAACCCCAGGAGGTGTTCCTGGGGGCGGGGGGGCTCTGTCATGACCCGCCCGAGAGCCAACCTCAAGAGGGAGCTGTCGCCTGTATTTTGAGTATACTTCCGGTTCACTATCAGACTTAAATACAGAGCGCACTTCCTGTTCATCGTGAAGTATCATTTCTATGGAAAATACTGAGCGTTGGCCTTGTGCATCTTTTGGACTGTCTTTTGTGTATGACCTGGTTTGTTTATTTTGATGCTGAGAATTTTGATGTATTGCTCCTTTTTCATGGTGCCGTTTACTGTGATTAGGTTCCCTGGTCCACCGGCTGAAAACAACCTCAAAACATTAGGTTCCCACCACCATGTTTGACAGTGGGGATGGTGTTCTTAGGGTTGAAGGCTTCTCCTTTTTTACACAAAATGAAGGCTACATCATTGTGGCCAAACAATTAAATTTTTGTTTCATCTGACCATAAAACAGAAGACCAGAAGTCTTCTTCTTTGTCCAGATGAGCATTTGCAAAGGCCAAGTGAGCTTTTGTGTGCCTTATCTGGAGAAGTGGTGTCCTCCTTGGTCTGCGTCCGTGGAACCCAGCGGTGTGCAGTGTCCGTTGGACTGTCTGCCTTGAGATGTTGCCACCAGCAGAGCCCAGATTCATCAGGATGGCCTTGGTGGTGATCCTTGTATTCTTTTTTTACCTCTCTCACTATCCTCCTGGCCAGCACAGGTGTCACTTTTGGCTTCCGACCACGTCCTCTGAGATTTTTCACAGTGCAGAACGTCTTGTATTTTTTAATAATACTTTGCACTGTAGCCACTGGAACTTCAAAACATTTAGATATGGTCTTATAGCCCTTTCCTGACTTGTGAGCAGCCACATTGCGCAGCCGCAGGTCCTCAGTTAGCTCCTTTGTCTTAGCCATGACTGTCCACAAATCAACAGCAGAGAGCTTCTGTTTTTCACCTGTTGAGTTGATTAGAACAGCTGTTCCCAATGTAATTAGGATGCTTTAGAACAGCTTGGACTATTTGGAATGGCATAGAACTAGATTTTCCCATAGACTGTGACAGTTTGCAAAGGGTATGAATAATTTTGGACATGCCACTTTTTGTTCAAATGTAAATAAAAGATGAGTAATAATTTGAGTAATACCGCATTAGCCTACGTGCCCCGTCATTCGCCATGGTCCTGCACACAACACTTAATCCAAGATAGACAACATAGACAATGACAACATAGACATGGAATAACATGGAACAGACAAACAAGACATGGACATTAACTATTTGTTTTAGTTTTCAGTGTTCTCTCCTTCCTCCTGTGGCCTGGGAGGAGGTTCCACCAATTCTGGTGGATGCCCCATATAATTGCATTAGCATATATTGTCCAAACAAAGCATGTACAGTTTTGTCAATGAGAGCTTGCAGAAAGGGAATGTAACAGCAGGCCACTACTGCCATTACTGTGAGTGCTATTAGAATAGTCACCCCAATACGCACGAGTACTGCTATCCAGTCATTGGAAAATAGCCTTATTGCATTACAAATAGCATTATTGTTTACCACTTGATCACGGGCAGCAGACATGCGGTCCAGCAGGCTGCTGAGTGGGCCCAATGGACCTGTGTGCAGGGAAATAACTGCGCAGCACTCGGAACCGATCATCTGACACACTCCCTGATCGAGGCCTCGCATGGTGTCTATAGTGAATCGATTTTGTACAGTCATTAGAGTAGCCGCATGGAGTTGTTCAGAAATAAGTTTTAATCCCATTACAGTGTGATTAATGAATCGCTGTTGATTGTACCAAATGTAATTGATCCATTTCATATTCCTGTGGGATTGCATGTGGGGTAAGAAAATAAGCATAGCTAGAGTTTTAGGCTCTTTGAGTGCACGGTGCTCTTCTGGAACACCTACTGGCATTCCTTTCCAGTCTATGTAGATTTCGGGCTTCTGGCTCCATTCTGTAACTATGGATGTGTTTCCCATATTTAGGTAGGTGTCCATAATTTCTGACGCTTTGGTCGAAGAAATATCACGTTTAGAATGTGCATGTTGATCAGGAGATGGTTGGGTGTTAAATATTTCCTTAAGCTGGACGTCATTTAATTCGAAAACAGTTACCCCCCCCCCCCCCAGTACAACAGTGGTACACAGTCCGTGCCATAACGTGGAAGCATCTGAAATACTTGTGTGCCTCCACAATACCAGAAAATGTCAGCAATTGGCAAAGTTCCTAGTCTAAGGCTTGGCACTTGCATTTCAACAGGAATTGATGGTTCACAGCCGTATTCAGACTCATTGCATGCGGGCTTAATGTTAACTATGGGATACCGAGCCTCTAATATGTCTTGGCAGGCAGTCATAGGGAGTACCCCCACATTTATGATTCCGCGGGAGCGTACACATACTGGATATATCTGGTTGGATTGTATTTGTACGCGCATATCGACTATTGTCTGGGTAGAGCTGGGGTGATACATACAGGACGTACTTAAGACACGCATCCAGTTGGCTCCATGTGTTCGTGCTGCAGATCCTAAGAGGCATAATGCTGGACAAAGGTATGAACTGTTATATGGAGGGTAACTACATTCAAGTACTCCTTTAGTTGGCATTACCCATCGTGGGTGATGGGAACGATCATGACATATAATACACGTGCTGTTAGTGACAGCTTGACGTGCTGACTCGTGAAGCCATTGTCGGTATAAGTTTCGTGAAAATTCTTTAGCCATCAAATCATTATGATGCATAATCTGAGTGAGTGTGGTTAAATTTTTTATATTTTCATGTGGTTCCCTAATCTGGTCAATTCTTACCACTGAGCAACTATAATGGTTACAAGTAGTACAAAGTTCTATTTCTACTTTGCAGGGGGTCGAGCTTGGCTGCAATGTTGGTATAAACACCTTGGCTTTGCAGTCACTGTTATATGTTTTTGGTGTTAAGGTGTGCGGGCCATTTATACTAAAGTACATTAAAGTTTGTATTTCTTTACATTGTGTGCTAACTGGGTTTCCTCTGATAACCATGCTTGCACCATTTGTGAGGGTCATGTTTCTCACCTTAGGAATTTTAGTATGTACTTCTAAAGTTAGGGAGTATCGAGTGTTTATTTTATCACTTCGGTCTTGTGTGTTGTTTTCTGATTTGGTTGGAGGCTCTAGTGTGTATATCACAAAATAATTACGGTTGTAGCTGAGGTCTGCAGCTTTAAGTTCAATTCCCTGCCCTAAGAGGCTTAAGGCACATTTCATGTGGTTTTGCGCAGCTGTCTCTGCTTGAGCTGAATCTAGGTGTTGTAGTTGTTTAAGTGTTGATTGCGCTCAGTCTACTGCTTGGCCATTCATATAGGCTTGGCCTACCGCTTCTTGTCGTTTGAGTCTTTTTAGGTTTGTAGAAGCCCTCACTGGTGTCTCCAGATTGGTGTCTATCTGGTTAATGTTTGGAGTTTCATTGCGGTGCGGTGTCTTATCCTTATTCTTTGCTTGTTGGTCTGCAGATATTAGTAGCCAGAGGATTCCTAGGAGTATAATCATTAAACTAGCTCCTGTGACATAATGGTAAGCATTCTGCTGCTTTTTAGACATGGTTTTAGTTTTTGAAAGTCATGACTTGACCGTGCTATGTTAGTCGGGGTGGTGTTTGAATTACTGCCGTTCACTTGGGTGAGGCTTTTATCCAGGCCCGTGTGTTCTGTGCTGGTCCTCCTGTTGATTGTTTTGCGTTCTCAGAGTCACTGTCATCTAGGTCTGCGTGTAACTTGGACTTTGTCTCTTTAGGTTCTGGGGACTTCTCCTTTAAGTCTTTCCCTGCTCCTTGACAACAATGGTTGAGGTGATACCAGTACTCCTTACCTTCGACCTTGACTGCAGTAGGTGTTGTAAGTACCACTTTAAAGGGACCTTCACGTCGTGGTTCTTTCCAGTGTTTATGTTTGAACACTCTGATGTACAATGTAGTCTCCGGGCTCCACTTGGTGTGATGGCTTTTCCACGTCACTGCTGCTTATAACTCCACCAATCTGTGAACACAACATCCTATGTATCTGGGTTAGATGTTTCACATAGCTTGACATTTCACCTTCGAGTTGATCCAATGAGGGGCCCTTATAGGGTCCCCTTGTAAATGCTACTGGCATTGGCCTACCTGTTAACATTTCATGTGGAGTTAAATGAGTGTTACAGTTTGTCTGTGATTGCATTTTCATTAAAGCTAGAGGTAGTGCTTGGACCCAGGTTAGGTTTGTGCTCATACAAATCTTAGCTATTTTTTCTTTCAAAACTCCATTCGCCCTTTCCACCATTCCTTGGGACTGAGGATGATACACACACCCCAATTTGTGTTTTATACAAAGTGCTTCTGTAATGGCCTTGATTACTGTATTCACAAAGTGTGATCCATTATCTGAACTAATTTTATCTGGTATGCCAAATCGTGGAATTACTTCTCGACATAAGAACTTTGCTACTGCTTTTGCATCATTCTTAGCCGTCGCTACTGCCTCCACCCATCGGCTAAATCGGTCTATCACAACTAGAATATACCGTTTTCCCTCCCTTTGTTCTGCCATATCTACAAAATCCATTACCAAGTGTCGAAATGGTCCTCGAGGTTCAGGAATGTGACTTATGGGAGCAGTAAAGTTTTTGCGCATGTTTCTCTCTATACAAAGACCACACTCTCTCAAAGCTTTATTCACCATGCTATTCAAATACGGTGACCACCAATTTCTTCGTAGTGTTGCTATTATCTCTCTCTTATTACAATGATCGATTGCATGTGCCTCTTTGATTAACATTGGAAGTAGGGAGAGTGAAGCTACCCATAACCCATCTGCGCTTCTCCATATTCCTGTATCAGCATCTCGGATTGCTCCCCTTTGCTCCCACATTTCTACTTCCAATCGACTGGCTGTGTTCTGACTATCCTTCACATTATATAATGTCATTTCTACTAACTCAGGATCAGGTTCTCCTGGTTGCATTAGGGCCATTATACATCCCTCTCCTACGGCTGCTTTCTTTGCAGCTTCATCAGCGGCAGCATTCCCTTTAGTTACAAAGGTGCCGTCTGATCTGTGAGCTCTGCACTTGACTACAGCTAACTTTGTGGGCAGTTTCATTGCCTCTAACAGATCTGATATTGCTGGTCCATGTGTGATTGAGGATCCATCAGCTCTTTGGAAGCTTCTCAGTGCCCATATTGGCCCAAAAACATGATATACTCAATATGCATATGCTGAATCAGTATAAATTGTACATGGTTTACCTGATCCTAATTTACATGCCAATGTGAGGTCCTTTATTTCTGCCAACTGTGCTGAACAGGGTTGTGGAACTGTCATGGCATTTATTATTATTCTGAACTCACCCGTATTCTTACTGTACAACTGCACATCCAGCTTTGTTCGCATTTGTTCGATAGCATGATCCATCTACAAAGAAAATGTGTTGAGCCATCACCAGAGGCTGTGTCTCTAAGTCATCTCGTAATCTCAAGAATTTTTCAGATTCTTCTGAACAGTTATGTGGGATTCCGTCGGTAGGTAATACTATCTTTGCTGTCCATGAGATCCGTGGTAATGTTCATGTGAATCCTTCTCTACCCTGGCCTCTTCCTGTTCTCCATCTTTGTGGCCTTTGGGGATACTGAGGTCCAGTAGGGTACCTCATCACGTTTGGTGGGTTCTGATATATGATTGGGACTTGCTGGGGTACCATCACTGGGTGAGGGTTCATCACTGGGGCTGGTACCGCTTGAGTAGCTGTGGGTGTCACTATAACTGCAGCTTGTTTAGCGACGTTCTCTTCCTTTTTCTCTTTCTTTTTCTCCTGGCCCTCTTGCTTGTTTCGTGTCATTTCTCCCAATTGGGCTTTGTGTAACTGCATGAGTAGATTATCAGCGGCTTTTCTTGTCTCCCTCTCTTTTTCGCGATGCAATTCAACATAGTGTATTATGTTTGCCTCAAAAATGGGCCATATCATGGCATTTAGGCCCACTACGGTTTCCAGCTGCTCTTGGACTTCGCTGGGGAGTGCATGTTTTAGCATCACTTTGAACAATTTGACTTTTTCCACTTTTCCTGGGTCTGTTTTTGTTGGGTAGGTTTTCCTCATTGCATCCCAAATTGTAGTTCTCCAGGGTCCCAGTGGGTGATGATCATAATGTGGGTAATCAGCTGTTTTTTTGAGGTCAGCCTGATCCAGTATTTCTGTCATCTTAGCTTTTCCTAATGTCTGAGACAATATGGCTTTTATGTCTCCTAAAGCCAGGTGTTGGCCGGCAGTTTGTTCCTCAAATCGTGTAATCCATTTTTGAGCGCCATCACATATACTGGCTAGTCGGCCTGGGAATATAGGTTGTACCACCTCCTTTAATTATTAAAGGGCACTGTTTTGGTGGTGGCACATCTCCCCCCTTCTGCTTGTCTTCACCTTCATGGTCCTGTAAATCATCTGGCTCTTCCACCCATTCATCTCCCAACTCATCATCTTCTCTTCTGGCTTCGGACACCTTTATGGATTTAGTATGGGTTCTGGAACGAGTTATCACTCCACCCTCTCTCTCTCCATATTTCACACACGTGTCGGCTGATGATTGAGGTTCTTACTTCTAGCCTCCTTTCCATTTGTGCTGCTTTTTGTGACATCTTGGTCTGCTCATTCCTTAGTTGAAGTACACTCTGCGTTGCTGTGCACTGGGCTTATTGCACTTTAGTTAATTCTCTCATTCTGTCTTCATGGCTCGATTCTATGGCCTTCAATCTTTGCCCCATGGTGTCAGCATGTTGTTTCAGCTCTTCCACCTTCTTTAGTGCTGCCAGTGTCATATCCATCAGTTCCTTTCTCTGATTGTCTTGTCTTTGTTCCTCTTTATCTTTATCTCCATAAAGCGGTGTCAGTTGTACTTCTCCTGCTATCTGCACCCACTTCTTGCTTCCTTCTCTACGGATGCTGTGCTCTTCTTCCTCTCATGTCTCTGGGTAGGCTGCAGCTGCTGTTGCTCCCTGTTCCTCTGCTTCTTTAGAAATTCCTCGCTCTTCTCCTTTGTTCTGTAGACCGCTGCCGTTGGCACTTTTTCCACCTTCAGACTCTGCAGTGAGTACTTGCAGTGTTTGTTTGGCCTCTTTAAGGAACTCTCTCGTGTTCTCTGGATCTGACGGTGTTCTGGGTTTTCTCCCGATCTGTCCTGACTCACATGAGGTACTATGAGATGGCTGGGATGAGGTACTATAAGGTGGCATCGTCAGCCGTTGATGTTGGTCTCCCCAATATACTCCTGATTTCCGGAGGAGTTCATCTTCCCATTGAAGTTCTTGTTGCTGTTTTCTTTCTTCACCCCCTCGGCTTTGTTGTTTTGGTCTTACCACCTGATTGTCATCTCTTGGGTGGCTTGTTCCGTTACTTTCTTCTGTTTCTGTTTCTCTCATTACTCCTGTGATTTGTCCAGATACTATTACAAAGTCCACCTCATTTGGGCATTAGAGCAAGGGGTATATTCCTGTTGAGGCAGTAGTAGCAGGGGTGCTGTAACCTTGATTATATGGTGGTGGCCATGCATGCTCCCCACATTTCTCCCATGATGGGGCTGTGTTTATCTTTTCCCTTTCCTGTTCAAGTTCCAGCCTCTCTTCCACCCCAGTTCTTCCCTTTTCTTTTTGCCTCTCCTTCCATTCTTGGCCTTCTTTCTCAAACCACTGTATAATGTCTAGTTTCCATTTTGTCTTCTCATTATTTTCTTTCTTTGCTTCACTCCAGCATTGTATCCTGGATATCATTTTCATGCATGTTAACATATCAAATGTTCCCTCGGCGGGCCATCGCAACTCTCCCTTCGTTCGTTCATGCCATTTTTTCATATATTTTTTGATGTCTTTACTTGCATCCATGTTTTTTGCTATTACAACTCCAGCCGGTGTGAGAAGACTTGTTTCCATGGTGTGTTTTAATAGGTTTCCACCTTCCTATCAATAACCTTTTATACCTGGGTTTCTGTTTATGATGGACCCCATTGGATGGGTGTGTTTATCTGCCTAATTAGTAGATTTGTAATAAGATGCAACAATAATAATACAGCAATGCAGCACCACGATAACACTAATAATATTGCATGTATTATCATATACGGATAAATACATATCTCTAAGCATCCAGTGTATTACACCACAACCGCACTGCAACGTTATTGCCAATTTAATACTACTAATTGCTCTTAGGTCTTTAGTAACGTAGAAAAATGACAGCTTAAATAGTTTAAATGGTTTAAGATTTAAGCAACAGTGACAGTGGACATCTGTCCAATGAGCAGATGTTGGACAGAATAATGGACGGGAGAGCCGGCCTGCTAGGAGCCTAGCATGGACACCCATCCACTTTCCGTGCTTCTGCTTCCTCAAGCACCGCTTGTGACGTACTCTCTCCCGGGCACCGGCATCAGGCAACGAAGTATTCTGTAAAGAAGGCCCTGAAGCAAAGGAGCTAGGATCCATGTGCAGAGTTTATTGGCAAAAGCCACAGTAAATAAATCCAAATTGATATCCAGATAAAAGTGTCAAGAGAACAGGCAGTATCATAGCGACAAAAAAACAGGCAAACAAATGGGAAAAATGTACACAGAAAATCAAAGTCAAGAAAATACAAAATGAGTCATACATCGAAAATCTAGACAGCAATGAAACGACTCGGTATGTAAACACATGTAAAGTCAGCATGCGCAGCTTAAATCTTCATGTAAACCCGGAAGTGAAGTAACCCATAAGTCGCTCAGTTTTCGGGTCAGGACTCCCTCTGGTGGTTGGGAGAGGGTGTTGCAGTTCAGGATAGTCCACCTACTTTTACCAGCCAATCAGCTGAACATGTCAATGGTTTATGATGAAAAAAAAATCAAACACTCGAGGACATGCAAATTTAATTTATTTAAAGTCATACTTAAAAAGAAAAGTTTATAGTGGCTGTAAACAGTTGTTCCATCATCATCATCATCACTTTTACCCTCTTAAAGATAATAATACAAAAAATCCAGCAAATGAAGCAAAGTAAAAACAAACAATAATCTGAAAAATAAACTGTCTACAAAGTTTATTAAACAGTTGCAAGATGTGTGCGGTGGTTCTTCTTGTCATTGCCACCACCAGGCAGTTGATTCACTATAAACTGCATCAACAGTATTTGGATTACCAGACCATTAAGAGAGAAAAAAAGCTTTAATTTGTCACATATGCATTAACATAAGGGCATAATTCTTTAATATATTGTATTCCTATATTGTAGCTTGTTAGAAAGCTGGGGTCAGAGCACAGGGTCAACCAAGATGCAGCACCCATGGAGCAGAAAGGTTTCAGGGCTTTGTTCAAGGTCCCAACAGGGGCAGCGTGGCAATCCCCAAACTTCTGATAAACACATACCATTAGGCTTGATAACACTCGAAAATATGAGACAAACATTACTTTAACATTATTTTAACTTTAACATAACATCACTCTCTTGCCAGTCATGCTCACAAAATTATTATTACCTGAAACCTGGAGATTTTAAAATGTTTAATCAATGTTTAATTAAAATGTTCTCATCAAATGGTAGTGTAGGGAGCTGGTCGATTTTTGGCTTTGTAGGCAAGCATCAGTGTTTTGAATCTGATGTTTGCAGCTACCGGAAGCCAGTGGAAGATTGCAGCAGTGGGGTGGTGTGGGAGAACTTAGGCAGGTAGAAAACAAGTTGTGCAGCTGCATTTTGGATCATTTGCATTGCACGAATTGTTCAAGGGTAGATCTGCCAGAGAGCTGTAGTAGTCAAGTCTCTAAATGACAAGAGACCTGAGCACCTGAGCAACCCGTGTGGATAAAAATGTCCAAAACCTTCTGATGTTGTACAGAAGAAAACGACATGAGCATGTGACATTAGTAATATTTGAAGAAAAGGACAGTTGATTGTCCATGGTTACCCCAAGGACGTACACAGTGGCCAAAGGGGAGATCAAAGAGTTGTGTAGGGGTATTGCAAGATGCTGAACTGGATATGACTCACCTGGTATGACCAGCAGTTCAGTTTTGCTGAAATTCAGTTTCACCTAATGAGTAATTTCCATCATTCATGATGTCATACATGCTGAAATCCTGGAAGAAGTTGTGGTAGTCAAGGTAGGGAAGACGGCTCCTGACAATACAAGACTGCTTTGTGAACAATTTAAAACTGAACTACAACCCCCAACCGACTATCAGTGACCTGTTGTCTATAGCAAGTAGTGCTGGACCAAGACCAGGAAGGTTGTGAAAGACCTTGGCCATCCAAATCAATGGATTTTTCTCTCTTCTGCCATCAGGGAAGCACTTTTGCGCCATGAAGGCAACCCAGAGAGAATTAATCTAGAATGGGTATGAGGGATAAGAAAATTCTAAAGCATATGATACTTTAAAGAATCATATATGTGAGGAATACCATATCTGTCATATAAGGCATATCAGCATCATTCATTTTCACTAGCAGGCGCTTTCTATTGATTTGTGATTGCAGCCACTCCTGCACACACAGACATAGAAACAGAGACATTTTTAGAACAGAACGTTGCTTCATTCACATTCAGTGTTGGTCTTATGGTGGTCTATGTCAACTGATGACAGATAAAAGCGAGCTAATGTAGACATGAGCTGTGGTCAAAACGAGTAATACATAAAATGAGAAGGGCGACACTCAGTAAATGTACAGTAAATTCATTCAGCAAGCAGCTTTACCTGATAAAATAACTATTTAGTGTATGTAAAGGGTGTCTAAAACTCTGTACATCTGAAGACATTATGACATTAAGTAAAAACATAATATAAACTAAAAGTGCTCAAGAAAGAAAGCTGAAATGTGCATACAGGAACTCACACTTCTAGAAGTGTTGAGACATTTTTAACCAGATACAGGCCTAAAATATACAATGAAACTAACAAGCAGATCTTGTGCTAGAATCTGCACCGATCAGAGTGAGATGTGACATGTGTTAAAATCACATGTCACAAAGCTTTAGAAATGGCTTTATAACCTTTTCCAGACTGATAGATCTCAATTACTTTCTTTCTCATTTGTTTTTGAATTTCTTTGGATCTCAGCATGATGTCTAGCTTTTGAGGATCTTTTGGTCTACTTCACTTTGTCAGGCAGGTCCTATTTAAGTGAATTCTTGATTGCGAACAGGTGTGGCAGTAATCAGGCAAACACTTTTTCACACAAGGCCATGTAGTTTTGGATTTTGTTTTTCCTTAATAATAAAAACCTTCATTTAAAAACTGCATGATGTGTTTACTTGTGTTATCGTTGACTAATATTTAAATGTGTTTGATTATCTGAAACATTAAAGTGTGACAAACATGCAAAAAAAATAAGAAATCAGGAAGGGGGCCAACACTTTTTCACACCACTGTATATTGTGTGTGTGTGTGTGTGTGTGTGTGTGTGTGTATGTGTACCCTGTTGTTTGCTGTTACAGTGGCAAGATCGGCCCTTCTCTCCTGACAAAACTCATAAGCAGTTTTGCAGTCACTGTGGTTAATCCAGAACAAATAGAATGTGTCATCATGGAGATACCACATCTCTGGAAGATCACAAAAAAGTACACATCATGTTTACTGTTATATTTGGAATGTTTAAGAAGTTTTTTTTTCTTCATCTGTCAGCCGGTATAAATGAAAAATATGATTAATTATTTGATTGAAAACTTACCTTTGTTAATCTTCTGGGCATTCAACACTTCCACACTTTGTCTAAAGTGGTAATCTACAAGAGAAAAAAGTTAGCTGCCCTGAGGACTCATTGAAGAACAGCTTAAAAAAGTTTCAGACTTTAAACTTCCCCATTCCCATTTACAACAGCAATAGACAGGATGATGCACATTGTTGTATTTATAAACTGTTTTGCACATGCAGGCACACATAATGACTTTCAGAACAAGCCCAGGGAAACCCAACCAAATTTGGGTCTGGAAATCCACCACAGAAAAAAAACACAAGCATGCCTTAATTTGTATATAATGTATATCTAAAATGATAAATAAATGATAATAAATATATAATATAATAAATGTCATTTTCAACAATGCATTCAGGCTGTGCTGTGTGTTTCACCCTCTGTTCTTGAACTACTACCTACTCAAAAGTGTGATATAGCACATATAGACTAAGCAACATTTTGCATACAACAAAAAGAATAAACTCACAGTGTATCCCCTTAACCAAAAGGATGGTGGTCAATAAGAGGATGTTTATGATGAGAAGTGGAAAAGTTATCTTCTTCCCTACATGTTTAAAAGAAATCATGACACTGGATGATTAAAGTTTTCCTTTTACCTGAAATATTCAGAATATAGATTTCTTTATATTAAATAATTACCTACAAAAATAATGATTTTTTCCAGATACTGGTCTACCTCTATAAAGTCACAGCATTCATTCACCACCTGTCCACAATTTCATACACTCTGCCATTCAAACAGCAGTTTGTCCATATATCTGTGTGTTCATCCATCCACCCCTTCCTTGCCTGAAGCTTTTCTTAAAATTGTTGTTGGTGGGGTCTGTAGAGTCTGATAGATGTCCTCAGACTTTGTTTGTTCTTGAGTATCATACACATTTAGTGACACAAAATGCTTCTGATGCTGCTCCATTGTTCAGTAATCAGACTAAAAATAAGAGACTACAAGCAAGGCTTGCAGTTTTTTTAGACTGTCAGATGACATGCAACTTCAGACACAGCAAATGTTACCACATGTACAGCCCACTCCTTTATTTGTTTTTTTCTGCCACATGATACAGATAGATACATGCTGCAGAAAAAAATGAACAATTGGTAATTTTTACTGTTTTATTTACATCATAAATGAAACAGTTAAACAATGTTATAGATTTAGTAGAGTAAATGGTTTATCTTTAAATAACACAAATGATTTTTGTCTACTTGCCATTTTTAATAATTAAATCATTGCTGGAGGTTTTAGACATACAATTATACCAAAAGGATACATTATCATAAAGCCAGACAGAAATGAAAGACAATAAGAGTTAAAAATGAAAGCAACACAGGAGATATTCATAATGAAAGTAAAAGGAGAACATGTTTTTGTTACTGTAAATAGAAACTACTGTTGGCGGGTCTACAGAGTCTGATAGATGTCCTCTGTCTTTGTTTGTTCTTGATTACCATACACATTTAGTGACACAAAATACGTCTGCTGCAGCCTCCATCTTGCAATAATCTACCCAAGAGACTGATAAACTCATACTACAAGCAACACAGTCAGTAGACATGCAACTTTAGAAAATCATGCAAAAGACATGAATTTAATGTATAAAGACATATCTTCAATGTATGTACAAGCCTGAACAAGAACTGTGTGTGACATATGTGAAAAGCTTTTTTTTTTAAAGATATACAGTATTTTAATCAAAAAACATGTTCTGAAACATCCTGTCTGTATTCTGTCCTCAATCCAGAAAGTCACTTTCTTGAAGTCACTACTGTTCACTACTGTTTATTTAACAATTTGATAAGAGTCTCCTATTTACATACACCAGCACTCTTGATTTGGTAAGTTAATGTTTGGCCTCCAAATCAGCTAATAAAACATTCATTCATTCATTGCCTACCGCTTATCCGATCTACACTCGGGTCACGGGGAGCCTGTGCCTATCTCAGGCATCATTGGGCATCAAGGCAGGATACACCCTGCATGGAGTGCCAACCCATCGCAGGGCACACACACACACTCTCATTCACTCACACAATCACACACTACGGACAATTTAGAGATGCCAATCAACCTACAATGCAAGTCTTTGGACTGGGGGAGGAAACCGGAGTACCCGGAGGAAACCCCCGAGGCACGGGGAGAACATGCAAACTCCACACACACGGCGGAGGCAGGAATCGAACCCCCAACCCTGGAGGTGTTAACCACTAAGCCACCGTGCCCCCCAGCTAATAAAACAATGGTTGATATTTCTATTGAAGATGTAAAAATGTCAGTTAAAATACCAAACAAGCCATACAAGAAATAGTCAAGAATGAGGTCACTTATAATACATAATATGTCTGATGCCTTCATTGACTATTAGGAGACCACATCCAGTAGATGGCAGCAAATACCTGCTACAGTTACAGTAAAAAAAATTACAATCGGTGTTTATTTATGTTTTATTTACATCGTAAATGAAACAATTAAACCATGTTTTAGGTTTTTGACGGAAAATGGTTTATCTTCGATACCACTAATTATTTTTATTTACTTGTCAATTTTAGTAAGCCAGTCAATGTTAGAGGTTTTAGACGTATAATGAAGAGGAGACAGTATAATACAAGCAGTCAGGACTATATTTCTAGAAATGAAAGACAAGACAAACCATTTTAACAAATCAAACCGTAACACAAAGAAAGCTGTGTGTTAGCCGAACAAAATAAACAGCTTTTAGTGAGTCCTGGTGGAGAAAGAGTTAAAAATGAAACCAAACGCTGGAGATTTCATAATGAAAGTGAAAGGCTAAGGTGTTTTTGCGCAGCAGTTATTCAGCAGACTCTGAAGAGGACAGTCGAGGTTAGTGAGGTTAGTAATGAGGTTTTAAAGTTTTAATGAAAAAATAAAAAGATAAATAAATGTGTGTTTGTGATGTGACGGTGCTGTATGTAAGTATTTCCACATGCTTATAGCCGTGTTTTTTTGATCTTCGTATTTATGTCTTATTTTTTGTTTTGTTTTGTTTTACTTTATATTGCGGCTTCCGGTCTTCAGTAAACAGTGCAAAGCTGCAAAACTGAACAAAAGCGCAATTCGACACCGAGCTGCCTAATTTGTTTTCATCTACAAAACAGAGACAGAAACAGCGGTCAGAAAGGTGAGGCATTACTAAAACAAAGGCAGCTCTGTGTAATACTCTTGACACTTCTTACAATAACACTTCTACATATATATATATATATATATATATATATATATATATATATATATATATATATATATATATATATATATATCTTCTTCTTCTTTCGGCTTCTCCCTTCAGGGGTCGCCACAGCGAATCATCTCTCTCCACCTATCCCTATCTTCTGCATCCTCAACCCTTGCACCCACTAGCTTCATATCCTCATTAATTACATCCATATACCTCCTCTTTAGCCTTCCTCTTTGCCTCCTGCCTGGCAGCTTCATGTCCAACATTCTCCTACCAATATACTCACTCTCCCTCCTCTGAACATGTCCAAACCATCTTAATCTGGCCTCCCTAACTTTGTCCCCCAAACGTCCAACATGAGCTGTCCCTCTGATGTACTCATTCCTAATCCTGTCCAATCTTGTCACTCCCAAAGAGAACCTCAACATCTTCAGCTCTGCTACCTCTAGCTCTGACTCCTGTCTCTTCCTCAGTGACACTGTCTCTAAACCATACAGCATGGCCGGTCTCACCACTGTCCTGTACACCTTCCCCTTGATTCTCGCTGATATTTTCTGATCACACAGAACTCCCGACACCTTTCTCCACCCAATCCAACCTGCCTGCACTCGCTTCTTTACCTCTTTCCTACACTCTCCATTACTCTGGACTGTTGACCCCAAGTACTTAAACTCCTGTACCTTCTTCACCTCTTCACCCTGTAACCTTACTGTTCCACTTCCCTCCCTTTCATTCACACACATGTACTCAGTCTTACTACGACTGACCTTCATTCCTCTTCTCTCCAGCGCAAACCTCCACCTCTCCAGGTTTTCCTCCACCTGCTCCCTGCTCTCACTACAGATCACAATGTCATCTGCAAACATCATTGTCCAAGGAGACTCCTGTCTGACCTCCTCTGACAACTGGTCCATCACTATAGCAAACAGGAAGGGGCTCAGAGCCGATCCCTGATGCAGTCCCACCTCCACATTGAACTCCTCTGTCTGACCTACAGCACACCTCACCACTGTCCTGCTCCTCTCATACATGTCCTGCACCACTCTGACATACTTCTCTGCTACTCCTGACTTCCTCATACAGTACCACAGCTCTTCTCTTGGCACCTTGTCATACGCTTTCTCCAAGTCTACAAACACACAGTGCAACTCCCTCTGACCATCCCTATACTTCTCCATCAAAATTCTCAGAGCAAAAATTGCATCTGTTGTGCTCTTTCTGGGCATGAAGCCATACTGCTGCTCACAAATTTCCACTACCTTCCTTAACCTAGCTTCCACTACTCTTTCACATACCTTCATTGTATGGCTCATCAACTTTATCCCCCTATAGTTGCTGCAACTCTGCACGTCACCCTTATTCTTAAAGATCGGCACTAACACACTTCTTCTCCATTCCTCAGGCATCCTCTCACTCTCTAAAACCCTGTTGAACAAACTAGCTAGAAATTCCACTGCTGCCTCTCCCAAACACTTCCAGACCTCCACCGGGATGTCATCAGGACCAACTGCCTTCCCACTTTTCATCCTCTTCAAAGCCTTCCTGACTTCATCCTTTCTAATCTTATCTACTTTCTGTTCCACAGAGTTCACCCCTTCTACTCTTTTTTCCCTCTCATTTTCCTCATTCATCAGCTCCTCAAAGTATTCCTTCCATCTCCTCTGTACACTCTCCTCACTTGTGAGCACCCTTCCATCTCTATCCTTAATAACTCTAACTTGCTGCACATCCTTCCCATCTCGATCCCTCTGCCTAGCTAACCTGTACAAGTCCTTCTCTCCTTCTCTAGTGTCTAACCTAGTGTACAACTCGTCATATGCCTTCTGCTTGGCCTTAGACACCTCCCTCTTCACTCTGCGCTGTAACTCCTTGTATTCCTGTCTATTCTCTTCAGTCCTGTCCATGTCCCACTTCTTCTTGGCTAACCTCTTCCTCTGGATACTATCCTGAACTTCCTCATTCCACCACCAAGTCTCCTTATCTTCTTTCCTCCTTCCAGATGACACACCCAGCACCTTTCTTCCTGTCTCCCTGATCACTTCTGCTGTAGTTTCCCAGTCATCTGGCAGCACTACCTGACCACCCAGAGCCTGCCTCAACTTCTGTCTAAATTCCTCACAACATTCCTCCTTTTTCAGCTTCCACCACTTGGTTTTCTTCTCTATCTCTGACCTCTTCTTCTTACAGACCATCAGAGTCATCCTACACACCACCATCCTATGCTGTCTGGCTACACTCTCTCCCACTACCACTTTACAGTCACTAATCTCTTTCAGATTGCCTCTTCTACATAGGATGTAGTCTACCTGTGTGCTCCTACCTCCACTCTTGTAAGTCACTCTATGCTCCTCCCTCTTCTGAAAATAAGTGTTAACCACACCCATGTCCATCCTCTTAGCAAAGTCCACTACCATCTGTCCTTCAAGGTTCCTTTCCTTAACTCCAAACTTGCCCATCACCTCCTCATCACCTGTGTTCCCCTCACCAACATGTCCATTAAAATCCGCTCCTATCACCACTCTCTCACCCGTGGGAATACTCTCCATCACCTCATCTAATTCACTCCAGAATCTCTCTTTCTCCTCTAACTCACAACCTACCTGTGGGGCATAACCACTAACAACATTCAACATCACCCCTTCAATCTCTAACTTCAGACTCATCACCCTGTCTGACACTCTCTTCACCCCCAGAACATTCCTCACAAACTCCTCCTTCAGGACCACACCTACCCCATTTCTCTTACTATCCACACCATAATAAAACAGCTTGAATCCTGCTCCTATACTACGAGCCTTGCTACCCTTCCACCTGGTCTCCTGTACACACAGTATATCCACCTTCCTTCTCTCCATCATATCAGCCAGCTCTCTACCTTTCCCTGTCATAGTACCAACATTCAGAGTTCCTATTCTCAGTCCTACACTCTTACCTTTCCTCTTCTCTCTCTGTCTGCGCACTCTCCTCCCTCCTCTACTTCTTTGACCAACAGTAGCCCAATTTCCACCGGCGCCCTGTAGGTCAACGGCACCGATGGCGGTCGTTGTTAACCCGGGCCTCGACCGATCCGGTATGAAATTCGTACTGACGATTCACATGGTTAAATTTGGCAATGTTTTACGCCGGATGCCCTTCCTGACGCAACCCTCTCTATTTATCCGGGCTTGGGACCGGCACAGAAGTCACTGGACTGTGACCCCCATGGCTAGATTATATATATATATATATATATATATATATATATATATATATATATATATATATATATATATATATATATATATATATATATGACTTGTTCACTTTTTTATATATGACTTGTTCACTTTCAGATAACATGGTTAACAATTATTCAACAATCATCCACAGTCTTCCCTATTTTCTTAGGGGGGCACAGAAAATTTGATTATGATACCCAAACATATGTGCAGCAGTTAATATCTTAATAATAATTATTAATGGCTAATTCCTATTTGTGTTTACAGGAAAGATGACAGACATGTTTTCAGGAAATAAGGTTTTTCTTCTTGTCACTGGAAATACATTAAAAGCTCATGAGAAAGTCATGGAAATTCTTAAAACAGAAAAACCAGATCTGCAGGTGGTGGAAAAAGTGGATGAGAGCGATTATGTTCTGGTTTTCTGTCCTATTGTTTCGCAAGCTGGAACTGACATTGAAGCCGCTTTGAAAAAGCTTCAGGATATTGCAGGTATTAAAATATGTAAAGCATAAATAAAATAATCAGTGACATGGTGATGTGATGCAGCATGACACAAAGCAGAGTTACTGTTACTATCCCAAAATTGGTTATTTTAACAGGATGCCCTGAAGTGTTATATGCTCTTTCACCGAAATTTGTTCTAAAAAAAGACTATTTTGTTATTAGAAACTCTCCTTATACTTTTTAAAATAGTTTATTGTTACATTTAATGTTTTAGAACTGCCATGAGACAAATTAGCTCCTGTGATCACTGTATAATGGAGCAGCTTATTTAAATAGTTGTAAAAAACAAAGAACAAAAAAAAAATCTTTTTTTCTCTCCTGATGTTAAAAATAAAAAGAGCCATTCATGTTATTTAGAAATCTCAAAGTTTTCAAACCTGACAACATGTCAAAATATTTCCTTTACTTCTGACTTACTAAATAAAGGACATCCTGCGTTAGTTATTATTTTAGAAACATGAATGTATTAGAATGAGTGCATTAAAATAAACCTGCTTTCTATAACCGTCAATGCTTTCTGAGTAATCTGAAGCAGCACTATAGTATAAATCACTTCACTGAATATAGTATGAAGTGTATTGCATATTCTAAGTCTATGTCTCATATCTCTTTTTTAGGCAGCAAACCTGCTCTTCTAGTGGTGCTCCATCACACATTCGACACACATTGTGTTGTACCAGAGAGCACCAGAGCTGTAAAAAGAAATAATTCAATCGCAGTAGACTGTCTGTTCCATGAAGATCTGGGATTACTGCAGAGTCCTAAAAATACTGAATCACTGAGAAAAATTACAAGCATTATAAAACCCCAGGTAGTAAAATTACTATTTTGATCCTTATTTATTTAATGCCTCTAACATACAAAAAACAACAACAACAACAAAACAACAATTTATCCATTAAATGAAATATTTTTTATTTTCATTTTTTTTTATACTCGTAAGAAAGGTACCAACACCATAAAGAGTAGCTGCACTGTATGTATTTTTTTGAATTTGTATTGCACTTGTTTATTTGGTTGTAGTTACATTTTTCAACATGGTTCCCATTTGATTTTGAACTTGGGTGTAATCAATTTTAAGAACGTATACAAACATCGTCAAGTCGGGATGCATGAACATACAGTTTAGCTAGTGGAAGAATATGATAAACATTGAAACCTGCACACTGAACATGCATACAATTTATTTTGTGTGTTCAACTTCAAAAGCATTGACATCTCAGTAGGGTAATTTAGAGCAGAATGTGTTTTTAAAAAGTGAAGTTACTGCAAAATGCGTGTTACTGATATGTTTACTTTCGTCTTTTAGGATTCAAGTGAGACTTCCTGGTTTCCTAGTATACCTTTGTCTATTCCTAGTTGGAGTTATGGCTGGTTTTCAAGTAGTGGCAGTGAGGTAAAACTCTTTGACTTTAATATTGTAATAAGACAACATATTGAAAAAATAATGCAACTACGAAAGCACTAAAGTAACCTATCTAAGCATGTGCAAGAATTATGGAATGTGTGGAGGTAAATTATTGTTATTACTCATAGTATGAATTAATAATAGGAGTAAAACATGACTTTTGTACTTCTTTTTACTGTTCATTGTTTTCCATGTGAAGCTACACTTTTTGGTTTTAGTATCATTACATGTAGCTGGGTAGCATTATCAAATAATTAACAAAGTAAAAAAAAAAAGCTAAAAACAATTTGTTTTGTTCTGGAAATAATTTGTTGGCACAGTTGGCACTAAAGGGAAGAAAAGTTAAAGATACTAATGGCCCTTCTGAAAACATGCATACTTACTAAGTGATTGGTGAACAAGTCATTTTGGCAGCAATGCAAAATTCTATACTTGAGTGACAATGGTAATAATAATCACAGTATAATGTGCATTTGCATTCGCACAGTACAAAAGCCTTTTCTTGAATATGTGTCTTAAATCTGAATTTATCTTCTAGATATCAACCTGTCTTTTTTTTGTAGGACCAAAGCCAGCATGAAAAAGGGACAGAAAAGAAACAAGAACTGAAGACAGAGTAGAAAGTTGTTTCTAGGAACCTCCTATGTTTCATGAAGAATAGGTTCATGATTGATTTTTGTATTTCATGCAGTGGTTACAGTCCAACTTAATCAAAATACTGAATTCTGTCATTCGGACTATTTGATCAGGTGAATTAAACAGGATTAATCCAAAATTCAATACCACAATAAAAGGTTGGCCTATAATGTCAACAACATTGGCCTGCAATGTTAATAGTTAGGCCATATTTATATTTGTGGTTTATTTTCTTGAAAAGTAGTGTTTTATTGTGAGATGTATAATGTGAGATAATATAGTTGGTTTGGTCAATATTTTAATGTTGCAACACAAGAAAAAATAATTATTGAGGAAGAAGAAAACACAGTAGAAAAACAAATAATCACATGACATTGAACATAAACTTGATTAAACCAGACACAAAATACAATGTAAATTAAAATTCAATAAAACTCTTTTAAACTCTGTTATTGTTACGAGTGGCAGGTCCCAGGTTGGACCACTAGGGGGGTTGCTATCAGGGATTGGTTTTGTTTATGTTTTTGTATGTCATGTGCCTGTGTTAGCCCCGCCTTGTTCCTAATGTGTCCTCATTGATGTTCACCTGTTCCTAATGTGTCCCTTAATTATGTTTGGTATATATAGTGGCCTTTTGCCAGGGTTTGGGGCTAGTCCTCGTCTTTATGTAGCGTCTATGTGTGGTGTCGGTCATGTGTTCATGTTTGTTTATTTTGAGTTCAATAAATCCCTGTCTCTTTGTCTATCCTCGCGCTGGGTCTGTTTTCCTCATGGATACCGGAAACATGACAGTTATACAGCCCAGAAGTTATGTAAGCACTGAACCATGTCAGTGCACTTAAGTGAAACAAAATAAAATGTAGAAGTGTCTTTCATTCCTGTTCATTATTTGCTTATTTGGGTAGTCGTCTTCTTCTTTCGGCTTTTCCCTTCAGGGGTCGCCACAGCGAATCATCTCTCTACACCTATCCCTATCTTCTGCATCCTCAACACTTGCACCCACTAGCTTCATATCCTCATTAATTCCATCCATATACCTTCTCTTTGGCCTTCCTCTTTGCCTCCTGCCTGGCAGCTCCATGTCCAACATTCTCCTACCAATATACTCACTCTCCCTCCTCTGAACATGTCCAAAGCATCTTAATCTGGCCTCCCTAACTTTGTCCCCCAAATGTCCAACATGAGCTGTCCCTCTGATGTACTCATTCCTAATCCTGTCCAATCTTGTCACTCCCAAAGAGAACCTCAACATCTTCAGCTCTGCTACCTCTAACTCTGACTCCTGTCTCTTCCTCAGTGACACTGTCTCTAAACCATACAGCATGGCCGGTCTCACCACTGTCCTGATTCTGTCCTGATTCCTGTCCTGTCACTGATTGTTGACCCCAAGTACTTAAACTCCTGTACCTTCTTCAGCTCTTCACCCTGTAACCTTACTGTTCCACTTCCCTCCCTTTCATTCACACACATGCACTCAATCTTACTACGACTGACTTTCATTCCTCTTCTCTCCAGCGCAAACCTCCACCTCTCCAGGTTTTCCTCCACCTGCTCCCTGCTCTCACTACAGATCACAATATCATCTGCAAACATCATTGTCCATGGAGACTCCTGTCTGACCTCCTCTGACAACTGGTCCATCACCATAGCAAACAGGAAGGGGCTCAGAGCCGATCCCTGATGCAGTCCCACCTCCACTTTGAACTCCTCTGTCTGACCTACAGCACACCTCACCACTGTCCTGCTCCTCTCATACATGTCCTGCACCACTCTGACATACTTCTCTGCTACTCCTGACTTCCTCATACAGTACCACAGCTCTTCTCTTGGCACCCTGTCATACGCTTTCTCCAAGTCTACAAACACACAGTGCAACTCCCTCTGACCATCCCTATACTTCTCCATCAAAATCCTCAGAGCAAAAATTGCATCTGTTGTGCTCTTTCTGGGCATGAAGCCATACTGCTGCTCACAAATTTCCACTACCTTCCTTAACCTAGCTTCCACTACTCTTTCCCATAGCTTCATTGTATGGCTCATCAACTTTATCCCCCTATAGTTACTGCAACTCTGCACGTCACCCTTATTCTTAAAGATCGGCACTAACACACTTCTTCTCCATTCCTCAGGCATCCTCTCACTCTCTAAAACCCTGTTGAACAAACTAGCTAAAAATTCCACTGCTGCCTCTCCCAGACACTTCCAGACCTCCACCGGGATGTCATCAGGACCAACTGCCTTTCCACTTTTCATCCTCTTCAAAGCCTTCCTGACTTCATCCTTTCTAATCTTATCTACTTTCTGTTCCACAGAGTTCACCCCTTCTACTCTTTTTCCTTCTCATTTTCGTCATTCATCAGCTCCTCAAAGTACCCCTTCCATCTCCTCTGTACACTCTCCTCACTTGTGAGCACCCTTCCATCTCTATCCTTAATAACTCTAACTTGCTGCACATCCTTCCCATCTCGATCCCTCTGCCTAGCTAACCTGTACAAGTCCTTCTCTCCTTCTCTAGTGTCTAACCTAGTGTACAACTCGTCATATGCCTTCTGCTTGGCCTTAGACACCTCCCTCTTCACTCTGCACTGTAACTTCTTGTATTCCTGTCTATTCTCTTCAGTCCTGTCCATGTCCCACTTCTTCTTGGCTAACCTCTTCCTCTGGATACTATCCTGAACTTCCTCATTCCACCACCAAGTCTCCTTATCTTCTTTCCTCCTTCCAGATGACACACCCAGCACCTTTCTCCCTGTCTCCCTGATCACTTCTGCTGTAGTTTCCCAGTCATCTGGCAGCAATACCTGACCACCCACAGCCTGCCTCAACTTCTGTCTGAATTCATCACAACATTCCTCCTTTTTCAGCTTCCACCACTTGGTTTTCTTCTCTCTCTCTATCTTTGACGGTCCGATGGCGGTCGTTGTTAACCCGGGCCTCGACCGATCCGGTATGAAATTCGTACTGACGATTTGCATGGTTAAATTTGGCAATGTTTTACGCCGGATGCCCTTCCTGACGCAAACCTCTCTATTTATCCGGGCTTGGGACCGGCACAGAAGTCACTGGACTGTGACCCCCATGGCTAGATTTTATTTGGGTAGTCTAAATATGCATTAAAAACTCAGCCATAAATTATTAATTTTATTTTAAAGATTGAATTGCATTTGATATTTATTTCCCTTTAAATTCTTATCCATTTACACATCACTAGGAACAGAAAAAGCGATGCTTTGTTTCTCAGTTAGAGAATATTACATATATTTACCATTTTATACATGCATTTTCATATTAAATGAGAACTCTATTTTTTCCAGATTCTGTACTGAGGATTTTGGTATTAGGGAGAAAAGATTGTGGGAAACATTTAAGAAAAACGTTTAGGAAATTCCTCCACAGCGCTGTAACAGACTCATTGCAAGTTATCGAAAATGCTTGATTGCAGTTGTTGCTGCTAAGGGTGGCCCAACCAGTTATTAGGCTTAGGGGGCAAACACTTTTTCACACAGGACCATGTAGTTTTGGATTTTGTTTTCCCTTAATAATAAAAACCTTCATTTAAAAACTGCATGATGTGTTTACTTGTGTTATCTTTGACTAATATTTAAATGTGTTTGATTATCTGAAACATTAAAGTGTGACAAACATGCAAAAAAATAAGAAATCAGGAAGGGGGCCAACACTTTTTCACACCACTGTATATTGTGTGTGTGTGTGTGTGTGTATGTGTACCCTGTTGTTTGCTGTTACAGTGGCAAGATCGGCCCTTCTCTCCTGACAAAACTCATAAGCAGTTTTGCAGTCACTGTGGTTAATCCAGAACAAATAGAATGTGTCATCATGGAGATACCACATCTCTGGAAGATCAAAAAAAAAGTACACATCATGTTTACTGTTATATTTGGAATGTTTAAGAAGAATTTTTTTTTTCATCTGTCAGCCAGTATAAATGAAAAATATGATTAATTATTCGATTAAAAACTTACCTTCGTTAATCTTCTGGGCATTCAACACTTCCACACTTTGTCTAAAGTGATAATCTACAAGAGAAAAAAGTTAGCTGCCCTGAGGACTCATTGAAGAACAGTTTAAAAAAAGTTTCAGACTTTAAACTTCCCCATTCCCATTTACAACAGCAATAGACAGGATGATGCACATTGTTGTATTTATAAACTGTTTTGCACATGCAGGCACACATAATGACTTTCAGAACAAGCCCAGGGAAACCCAACCAAGTTTGGATCTGGAAATCCACCACAGAAAAAAAACACAAGCATGCCTTAATTTGTATATAATGTATATCTAAAATGATAAATAAATGATAATAAATATATAATATAAAAAATGTCATTTTCAACAATGCATTCAGGCTGTGCTGTGTGTTTCACCCTCTGTTCTTGAACTACTACCTACTCAAAAGTGTGATATGGCACATATAGACTAAGCAACATTTTGCATACAAAAAAAAGAATAAACTCACAGTGTATCCCCTTAACCAAAAGGATGGTGGTCAATAAGAGGATGTTTATGATGAGAAGTGGAAAAGTTATCTTCTTCCCTACATGTTTAAAAGAAATCATGACACTGGATGATTAAAGTTTTCCTTTTACCTGAAATATTCAGAATATAGATTTCTTTATATTAAATAATTACCTACAAAAATAATGTTTTTTTCCCAGATACTGGTCTACCGCTATAAAGTCACAGCATTCATTCACCACCTGTCCACAATTTCATACACTCTGCCATTCAAACAGCAGTTTGTCCATATATCTGTGTGTTCATCCATCCACCCCTTCCTTACCTGAAGTTTTTCTTAAAATTGTTGTTGGTGGGGTCTGTAGAGTCTGATAGATGTCCTCAGACTTTGTTTGTTCTTGAGTATCATACACATTTAGTGACACAAAATGCTTCTGATGCTGCTCCATTGTTCAGTAATCAGACTAAAAATGATTTTTGTCTACTTGCCATTTTTAATAATTAAATCATTGCTGGAGGTTTTAGACATACAATTATACCAAAAGGATACATTATCATAAAGCCAGACAGAAATGAAAGACAATAAGAGTTAAAAATGAAAGCAACACAGGAGATATTCATAATGAAAGTAAAAGGAGAACATGTTTTTGTTACTGTAAATAGAAACTACTGTTGGCGGGTCTACAGAGTCTGATAGATGTCCTCTGTCTTTGTTTGTTCTTGATTACCATACACATTTAGTGACACAAAATACGTCTGCTGCAGCCTCCATCTTGCAATAATCTACCCAAGAGACTGATAAACTCATACTACAAGCAACACAGTCAGTAGACATGCAACTTTAGAAAATCATGCAAAAGACATGAATTTAATGTATAAAGACATATCTTCAATGTATGTACAAGCCTGAACAAGAACTGTGTGTGACATATGTGAAAAGCTTTTTTTTTTTAAAGATATACAGTATTTTAATCAAAAAACATGTTCTGAAACATCCTGTCTGTATTCTGTCCTCAATCCAGAAAGTCATTTTCTTGAAGTCACTACTGTTCACTACTGTTTATTTAACAATTTGATAAGAGTCTCCTATTTACATACACCAGCACTCTTGATTTGGTAAGTTAATGTTTGGCCTCCAAATCAGCTAATAAAACATTCATTCATTCATTGCCTACCGCTTATCCGATCTACACTCGGGTCACGGGGAGCCTGTGCCTATCTCAGGCGTCATTGGGCATCAAGGCAGGATACACCCTGGACGGAGTGCCAACCCATCGCAGGGCACACACACACACTCTCATTCACTCACACAATCACACACTACGGACAATTTAGAGATGCCAATCAACCTACAATGCATGTCTTTGGACTGGGGGAGGAAACCAGAGTACCCGGAGGAAACCCCCGAGGCACGGGGAGAACATGCAAACTCCACACACACGGCGGAGGCGGGAATCGAACCCCCAACCCTGGAGGTGTTAACCACTAAGCCACCGTGCCCCCCAGCTAATAAAACAATGGTTGATATTTCTATTGAAGATGTAAAAATGTCAGTTAAAATACCAAACAAGCCATACAAGAAATAGTCAAGAATGAGGTCACTTATAATACATAATATGTCTGATGCCTTCATTGACTATTAGGAGACCACATCCAGTAGATGGCAGCAAATACCTGCTACAGTTAGAGTAAAAAAAATTACAATCGGTGTTTATTTATGTTTTATTTACATCGTAAATGAAACAATTAAACCATGTTTTAGGTTTTTGACGGAAAATGGTTTATCTTCGATACCACTAATTATTTTTATTTACTTGTCAATTTTAGTAAGCCAGTCAATGTTAGAGGTTTTAGACGTATAATGAAGAGGAGACAGTATAATACAAGCAGTCAGGACTATATTTCTAGAAATGAAAGACAAGACAAACCATTTTAACAAATCAAACCGTAACACAAAGAAAGCTGTGTGTTAGCCGAACAAAATAAACAGCTTTTAGTGAGTCCTGGTGGAGAAAGAGTTAAAAATGAAACCAAACGCTGGAGATATTCATAATGAAAGTGAAAGGCTAAGGTGTTTTTGCGCAGCAGTTACTCAGCAGACTCTGAAGAGGACAGTCGAGGTTAGTGAGGCTAGTAATGAGGTTTTAAAGTTTTAATGAAAAAATAAAAAGATGAATAAATGTGTGTTTGTGATGTGACGGTGCTGTATGTAAGTATTTCCACATGCTTATAGCCGTGTTTTCTTGATCTTCGTATTTATGTCTTACTTTTTGTTTTTTTTTTATTTTGCGACTTCCGGTCTTCAGTAAACAGTGCGAAGCTGCAAACTGAACAAAAGCGCAATTCGACACCGAGCTGCCTAATTTGTTTTCATCTACAAAACAGAGACAGAAACAGCGGTCAGAAAGGTGAGGCATTACTAAAACAAAGGCAGCTCTGTGTAATACTCTTTTGACACTTCTTACAATAACACTTCTTATATATATCTCACTTGTTCACTTTTTTCTAGCAACCAGATAACATGGATAACAGTCATTCAGACAGTGAAACAGTGGATCAGGCCAAATCAGCTTCTGATACCCAAAATGCCATAAACGGGAGCGGTGTTGTTCAAGAAGAACCAAAAGCCTCTGGTATGAGTTCAAAACTAATTTTTTTTCATGCTTCTTACAGATTTTATTCCGTTTTTATATACTGTTGTCTGTAAGAGAATTAGTTGAACCAACTTGTAAATGTATGATAGAAATGAAATATTAAATAAAAAGATTATTAGGCTGAACCATGATAATAGACCCTTTGCTGCACAAATGCTTATGGATATATCCATGTCACAAATCGCTGAGCTGCGGCGCACGCTGGTCGTGCTGGTGTAAATTAATCAGACCCAACGCGGAGATAGACGGCGGACAGGGGTTTTATTAAACAAAAGAAACAGAGATTCACGCAGACATCACACAAAGATGAGGACTAGCAACTTAACTGAGACAGACGGCCAATATAAATAAGGAACATGATTAGAGACACATTGAGAACAGGTGAACAAAGGCGGAAACACATTAGGAAGAGGCGTGGCTAAAACGAACACATGACTGAATAAACAAAACCCCTGCTGAAGGCCCCCTAGTGGTCCATCGGGGGCACTTGCCCCCGTAACAATCTAGAATCCAATATAATTTACAGACATCAGGTACAGGAACAGTACAATAGACAGACCAAATCAGAACTAAACATTTAACATTCTAAACTAGTTTGTAGGGAGGATATAGTAAAAGAAGTTACAACTTGTATTTGCGTAATATGTATAATGAAGATAGACATACTAGTTTTCAGGTAATATGTATATGAAAACTAGTATATCTATCTTCATTATACATATTACGCAAATACAATATATATATATAAAAAAAAAATAAAAAAAAAATAAAAAAAAAATATATATATATATATATATATATATATATATATATATATATATACACAGTGTATATATATAAAATATATTCGTGGGTTTTTCCCCAGTCTGCAGGGAGCCTTCGGCCAAGGCTCATTGATGCACATGGGGAGCGAAGGCTGGCCAGTGTGGTCCGATCCAACAGGCTAGCTACTGTTACTGGTTCTGATAGAAAGGTGTCAGAGTACACAGTGCATGATGGGTCAGGGCTGTTTTTGCAACAAAAGGGGGACCAACACAATATTACGCAGGTGGTCATAATGTTATGTCTGGTCAGTGTATAGGATGTATCTTAATAAAGATCATTTTATTTTCCAGATGGCCCATCCACTGGCAGTACAGTTGAGATGAAAGCTGTAGAAGCAGGTAGGGCATGGTTGCTTGGTGGTTAGCATTCCCCTTCTGCTGTGTGTGTGTGGAGTTTACATGTTCTCCCTGTGCCTCGGAGGTTTCTTCCCCGTTCCAAAGACATGCATTGTATTATATAAATTATTTATTCATATACATGCATTGTATTATATAAAATATTTATTCATATACAACATGTTTGGCTTGACCTCTAGGATTGGGGATTTGGGGGTTTGATTCCTGCATCTGTCCTGAGTGCATGGGTTTTGCATGTTCTCCTTTATGAATCATTGGTTTCCTCTGTTTTGCATTGTAGGCTGATTGGCATCTCAAAATTGTCTTGTGTGTGTGTGTGTGTGTGTGTGATTGTGCCTTGTGATGGGTTCTCCCTGTGTTGTGCCCCAAGTCCCCTGGGATAAGTTCATGGCTTCCTGTTTAGTATAAGCAGTACAGTACACAAAATGGATAGAAAGATGGTATAAAAAGGTAAAACGATAGACTTGACCATCACATCCATATGTGGACCTTTTCACACCTTTGTAATGAAGTGGATTGCCCACTATGAACCTTCTCACCCAACTTCAGGGTAATTTCCCTCAGCCTAATCCCAAATCTGGTGGAAAGCCACCCGTACAAGTGGAGGTTGTTATAGCAGCAATGGAGAGGATTTTGGGGATGGGATGTTCAGCAATCACATGTGGGTGTGATGACCAGATGTCCACATTCGTTTGGCTACATGTAGTGTTGTAAAGTCAGAATTTCACTATGTGATGGGTTTTCCCAGGCCACCACACATGCATTTAAAGAAAGGAATGTAGGATGTTTCTTAATAAAGATTATTTTATGTTCCAGATGGCCCATCCACTGTCAGTACGGTTGAGATGAAAGATGTAGAAGCAGGTAAGAAATGAAAAGGCTAATACACACATATACTATTACATAGAATCTGAAATAATAAACTGAAGTGAAGCCATAGAATATATATATATATATAATTAGAAACTGAATATTGTACATGGTACAATAAAAACATTATAGGAAAACAGTATAGTCACATCTGTGCAACTGCAAGAACTTTCAATGGAGAACATTTTAATTTGGTTAAATATTATGAATAAATGATTTGCTCATCTCTATTAAATTATTCGTTGGAATGGGTTATCCTTTATGAACATGTATAAATTATGAGCAAACAAACACTTTGGCCAATTTTTGTGTTTTTATATATATATTTTTTAAACAAATTAATTGGAAAAAAATGAACAATCATCCACAGTCTTCCCTATTTTCTTAGGGGGGCACAGAAAATTTGATTATGATACCCAAACATATGTGTAGCAGTTAATATCTTAATAATAATTATTAATGGCTAATTCTTATTTGTGTTTACAGGAAAGATGACAGACATGTTTTCAGGAAATAAGGTTTTTCTTCTTGTCACTGGAAATACATTAAACGCTCATGAGAAAGTCATGGAAATTCTTAAAACACAAAAACCAGATCTGCAGGTGGTGGAAAAAGTGGATGAGAGCGATTATGTTCTGGTTTTCTGTCCTATTGTTTCGCGAGCTGGAACTGACATTGAAGCAGCTTTGAAAAAGCTTCAGGATATTGCAGGTATTAAAATATGTAAAGCATAAATAAAATAATCAGTGACATGGTGATGTGATGCAGCATGACACAAAGCAGAGTTACTGTTACTATCCCAAAATTGATTATTTTAACAGGATGCCCTGAAGTGTTATATGCTATTTCACCGAAATTTGTTCCAAAAAAAGACTATTTTGTTATTAGAAACTCTCCTTACACTTTTTAACATAATTTATTGTTACATTTAATGTTTTAGAACTGCCATGAGACAAATTAGCTCCTGTGATCACTGTATAATGGACCACCCTATTCAAATAGTTGTAAAAAAAAAAAAACAAAAAAACCCCTCTTTTTTTTCTCTCCTGATGTTAAAAATATAAAGAGCCATTCATGTTATTTAGAAATCTCAAAGTTCTCAAACCTGACAACATGTCAAAATATTTCCTTTACTTCTGACTTACTAAATAAAGGACATCCTGTGTTAGTTATTATTTTAGAAACATGAATGTATTAGAAAGAGTGCATTAAAATAAACC
The DNA here is from genome assembly GCA_033459395.1 of Hemibagrus guttatus. Lineage (NCBI taxonomy): Eukaryota > Metazoa > Chordata > Actinopteri > Siluriformes > Bagridae > Hemibagrus > Hemibagrus guttatus. The sequence continues at coordinate 3,131,548 of JAUCMX010000027.1, forward strand.
TGCTTTCTATAACCATCAATGCTTTCTGAGTAATCTGAAGCAGCACTATAGTATAAATCACTACACTGAATATAATATGAAGTGTATTGCATATTCTAAGTCTATGTCTCATATCTCTTTTTTAGGCAGCAAACCTGCTCTTCTAGTGGTGCTCCATCACACATTCGACACAGATTGTGTTGTACCAGAGAGCACCAGAGCTGTAAAAAGAAATAATTCAATCGCTGTAGATTGTCTGTTTCATGAAGATCTGGGATTACTGCAGAGTCCTAAAAATACTGAATCACTGAGAAAAAATTTCAAGCATTATAAAACCCCAGGTAGTAAAATTATTATTTTGATCCTTATTTATTTTATGCCTCTAACATACAAACAACAACAACAACAATTTATCCATTAAATGAAATTAAATATTTTTTATGCTAATTTTTTTATACTCGTAAGAAAGGTACCAACACCATAAAGAGTAGCTGCACTGTATGTATCTTTTTGAATTTGTATTGCACTTGTTTATTTGGTTGTAGTTACATTTTTCAACATGGTTCCCATTTGATTTTGAACTTGGGTGTAATCAATTTTAAGAACGTATGCAAACATCGTCAAGTCGGGATGCATGAACATACAGTTTAGCTAGTGGAAGAATATGATAAACATTGAAACCTGCACACAGAACATGCATACAATTTATTTTGTGTGTTCAACTTCAAAAGCATTGACATCTCAGTAGGGTAATTTAGAGCAGAAAGTGTTTTTAAAAAGTGAAGTTACTGCAAAATGCGTGTTACTGATATGTTTACTTTCGTCTTTTAGGATTCAAGTGAGACTTTCTGGTTTCCTAGTATACCATGGTCTATTAGTTGGAGTTATGGCTGGTTTTCAAGTAGTGGCAGTGAGGTAAAACTCTTTGACTTTAATATTGTAATAAGACAACATATTGAAAAAATAATGCAACTACAAAAGCACTAAAGTAACCTATCTAAGCATGTGCAGGAATTATGGAATGTGTGGAGGTAAATTATTGTTATTACTCATAGTAGGAATTAATAATAGGAGTAAAACATGACTTTTGTACTTCTTTTTACTGTTCATTGTTTTCCATGTGAAGCTACACTTTTTGGTTTTAGTATCATTACATGTAGCTTGGTAGCATTATCAAATAATTAACAAAGTAAAAAAAAAACTAAAAATAATTTGTTTTGTTCTTGAAATAATTTGTTGGCACAGTTGGCACTAAAGGGAAGAAAAGTTAAAGATACTAATGGTCCTTCTGAAAACATGCATACTTACTAAGTGATTGGTGAACAAGTCATTTTAATGGCAATAATAATCACAGTATAATGTGCATTTGCATTTGCACAATAAAAAAGCCTTTTCTTGAATATGTGCCTTGAATCTGAATTTATCTTCTAGATATCAACCTGTCTTTTTTTGTAGGACCAAAGCCAGCATGAAAAAAGGGGGAGAAAAGAAACAAGAACTGAAGACAGAGGAGAAAGGTAAGCAGTTGTTTCTAGGAACCTCCTATGTTTCATGAAGAATAGGTTCATGATTGATTTTTGTATTTCATGCAGTGGTTACAGTCCAGCTTCATCAAAATACTGAATTCTTTCATTTGGACTATTTGATCAGGTGAATTAAACAGAATTCATCCAAAATTCAATACCACAATAAAAGGTTGGCCTATGATGTCAACAACATTGGCCTGGAATTTTAATAGTTAGGCCATATTTATATTTGTGGTTTATTTTCTTGAAAAGTAGTGTTTTATTGTGAGATGTATAATGTGAGGTAATATAGTTGGTCTGGTCAATATTTTAATGTTGCAACACAAAAAAATATATTATTGAGGAAGAAGAAAACACAGTAGAAAAACAAATAATCACAAGACACTGAACATGAACTTGATTAAACCAGACACAAAATACAGTGTAAATTAAAATTCAATAAAACTCTTTTAAACTCTGTTAAACAGCCCAGAAGTTATGTAAGCACTGCCCCATGTCAGTGCACTTCGTAAGTGAAACAAAATAAAATGTAGAAGTGTCTGTTTCATTCCTGTTCATTATTTGCTTTTTTGGGTAATCTAAATATGCATTCAAAACTCAGCCCTAAATTATTAATTTTATTTTAAAGATTGAATTGCATTTGATATTTATTTCCCATTAATTCTTAACCATTTACACATCACTAGGAACAGAGAAAGCGATGCTTTGTTTCTCAGTTAGAGAATATAACATATATTTACCATTTTATACATGCATTTTCATTTTAAATAAGAACTCTATATTTTCCAGATTCTGTACTGAGGATTTTGGTATTAGGGAGAAAAGATTCTGGGAAAAGTTTAGGAAAAAACATCATCCTAGGAAGAGATTGGAAGAACCAGGCTGCTGCATCTTCAGATAAATCCACTGCCACCCAGGAGAGTGAGAGCACAGAGGGGGAAAGGGAGCTGGGAGAAAGGTGACTGTCGTGGAGACTCCTGATTTATTCTCAGCTGAACTCTCTCGGGAGAAACTAAGAAATTATGTGGAAGAAGCTATTGAGCTGTCTAAGCCCGGACCCCATGCCATCCTCCTGATATTTAAAAAACATTGAAGTTAATACAGTAGAAGAATTAAAAGTGACTTTCTTAAAGATGGAAGAGATCTTTGGGGGCAGGTGCTGGAAACACACCACGATCATATTCAGTGTTACTAATGAATCTTTGAAGAACAGTGAAGAGTTTATCCAATCAGAAGACCAGGAGGTCCAGACACTTGTAGAGAAATGTGGGAAAAAGGGGTCACTTTCTCAACATCGAGGAGAATGAAGATGGTTCTCAGGTCCCAGAGTATCTGCTGAAGAAAATAGAGAAGATGGTAGGTGGAAACAGAGAGAACTTCTACAGCAGTGAGATTTATCTGAAGACACTAGCTTCAATTGGAGGGATTGAGGAAAAGATCAAAAGAAATAAGAAAGAACTAAGAGAAAAGAGTAATGAAGAAGAGAACATGGAGACAGAGAGAAACAAAATGAAGTCTACCCTGAATGAAATCTGGAGAGATGTTTTGAATTGTAGCATGAAGATGCAAGAAGAGTTCAGCAAAAAGATTGAGGAAAAGGACAAACAGATAGAGCAAGATAATAAAATGTATGTAGAATTGTCAGACAGATTTATTTTTCCTGAAGACTAACTCCAATTAACTGTATTCCTCCTTTGCAATGCTAAATAACCTACAAATAGAATGCAGCATAATATGAATTAGATAATGAGTAAATATTGTGACTTTCAATGTTAGACTTACCTTTACCTTACCTTTACCTTACCTTTACCTTACTTTTGCCTTGCAATAAAGCTCTATAAATTAGAATGCTACCAGTTCAGCCCTGAATGCCTTGACATGATTTTTCTCTTGTGATTATTCACTCTGTATCTCATTAGATACCTAATACTCAAACACCTAGATTTGTTTATTGTGATGTAAAATCGTGCAAATATGAACTTGGGCTCTGCAGCAGGACTTCTTCTTTCGGCTTTTCCCTTCAGGGGGCACCACAGTGAATCATCTCTCTCCACCTATCCCTATCTTCTGCATCCTCAACACTTGCACCCTCTAGCTTCATATCCTCATTAATTCCATCCATATACCTCCTCTTTGGCCTTCCTCTTTGCCTCCTGCCTGGCAGCTCCATGTCCAACATTCTCCTACCAATATACTCACTCTCCCTCCTCTGAACATGTCCAAACCATCTTAATCTGGCCTCCCTAACTTTGTCCCCCAAACGTCCAACATGAGCTGTCCCTCTGATGTACTTGTTCCTAATCCTGTCCAATCTTGTCACTCCCAAAGAGAACCTCAACATCTTCAGCTCTGCTACCTCTAGCTCTGACTCCTGTCTCTTCCTCAGTGACACTGTCTCTAAACCATACAGCATGGCCGGTCTCACCACTGTCCTGTACACCTTCCCCTTGATTCTCGCTGATATTTTCCTATCACACAGAACTCCCGACACCTTTCTCCACCCATTCCAACCTGCCTGCACTCGCTTCTTTACCTCTTTCCCACACTCTCCATTACTCTGGACTGTTGACCCCAAGTACTTAAACTCCTGTACCTTCTTCACCTCTTCACCCTGTAACCTTACTGTTCCACTTCCCTCCCTTTCATTCACACACATGTACTCAGTCTTACTACGACTGACTTTCATTCCTCTTCTCTCCAGCGCAAACCTTCACCTCTCCAGGTTTTCCTCCACCTGCTCCCTGCTCTCACTACAGATCACAATGTCATCTGCAAACATCATTGTCCAAGGAGACTCCTGTCTGACCTCCTCTGGCAATTGGTCCATCACTATAGCAAACAGGAAGGGGCTCAGAGCCGATCCCTGATGCAGTCCCACCTCCACTTTGAACTCCTCTGTCTGACCTACAGCACACCTCACCACTGTCCTGCTCCCCTCATACATGTCCTGCACCACTCTGACATACTTCTCTGCTACTCCTGACTTCCTCATACAGTACCACAGCTCTTCTCTTGGCACCCTGTCATACGCTTTCTCCAAGTCTACAAACACACAGTGCAACTCCCTCTGACCATCCCTATACTTCTCCATCAAAATTCTCAGAGCAAAAATTGCATCTGTTGTGCTCTTTCTGGGCATGAAGCCATACTGTTGCTCACAAATGTCCACTACCTTCCTTAACCTAGCTTCCACTACTCTTTCCCATAGCTTCATTGTATGGCTCATCAACTTTATCCCCCTATAGTTGCTGCAACTCTGCACGTCACCCTTATTCTTAAAGATCGGCACTAACACACTTCTTCTCCATTCCTCAGGCATCCTCTCACTCTTTAAAACCCTGTTGAACAAACTAGTCAAAAATTCCACAGCTGCCTCTCCTAGACACTTCCAGACCTCCACCGTGATGTCGTCAGGACCAACTGCCTTTCCCCTTTTCATCCTCTTCAAAGCCATCCTGACTTCATCCTTTCTAATCTTATCTACTTTCTGTTCCACAGAGTTCACCCCTTCTACTCTTTTTCCCTCTCATTTTTCTCATTCATCAGCTCCTCAAAGTACTTCTTGCATCTCCTCTGTACACTCTCCTCGCTTGTGAGCACCCTTCCATCTCCATCCTTAATAACTCTAACTTGCTGCACATCCTTTCCATCTCGATCCCTCTGCCTAGCTAACCTGTACAAGTCCTTCTCTTCTTCTCTAGTGCCTAACCTAGTGTACAGCTCGTCATATGCCTTCTGCTTGGCCTTAGACACCTCCCTCTTCACTCTGCGCTGTAACTCCTTGTATTCCTGTCTATTCTCTTCAGTCCTGTCCATGTCCCACTTCTTCTTGGCTAACCTCTTCCTCTGGATACTATCCTGAACTTCCTCATTCCACCACCAAGTCTCCTTATCATCTTTCCTCCTTCCAGATGACACACCCAGCACCTTTCTCCCTGTCTCCCTGATCACTTCTGCTGTAGTTTCCCAGTCATCTGGCAGCACTACCTGACCACCCAGAGCCTGCCTCAATTTCTGTCTAAATTCCTCACAACATTCCTCCTTTGTCAGCTTCCACCACTTAGCTCAATTTCCACCGGCGCCCTGTAGGTCAACGGCGCCGATGGCGGTCGTTGTTAACCCGGGCCTCGACCGATCGGGTATGAAATTCGTACTGACGATTCGTATGGTTAAATTTGGCAATGTTTTACGCTGGATGCCCTTCCTGACGCAACCCTCTCTATTTATCCGGGCTTGGGACCGGCACAGAAGTCACTGGACTGTTACCCCCATGGCTAGATTGGGCTCTGCAGCAGGACAATGATCCAAAACACATCAGCAAGTCCACCTCTGAATGGCTGAAGAAAAACAAAATGAAGACTTTGGAGTGGCCTAGTCAAAGTCCTGACCTCAATCTGATTGAGATGCTGTGGCATGACCTTAAAAAGGTGGTTCATGCTCGAAAACCCTCCAATGTGTCTGAATTACAACAATTCTGCAAAGATGAGCGGGCCAAAATTCCTCCACAGCGCTGTAACTGACTCATTGCAAGTTATCGAAAATGCTTGATTTCAGTTGTTGCTGCTAAGGGTGGCCTAACCAGTTATTAGGCTTAGGGGGCAAATACTTTTTCACACAGGGCCATGTAGTTTTGGATTTTGTTTTCCCTTAATAATAAAAACCTTCATTTAAAAACTGCATGATGTGTTTACTTGTGTTATCTTTGACTAATATTTAAATGTGTTTGATTATCTGAAACATTAAAGTGTGACAAACATGCAAAAAAAAAAGAAATCACCACTGTGTGTATTTATTTATTTATTTATTTATTTATTTATTTATTTATTTATTTATTATAAAAAAATTACCAATACTGACAGAAAGCAGCATATACATGTATACAAAAGGAGAAAAGGTGGTATTAATTATTCTTCTCAGTGCAGTTTAGTTGTGCCACACAGCAAATTAGGCACTTTTAGAACTGAGAATAACTCTGGATTGATAACTAATGTGTCCTACATTGCAAGCTCATTATTCTGCTTTTGAAGCCTGGTGGATAGCTGGCTTTAACCACCCAACATATTACAACATTCAACCTGAAACCATTTTGTTTACAGGAAAATCAACTGAAAAATACGAAAACTGCAGTTTTGTAAAATGTGTTCTCTGTAGAACAACTTCAAGTCTGGTAAAACAAACATTTTAACAATACTGAACACATACAGTATAAGAAGAATTGTATACAAAAGGAGCAACTGCAGGATTATTTGCTTCTATCAGTACAACATAATGGTGCTGCACAACCCATTCTTCAGCTCTTCTAGTTTTGGTGGTAGCCCGCTTCGACCTAGGTTTATCATTACTTGCTGAGTGATGGTAAAAGTGTTTTTCATGCACTTTGAGTACTCCAGGTGGAGTGCATAGGTAAAGCCAAACAAGAGACACATTGCCTGAGGCAAGCTGGTGAGTTCATCCATGACAAGGCTGCCTTCTACGATGATCAAGTCAAGTCAAGTCAAGAAGCTTTTATTGTCATTTCAACCATATATAGCTGATGCAGTACATAGTGAGTCATTGAGACAATGTTTCTCCAGGACCCCAGTGCTACATAAGACGACATAACATTACATAACAAAATAAAAACAAAAAAACAGAGCTAAGGACAGAAAGTTGTGCTAACTGCATAAAGTGCAGAGTGTGCAACCTGTTACAAACAGTGTGAGACAAAAGACAATACAAAAACAACACAAAACAGTACAGGACACATAGTGCAAAATAGAAGAAGTGTAAAAAAAGTGGTTTCTTATAACATATATGTTTGTGAACATATACATATAGTAGCAGTTGGTGACAATTGGAAATGTGCAAAAATAGCAACAGCAGTAACTGAATAGTGTGCAAATACAAGCATGTAAACAGTTATAACATGGGAGAAATTATAGATGGATGTGTTGAGTCTCAGGTTCAGAACAGGTCAGTTCATAGAGTTGAGTGTGTGTGTGTGTGTGTGTGTGTGTGTGTGTGTGTGTGTGTGTGTGTGTGTGTGAGAGAGAGAGAGTTGATACAGTTCAGTTTTGGGTTTTGAGGAGCCTGATGGCTTGAGGGAAGAAACTGTTACACAGTCTGGTTGTGAGGCCCATATGCTTTGGTACCTCTTTCTGAACAGCAGGTGGGTGCAGAGTGTGTGGGGTCATCCACAATGCTGTTGGCTTTGCAGATGAAGTGTGTGGTGTAAATGTCCATGATAGAGGGGAGAAATCCAATGATCCAAAGATCCAATGATCTTCTCAGACTTCCTCACTATCTGCTGCAGGGTCTTTCAATCCGAGACGGTGCAATTTCCAAACCAGGCAGTGATGCTTGCTCAGGATGCTCTCGATGGTCCCTCTGTAGAACATGGTCAGGATGGGGGGAGGGATATGGGGTTTCCTCAGACTTCATAGGAAGTAGAGATGCTGCTAGGCTTTCTTGGTGAAGCAGCTGGTGTTGAGTGACCAGGTGAAGCTCTCCACCAGATGAACACCAAGGAATGACTCTCCTGAAGTCAACAACCATCTCTTTTGCTTTGTCAATGTTCAGAGATAGGTTGTTAGCTGTACATCAGACTTTTAGCTGTTGCACCTCCTCTCTGTATGCTGACCCTGATGGGGCCCAGTGCTTAGTGTGGTGCTGTTCCCTGAGGGATGATTGTATTGAATGCTGAACTGAAGTCTATGAACATGGGTTCCATGTGTTAACTCTGCATAAAGTGCATCCGGAAAGTATTCACACCGCTTCACTTTTTCCACATTCTTATCCCATTCTTGCATCATTCTGTGTTGATGTAAACACACACACCGCCACAGCGAGTCTTACCGCACAGAGCTGCATTTCTGTCAGGACAAAACAAGGTGAGCCTAGCTAGCTGAATGGTGGCATCTGGAGCTCTGTTGCTGAGCCACGTCTCAGTGAAAACAAAGACACAGCAGTCTCTGAACTCTGTGTGGTTCGCTGGAGTCAGATGTAGTCCAGTTTATTGTCCAGTGAGCAAAGGTCGAAACAAAATAATGGACGGGATAGCTGGCCGGCCAGGGTTTGCTTTTAGCCTAGCAAGGACACCCTCCCATTTTCCATGTTTCTGCTTCCTCAAGCACCGCTTATGTTACGTCCCGTAAGTGTTTTGGGATGCCTTTTTTTTCTTTGTGCTTTTGTTTCTTATGCTTTCAGGTCCTGGGATTGGACATCAGCCTTGTTAATCTTTATTGCCAGCATGACAGCGATTATTTCCTGAACCAATGGGATGTCCCTAGTCTGGTATAAGAGTGCGGATGTGATGCAGGAGGAGGCGGCGGCTTCTTCCTTCCTTTTACACTGTTGACAATTTGTCATCCAGTCTGTCTGTTTGAACTTAGTGGCGGTTACCAGACGCTAGTTTTATATCCATGCTCTGTTGTCTTTGCGTGTTGTTTTGTTTGATTGCGTTGTGTATGGGTTCCTACTTCTGTATTACGAACAAGCTGTTGAACTTCTCTTTAACTCAGAGTGCTGAGACAAGGTTAGTATGCCCGCGGGCTTACACAAGCAACACGTAGTGTGAAGATTTGAATAAAAACACTAGTAAGGAGCAGGAGCTAACTTTTGTATTTATGTTTAATTAGTTAGTGTAGTTAGGGGGCATTTTATGCCCAAATTTGTTTTTGTTTTCTTTGTTAGGTGAGATTGGTTTTTGTGTCAAGTTAGAAGGAGTTTTGTTTTATTGATTCCTTTGTTTTAAGCTCTGCTCGTGACTCTCACTGTTGAGTTTATTTTGTAATGTTTGTATTCATTCATTGTCTACCGCTTATCCGAACTATTCTCGGGGAGCCTGTGCCTATCTCAGGCGTCATTGGGCATCAAGGCAGGATACACCCTGGACGGAGTGCCAACCCATCGCAGGGCACACACACACTCTCATTCACTCACGCAATCACACACTACGGACTATTTAGAGATGCCAATCAACCTACAATGCATGTCTTTGGACTGGGGGAGGAAACCGGAGTACCCGGAGGAAGCCCCCGAGGGCATGGGGAGAACATGCAAACTCCACACACACGGCAGAGACGGGAATCGAACTCCCAACCTTGGAGGTGTGAGGCAACCGTGATAACCACTAAGCCACCGTGCCAATTGGGTGTATTGCTGTGACTGTTTCTCTAGCTGCTAATGTGTATTGTGAATCTCGAGTCTGTTTTATTACGCCAGCCCCACCGTAGTAATTAGTGACTGCTTCTATTACATTAACATCTTTTATTTTATCTCGTATGTCGGCTTCCTATTCCCTAGACACTAGTACCAAGAGTAACAACAGGTTAGGAAGAAGTAACAGCTTACATCATCCCGGCCACCGGCATCAGCCGACACTGAGGACTGAAGGCGTGGTCTTTGCAGCAAGCCGAGGTCACAAAGTTTTCTGAGTACATCATCATGCAAGTTGGTAATTCTAATCCAAGTGTATTAGAGTCTGGCGGTGGTATACAAGAACACTGCTACCTTTGGTGTCCATGCATGTTGAGATTCGGGCTAAACACACAGATAGCATCATATTGGATCCGGGGTGGCCGCTGCCTGCTACTGATTCTGAACACAATACTGATTATAAGTGTTACTATTAGATTTTTTGCTGAGTTATATTGCTGTGGGAGGACAATCAATAGATACCTATCATTTAACTTGTTTTGTCCACCTGTGATTATCTAGATTTTGTATATCACATCCATCTTCCAGATCCTGCTTGTCATCTAAACTAAAACATATATAACTCTTTCATTCAGCATCTTTCCCATGAGGCAGTGATATGGTATTGTTTTATTTTTGGTAGATGCCAGATGTTATACAAATACAGTTTTATAATTCATGCTGGTTGTATTTTTTCCTGTTGTTGTTGTTCTTTTTGTAATGTTGTGTGAACAGAAGTTTTACAAAATGTATGCAGTACAGACCGCAATAATGTATTAAATCTTGTGTAACAGGAAAGGCACATTATCAGACAAAAAATCAGTGGAGTTTGCATGTTCTCTCCGTGCCTTGGGGGTTTTCCTCCGGGTACTCCGGTTTTCTCCCCAGTCCAAATACATTCATTGTAGGTTGATGGCATCTCTGGATTGTGCGAGTGAATGAGAGTGTGTGTGCCCTGCAATGGGTTGGCACTCCATCCAGGCTGTATCCTGCCTTGATGCCCACGGCTTCCCGTGACCTGAGAATAGATCGGATAAGCCGTAGACAATGAATGAATGTATGTTCATAGATTAATTAAACAAGTATTTTTGAAGACCAGCCAAGCTTTGCTTCCCTGCACACACACACACAAACACACACACACACACACACACACACACACAGACTGCAAGATTTCCATAGGTTATATGTAGAAGGAGCTCTATAAAATAAAACCATTTCAATCAGTATAGAGAAAAAAATATATAGAAATATTTTATTTTGGAGCTCGATCAGTGATTCTGCGTTTAGCTTGAGCTGTTGAAGCAAATCACTGATTTAAAAAACTAATAATATAAATAAAAAATGAATGATATTTATTATGTGGTGTACATGGTTGCCAGATTACAATATAATACCCACATAAAATCAGCATATGTGAAACTTGTTTGTCTGCTTCCCCATAAACAGTCTGAGAAAATGATAAATTCATCTACTGTTTCAACTTTTTTTGGAATAACTTCCTGAATGGATGGTTGAGAATTTTAAATCTGCCAAGCCATCCTTCCATAACAGCCGTTCTTAAAACTATACATATAAGTGAAATCCTTGCATTTGCGTGACTTGCACCATCTTGTGGGATTGTAAAGCTAAAACAACAACGAAAAAAATTTCATTTATGAGGCATTAGTATACAACTATTCATTCATTTATTCATTCATTCATTGTCTGCCGCTTATCCGATCTAGTCTCGGGTCACGGGGAGCCTGTGCCTATCTCAGGCGTCATTGGGCATCAAGGCAGGATACACCCTGGACGGAGTGCCAACCCATCGCAGGGCACACACACACTGTCATTCACTCACGCAATAATACACTACGGACAATTTAGAGATGCCAATCAACCTATCACACATGTTTTTGGACTGGGGGAGGAAACCGGGGTACCCGGAGGAAACCCCGAGGCACGGGGAGAACATGCAAAGTCCACACACACATGGCAGAGGCAGGAAATGAACCACCAACCCTGGTGGTGTGAGGCAAACGTGCTAACCACCAAGCCACTGTGCCCCACCTATACAACTATTCAATCTTAATAAATTATTTATTTATACCCCGGATAAAAGGGTGTTATTAGGAGACTCCTATTTCACTCAGTCCATATTGATTCTGCATTAGTTCTAGGACAAGCTTTTGTAAACTAGGCCTGAGAAATGCTTTCTTTCTTATGGATGTCCTGTCAGAGCAGAAACATGGCAGATCTCTGTAAACATGGACATGCATGAGGGCAGCTCGCTCACAGCACAGAGAGGGGGAATAGGGTTGGAAAACAAGATGCTAGCCATGATAACATAAAACGGTTCATGAAAACATAACTGAAGTTTAGGAGTGGGAGAAAAAAAATCATAGTACAATCCATAAGGTCAGTCACCAACAACCAACACTAATGCTTAGTGCTTTAAAGTTGATGATTCTGACCTTCATAATGTGTAAAAAAGTTAGTTTATTATATTTTCTTGCAAAACCTAATAATATACTGTATACAATACTGACTGTATGCTTATATCACCCACTCCTAACTGAACTCAAAAGCAGTCATGCAGCAAGCAGAACTACAGCAATGACAAAAACAATGAACAAGAAGCAGATCTCAAATTCAATCACACATCACAGCAGAATAATACATTAATACAGGAATACACTGTGCATATGCTGGAGAGATTGTGATGAGCTTTGAGAAGAAAAATAATAATCTATCATGCAGACAGAAGCGAAAATGCTTTCAGCTTTTTATTACGTGTCTAATGCGAGGAAAAAAACCTGGTTCTTGAATTACCTTAGATTACACATCCACAGACACACACACACGAGAATACTATCCTGGTTTCCGGCAGAACTTGTCTTGTTCGCTCGGCTGCTCCGGCTGTTGTGCACTTTTGTGAATAAAAGAAATCAAAGAAAGAAAGAATTTTATTTTACATGAAAATTCAGACAAAACTCATTTCAGAGAAAAAACAACTGTGTGAATCCCACACAGCTATCAGGTGCTGCTGGAATTGAAAGGGTTGACCGTATGGTCTGTTTAGCATGATCTGATCTGCGGGATGGATTATAAAGGCCTGATTTTGAAGGATTTTACCTCAGTGAAAATTAGGGGAAAAAAACAATTTATTCTTCATTTGTGGCAAACTTTCATCTTAAATAACAGAAACTAGCCTAAACATTTCAGCATCAGAAAAGAGACACATTCTGTATTTTATCTCAACATTTTAACATAGATTTCACAAGTATTTCTGTTGTACAGACCATGGATTCCCTCTGTAATTTCAGAGTAACACAAAACTGCCTGCACATATAATAATATATTAATTAAATAATGATATTTCATTATTATTATTATCCCCCCGAACTCATGTTTTTAAAAAAAAAACAAAAAAAAACACAAGACACAAGAAGTGAAGTTAAGAATTAATTTTTTTTTTTATTATTATTATTTTTTTTTATTTTTATAAGTTTTTCACACATGGAGAAAACTGCAATAATGTTTTACTCCTGTGTCTGCTGCTCTCTCTCTACAACCACGTAGGAATGAACATGCGTCTCATCGCATCTCTCTCCCTCAGCAACTTCTGCCTCTCTTCAATCCAGGTTTGTCTGGCTTTCTCCCAGTCCGTTTTCTCTTTCTGCCAGTTCCTCTTCATTTGCTCCCAGCGCGCTTTCTCTTCCTCCCAGCTTTCGTTCTCTTTCGTCCAGCTCTCTCTCTCTTCCTTTAAGTGCTCTTTCTCTTGCTCCCAGCTCTCTTTCTCTTTCTTCCAGCTCTCTCTCTCTTCCTCTACGTGCTGTTTCTCTTTCTCCCATCTTTCTGATGCTTCCTCCCATAACACTCTCTGTTTCATCCATCTCTCTCTTTCCTTAATAAAGTCTTCTTTATCTTTCTCGAAGACCTGTACAATTAACTCTGCTATTGCTTCCCGCTCCTTAGAGGCTGAGACGGAAGTCTGGAGCTCATAGATGTGTTGCAGAAGCACAGCGTTCCTCTCCTCCACCTCTCGCACCTTCAGGCTGTATTGCTCCTGCAGCTCTCGGGCCTTCAGGTTGTCTTGCTCTTCAAACTCTCCAGCCTGCGTTTCTGCGTCTTTCTGTCTTTTGTTCTGGAGCTGCTCTCTCTCCTCTTCTATCTGAGCCTGGTTTTGCTCCAGATCCTTTATCTTTGCCAATAATTGCTCTGTCAGCTCCCGGTGAGCGATTTCTCTCTCCTCCATCTCTTTCTTAAATTCTCTAAATTCTCTTTGCATTTTTTCTTGCAGATTATTTAGCTCCATTTTTCTGAGATCATTCTGTCTCTCGTTTTCCTTCTCAAGCTCTTGTATCCTCTTGGCCATCTCTTTCTTTTCCTCTCTGAGTTGTTCCACCATGTTGTCTTTCTCCTGCATCTGCTGAAGCCGTGTCCTGCTCTGCTCTTTCCAGCAAGCCACCATCTCTTGGATTTCTCTCTCTGCTGCAGCACATTTCTTCCTCTCGTTCTCCAGCTCGGACCTCCTCTCTGTCCTGACGCTTTCTGTCAACAAAAAACATGGCTTCCACATCCCCAAACTTAAGACTAACGACATTATTCGTCGTTGGTTGTTGTGCAGATGCGCCCGTGTCAGCATGGTATACACGTATATATGACGGCGTTATTCTCATGCGGAAGTGCCCGCGGATCTCATGCATTTTTGCCAACTTTGGAGCGCCGTTTCCTAAAATGGACCAGAAGAGCTGCAGCTCCGGGCCTCAGCCGCTAGAGGGACTCAGATACTTGGGGCTATTTATGTTGCTTAAGACATCTCATGAGGCTGAAACACGCAAAACTTTAAAGAAAACTCAGCACAGGTTTTAAAGGATGCTTTTGATTATCAGCTTGTGCAGTTTATTCAATTCTGTCACCATAATACGGGATTTTCTCTAAATAAACAATGTAATGCGAAATTAAGCACACAGTGGAATGGCTCCATATCATTTCACCTCAGACGGATATGGTGTGTTGCTGTTTAATAAATGTTTTTTTAGGTCTCTGAATGAATGGTGAGGTTTCCCCGAGTATCATTAACTGATTAAAAAATAAATAAACGTCATAAAATAACCGTGCTCTGTAACCGGAGCGCTATGAAGCTAGTTAGCATCAGGCTAAATATATGCACTTAAACAATAGCCACGTTTGCTAACAAGCAAGCTACCATTAATAATAATATTCATTCATTCATTCATTCATTGTCTTCCGCTTATCCGGAGCCGGGTCGCGGGGGCAGCAGTCTAAGTAGAGATGCCCAGACCTCCCTCTCCCTAGCCACTTCCTCCAGCTCTTCCGGAGGGACCCCGAGGCGTTCCCAGGCCAGCCGAAAGACATAGTCTCTCCAGCGTCTCCTGGGTCTTCCCCGGGGCCTCTTCCCGGTGGGGCATGCCCGGAACACCTCTCCAGGGAGACGTCCCGGAGGCATCCGAAACAGATGCCGAGCCACCTCAATTGCCCCCTTTCGATGTGGAGGAGCAGCGGCTCTACTCCGAGCTCCTCCCGGGTGACAGAGCTCCTCACCCTATCTCTAAGGGAGCGCCCTGCCACCCTACGGAGGAAGCTCATTTCGGCCGATTGTATCCGGATCTTACCCTTTTGGTCATGACCCAGAGCTCATGACCATAGGTGAGAGTAGGAATGTAGATTGACTGGTAAATCAAGAGCTTCGCCTCCTGGCTCAGCTCCTTCTTCACCACAACAGACCGGTACATAGACCGCATTACTGCTGCCGCTGCACCGATCCGTCTGTCAATCTCATGATCCATCCTTCCCTCACTCGTGAACAAGACCCCGAGATACTTAAACTCCTCCACTTGAGGAAGGACCTCCCCTCCAACCTGAAGGGTGCAAGCCACCTTTTTCCGGTCGAGAACCATGGCCTCGGATTTGGAGGTGCTGACCCTCATCCCAGCCGCTTCACACTCAGCTGCAAAACGCCCCAGTGCATGCTGTAAGTCCAGGCCTGAAGAGGCCAACAGGACAACATCTTCTGCAAAAATCAGCGATGAAATCCTGTGGTCCCCAAACCGACTCCCTCCAGCCCCTGGCTGCGCCTAGAAATTCTGTCCAAAAAAACAATGAACAGAACCGGTGACAAAGGACAGCCCTGTCGGAGCCCAACATGCACCAGGAACAGATCTGACTTACAGCTGGCAATGCGAACCAAGCTCCTGCTCCGGTTATATAGAGACCGAATAGCCCTTAACAGAGGGCCACGGACCCCCGTATTCCCAGAGCACCTCCCACAGAATGCCACGAGGGACATGGTTGAAAGCCTTCTCCAAGTCCACAAAACACATGTGGACTGGTTGGGCAAACTCCCACGAACCCTCGAGCACCCTGTGGAGGGTATAGAGCTGGTCCAGTGTTCCACGACTAGGTCGAAAACCGCATTGCTCCTCCTGTATCCGAGGTTCGACTAATGGTCGGACTCTCCTCTCCAGTACTCTGGAATAGACTTTCCCTGGGAGGCTGAGGAGTGTGATCCCCCTATAGTTGGAACACACCCTCCGGTCCCCCTTCTTAAAAAGAGGGACCACCACCCCTGTTGCCCAGTCCAGAGGCACTGTCCCTGACCGCCACGCTATGTTGCAGAGACGTGTCAGCCAAGACAGCCCCACAACATCCAGAGACTTAAGGTACTCAGGGCGAATCTCATCCACCCCCGGTGCCTTGCCACCAAGGAGCTGCTGAACTATCTCAGTGACCTCAGCTTGGGTGATGAATGAATCTACCTCTGAGTCCTCGGCCTCTGGTTCCTCTACAGAAGGCGTGTCAGTAGGGTTGAGGAGATCCTCGAAGTATTCCTTCCACCGTCCGACAATATCCCCAGTCGAGACCAGCAACTCTCCACCTCCACCATAAACAGTGTTGGCAGAGAGCTGCTTACCCCTTCTGAGGTGCCGAACGGTCTGCCAGAATTTCCCCGAGGCCGTCCGATAGTCCTTCTCCATGGCCTCACCGAACTCCTCCCAGACCCGAGTTTTTGCTTCCGAGACCACCACGGCTGTAGCTCGCTTGGCCTGCCGGTATGCCTCAGCTGCCTCCGGAGTCTCCCGAGCCAACCAGGCTCAATAGGACTCCTTCTTCAGGCTTGACGGCATTCCTTACTTCCCAGTGTCCACCACTGTGTTCGGGGATTGCCGCCGCGACCGGCACCAGAGACCTTACGGCCTTACATTTACTTCATTACTGCCAACCATCCTTCCTTGGACCACTTTAGATAGATACTGACCACTCCAGACTGAGAACCCCACAAGAGCTGCAGTTTTGGAGATGCTCTGATCCAGACATCTAGACATCACAATTTGGCCCTTATCAAACTCGCTCATTTACAATTGCCCATTTTTCTTGCTTCTAAGACATCAACTTTGAGGAAAAAATGTTCACTTGCTGCCTAATGTATCCCACCCAGGTGCCATGATGAGAATATAATCAGTGTTATTCACGTCACCTGTCAGTGGTCATAATGTTATGGCTGATCTGGGGTCTGAATTGCTGTGAAGGTGCCCCTCGATGCAAAGTTTATCTGCATACTTGGCTTTCCTAATGCCCCTTTTCAGGTTGGCCCTGGCTCTGCATTACCAGATTTAAAAGCAGAGTTCATACACAGCTTCGTATTAGGAAAGTGTTTCACGTGTTTGACAGTAGTGAAGTTGTCAATACACATGTTGATATTGTCCAGTACACAGGATGTGTAAAGGTTGATGTATGTGTGTGGCCCTGAAGTTGCCTGAAGTCACTATATTCAGTGTTACTAATGAATCTTTGAAGAAGAACAGTGAACAGTTTATCCAATCAGGAGACCAGAGGTCCAGGACACTTGTAGAGAAATGTGGGAAGAGATATCACTTTCTCAACATTAAGGAGAATGACGATGCTTCTCAGGTACCAGAGTACCTTCTGAAGAGATAGAGAAGATAGTAGGTGCAAACAGAGAGAAATTCTACAGCAGTGAGATTTATCTGAATGATTAGTCACTCTGCATCTCATTAGATACACTCAAAAAAAGAATTTTGCCTTCTGTTGCATTTACTTCCATCTTTTTTGTCAGAGTGACTTAGTATTTTCCATTGACTGTTTTATATTTGCACACACTTTAACCTTAAACCTATACATTGTTTACTATATGTCAGATATAATGTTAAATTATACATTTGAATAATGTTAGCACTAAGAAATTGTTAGACTTGATAATGGAGTGATTGAATGGAGTAATCATGGACATGATTAAAATGCATTACAATTACACAATCAATTGCTATTACAGTAAATAAAGATTATCTTAAGTCAACATGATTCTTTTACACTAGTCTAACATGAATGAAATATTTTGGTTTAACAAGCAAAAATGTTGTAATTTGGCCACATTTTGATAATGTTTGGACCGATGTACGCATTAAAATCAAGTACATTTTTTTCCAGTGCTGGTCACTCTGCATCTCATTAGATACCTAATACTCATAAAGACCTTTATTTGTCTATTGTGATGTAAAATGCACATATGAATTCTGTTTTCCGAATTATATCTCCCAGTCCATCTCTTATTCTCCTAGCTCTTGCCATTGAAATATGGTGTTGACTGGATATTGAGTAAGCTTAAAATAAATAAACATTGTAAAAAAAAAAAAAAAAAACCTCATTGTGAATGTGTTACTTTTCCATGCTCCATATATATAAAAGTGTCATGCTCCAACAACATTACTTTATATATTTTTATCATTAATCAATCAGTGTAATGGCCAAGTGAACACTATGAGAGAGATAACTAACAATTTAACTCATTGTTTTAGTGGCATTATGGTTAGTATATTTTACAGTATAAAGTTTTCTAGTAAAACTAGCGATGTAAATGAGTACATTTGGATACATTATTTCTAATAATCAAAAATATTACAATTATATAATTAGGGTATTGTGTGTGTAATGACCATCAAATTCAGCATTCAAAAAATATAATGAATGTTCTGAGATACAAATTCTACTTTGTGTACCTAATTGTTTATTTTTTTTGTCTGTTTTTATTTTTTTTATTTTTTTTTTTTAAAGTAATAATAAAATAAATGTTCCTAGTTGAACATAGTTGATCTGGATGTTCAGAAATCCCAGATCACTACCAGTATGACAATTCATCAAGCCGAATTAATATGAAATCATTTAAATCCTAACGCAAACTGACATCAGATTCAAGATGTGTATTATCCTAAAATGAATAGCTGTTACAGAAACCTGGAAGTGAGGGTGTTCACAGAGATGAATCATTGACTTTTCAAAGTGAAACTAAAAGTTGAATGTGTTTCAGCACAGTCATTCTGGAGAACAGCGGAGGTAGGTGCTTCTTGCTTCTTGCATATATATATATATATATATATATATATATATATATATATATATATATATATATATATATACATATGCAAGCTCTTTACAGAAACTAATAACTCAGATAACCAAATAGACTATTACATATCTAAAAATAAATAAATAACTACTGCACTGTCTCTTTATATATTTTGCTTTCCTAGCGTGTAATATAATAAACAGCAAGCTAAACTCTGTTCAAGAGCCAGGATATGATGCTCCTTTAATTGTCCAATGTGTGGTTTACACAATCAACTCAAGTAAAGCTGTAGATGAAATGAAATAAATAGAGAAAGTTGACTACCAGAATTGTATCACCCTTATTACCAATCTAAAAGGTAAAACGTATACAGATGCTGTCGTGTATTGAACGTAATGCAGGTGACGTCATTACGTAGGGGGTGGAAGAAATAAAGGGACAGGAGTTGAGTTCATGACGGCGCTGCCTCGTTTCTGATTTAATTCAGAGACTTTAGCCAGTTAAAGCAAGGACACAACAGATACATCGTTAACTTAATAACAAGTTAGAAAGATTATCAATACAGGGTGCTGGCGCAGATCGGCAACAACATAAACTTCTTTAATAGTATATCACATTTAACTGAACATGCTTTCCTGCAATATAAACTAGACAGACTGGTGATGTATTAGCATTAGCATAAGGAGTAACTCAGATGCGACACAAAACATATTTTTATCAAGCTCGCTGCTCCCTATTACGCAATGTGCGCTCATTGAAACAGTCAAAATAAGAGTCCTCACACATGGACTTTCATAATAGCGGCAGACAAAATGATCTTATACGGAACATTAAATAATCGCGGAAATAATACTAATACGTGCAAATATGCATCATAAATTACACACGGCCTCTAACAGAGGCAGAACAACTACAAGTTGCAAAACCAGAGATTTATGACAACAGGCCCATAGGACCGGTCGAGGCATTTTACTGCATTATTTGAATGAGTTTTCTTAAACATTCTGTGTTTACTTTGTTTTGTAATCTAGCCATGGGGGTCACAGTCCAGTGACTTCTGTGCCGGTCCCAAGCCCGGATAAATAGAGAGGGTTGCGTCAGGAAGGGCATCCGGCGTAAAACATTGCCAAATTTAACCATGCGAATCGTCAGTACGAATTTCATACCGGATCGGTCGAGGCCCGGTTAACAACGACCGCCATCGGCGCCGTTGACCTACAGGGCGCCGGTGGAAATTGGGCTACTGTTGGTCGAAGAAGTAGAGGAGGGAGGAGAGTGCGCAGACAGAGAGAGAAGAGGAAAGGTAAGAGTGTAGGACCTGAGAATAGGAACTCTCAATGTTGGTACTATGACAGGGAAAGGTAGAGAGCTGGCTGATATGATGGAGAGAAGGAAGGTGGATATACTGTGTGTACAGGAGACCAGGTGGAAGGGTAGCAAGGCTCGTAGCATAGGAGCAGGATTCAAGCTGTTTTATTATGGTGTGGATAGTAAGAGAAATGGGGTAGGGTGTGGTCCTGAAGGAGGAGTTTGTGAGGAATGTTCTGGAGGTGAAGAGAGTGTCAGACAGGGTGATGTGTCTGAAGTTAGAGATTGAAGGGGTGTTGTTGAATGTTGTTAGTGGTTATGCCCACAGGTAGGTTGTGAGTTAGAGGAGAAAGAGAGATTCTGGAGTGAATTAGATGAGGTGATGGAGAGTATTCCCACGGGTGAGAGAGTGGTGATAGGAGCGGATTTTAATGGACATGTTGGTGAGGGAACACAGGTGATGAGGAGGTGATGGGCAAGTTTGGAGTTAAGGAAAGGAACCTGGAAGGACAGATGGTAGTGGACTTTGCTAAGAGGATGGACATGGGTGTGGTTAACACTTATTTTCAGAAGAGGGAGGAGCATAGAGTGACTTACAAGAGTGGAGGTAGGAGAACACAGGTAGACTACATTCTATGTAGAAGAGGCAATCTGAAAGAGATTAGTGACTTGTAAAGTGGTAGTGGGAGAGAGTGTAGCCAGACAGCATAGGATGGTGGTGTGTAGGATGACTTTGATGGTATGTAAGACGAAGAGGTCAAAGATAGAGAAGAGAACCAAGTGGTGGAAGCTGAAAAAGGAGGAATGTTGTGAGGAATTTAGACAGAAGTTGAGGCAGGCTCTGGGTGGTCAGGTAGTGCTGCCAGATGACTGGGAAACTACAGCAGAAGTGATCAGGGAGACAGGAGAAAGGTGCTGGGTGTGTCATCTGGAAGGAGGAAAGAAGATAAGGAGACTTGGTGGTGGAATGAGGAAGTTCAGGATAGTGTCCAGAGGAAGAGGTTAGCCAAGAAGAAGTGGACATGGACAGAACTGAAGAGAATAGACAGGAATACAAGGAGTTACAGCGCAGAGTGAAGAGGGAGGTGTCTAAGGCCAAGCAGAAGGCATATGAAGAGTTGTACACTAGGTTAGACACTAGAGAAGGAGAGAAGGACTTGTACAGGTTAGCTAGGCAGAGGGATCGAGATGGGAAGGATGTGCAGCAAGTTAGAGTTATTAAGGATAGAGATGGAAGAGTGCTCACAAGTGAGGAGAGTGTACAGAGGAGATGGAAGGAGTACTTTGAGGAGCTGATGAATGAGGAAAATGAGAGGGAAAAAAGAGTAGAAGGGGTGAACTCTGTGGAACAGAAAGTAGATAAGATTAGAAAGGATGAAGTCAGGAAGGCTTTGAAGAGGATGAAAAGTGGGAAGGCAGTTGGTCCTGACGACATTCCGGTGGAGGTCTGGAAGTGTCTGGGAGAGGCAGCAGTGGAATTTTTAGCTAATTTGTTCAACAGGGTTTTAGAGAGTGAGAGGATGCCTGAGGAATGGAGAAGAAGTGTGTTAGTGCCGATCTTTAAGAATAAGGGTGACGTGCAGAGTTGCAGTAACTATAGGGGATAAAGTTGATGAGCCATACAATGAAGGTATGGGAAAGAGTAGTGGAAGCTAGGTTAAGGAAGGTAGTGGACATTTGTGAGCAGCAGTATGGCTTCATGCCCAGAAAGAGCACAACGGATTGCAATTTTTGCTCTGAGGATTTTGATGGAGAAGTATAGGGATGGTCAGAAGGAGTTGCACTGTGTGTTTGTAGACTTGGAGAAAGCATATGACAGGGTGCCAAGAGAAGAGCTGTGGTACTGTATGAGGAAGTCAGGAGTAGCAGAGAAGTATGTCAGAGTGGTGCAGGACATGTATGAGAGGAGCAGGACAGTGGTGAGGTGTGCTGTAGGTCAGACAGAGGAGTTCAATGTGGAGGTGGGACTGCATCAGGGATCGGCTCTGAGCCCCTTCCTGTTTGCTATAGTGATGGACCAGTTGTCAGAGGAGGTCAGACAGGAGTCTCCTTGGACAATGATGTTTGCAGATGACATTGTGATCTGTAGTGAGAGCAGGGAGCAGGTGGAGGAAAACCTGGAGAGGTGGAGGTTTGCACTGGAGAGAAGAGGAATGAAGGTCAGTCGTAGTAAGACTGAGTACATGTGTGTGAATGAAAGGGAGGGAAGTGGAACAGTAAGGTTACAGGGTGAAGAGGTGAAGAAGGTACAGGAGTTTAAGTACTTGGGGTCAACAGTCCAGAGTAATGGAGAGTGTGGGAAAGAGGTAAAGAAGCGAGTGCAGGCAGGTTGGAATGGGTGGAGAAAGGTGTCGGGAGTTCTGTGTGATCAGAAAATATCAGCGAGAATCAAGGGGAAGGTGTACAGGACAGTGGTGAGAGCGGCCATGCTGTACTGGTTTAGAGACAGTGTCACTGAGGAAGAGACAGGAGGCAGAGCTAGAGGTAGCAGAGCTGAAGATGTTGAGGTTCTCTTTGGGAGTGACAAGATTGGACAGGATTAGGAATGAGTACATCAGAGGGACAGCTCATGTTGGACGTTTGGGGGACAAAGTTAGGGAGGCCAGATTAAGATGGTTTGGACATGTTCAGAGGAGGGACAGTGAGTATATTGGTAGGAGAATGTTGGACATGGGGCTGCCAGGCAGGAGGCAAAGAGGAAGGCCAAAGAGGAGGTATATGGATGTAATAAATGAGGATATGAAGCTAGTGGGTGCAAGTGTTGAGGATGCAGAAGATAGGGATAGGTGGAGAGAGATGATTCGCTGTGGCGACCCCTGATGGGAAAAGCCGAAAGAAGAAGAAGAAGACTTTGGTTTTGTAATAAATCATTTCTTTTAAATAGATCTTTGAGTTGAGGGAAATGAAAATGCATGTTAATTTAGCTTATGTTTGTGTTTGATCTTTACGCGTAAGCTAGGTGTTGTGTGTCGGTAGGAGGAAACAGTAGTCATATGGCTTGGCGTAACAGGGAAGAATGAGTATCTAAAGCTCTCTAGTGGCTGCCTGCGGTACAGCTTTTTAACCATTTTTAGCGAAAGGACCTTAATATTAAACAAAAATGTTTCCTTGCGATAAAGGTGTTTTATAGGAGATATTCAATGCTAAATAAAGCGATGTGGAAGAAGTGATTGACAGTTTTGGACACTAGACAGTCAAAACTCATGAGCACACACACTTTCCAGCACATACCCAGAGATCTTGAGAGTTCTGTAGCACAGCCATGTTATTCTGCTGCGAACTGTTGTAACATACCCTCAGTGGGGAGTTCATTCATTCATTGTCTACCGCTTATCCGAACTATTCTCGGGTCACAGGGAGTATCTGTGCCTATCTCAGGCGTCATTGGGCATCAAGGCAGGATACACCCTGGACGGAGTGCCAACCCATCACAGGGCACACACACACACTCTCATTCACACACTACGGACAATTTAGAGATGCCAATCAACCTACCACGCATGTTTTTAGACTGGGGGAGGAAACCGGAGTACCCGGAGGAACCATGGGGAGTTCAATTATTGTTAATTAATTTATTACTTTTAATTTGAAAATAACTGAATGTATGACCGTAGTGAGCACTCAAAGTATTGTAAGGAAAACAATATAAAAATTTGAGTCGATTTTTATTTCTTTTTTTTTTTTAATATTATTGAATATTTGATGATTATATCGCGCATAATTTCTTTGTGCTCTCGGTTTATGTTATGTTATATGTAAACTTTTGATCAGAGTTGTCAGAGTAATTTCAGTTCATTATTGTTTTCTTTTTTGTTTTTTGTTTTTAAAGTTCAAACAACTATGTGATAATTAATGACTTCACATGACCACTTTATTTTCCAAATAAATGTTTAACAATTTCTTTCAGGGTATGCAAACTTTTGAGCACAACTGTAACTATGACCAGGCAGTTACTAAACACAAATGAGTGAACATTATAGATACATCACACTTCAATGCACATTCATTCTACACATAATGTCTGATAATGTATAGATTTCATAAATGATTTATTTGCTTCTTGCAGACAGGTAACATGGCTGACAAACCTGAGGATCACCCTGACCAATCTCGGATGGATCAGTCAAAGTCAAATAATTCTGAAGAAAAAGATGTACATCCCAGTGAAAATACACAGAGCAAAGTGAGACTGAAGTGATTGAAGACAACTTACAATAACAAGAGTTCAAAACAAAAACTTCTCAATGCTTCAGGCATATAGCATTTGCAGACAATATCAGTATAGATTAACTACTTTCATAATTCAGACATCATGATCCATGAGGATGTTTAGAAATGAAAGGATATTCGTTAAGTTAATACATGTTTTATTAACTAAAAATTATAACAGAGATTATTTCTCTTTATTTACAGGAAAGCCAGATCATGTATTGCCAGGCAACAAGTACTTCATTCTTCAATGTGGAGTAACATTGAACTCTCATGTAAGCTTCATAGTTCTGCTCGAACAGAAAATACGCTCGTTGCAGAAGGTGAATACGGTGGATGAGTGTGATTTCATTCTGGCTTTCTGCCCTGTTGTTTCACGAGCTGGAACTGACATTGAAAGAGCAGAGAAAAAGCTTCATGCTGTTTCAGGTAGTCAACAATCTATTTAAAATTATGTATTGGATAAACTTATAATTTTATTGAATATACTGTGTAACTGTATGTATCTCTTCCAAAGCCACAAAACCTGCTGTTCTGGTCATGCTCCATCGCACATTTGATCCAGAGTGTGTTGTACCAAACAGCTGTAGAGTTGTTAATAGAGAGAATACAATAAACAGTCGACTGTCTGTTCCATGAAGATGAGGGATTACTGCAATGCCGGACAAATTCTGATGCAATTGAACATGTTTACATGCAGATAAAACCCAAGGTATTTAATTTTTTTATCTGTCTTTGTACCTTTGAATTCCTATGAATAAGTCTGTTTAGGTCTTTCACCATGAAAATCAGGAAAAGAAAGTATGTATTATGCATAGACAGTAAGTATTTCTGCATAGTAATATATTAATCCTTACTACACTGTTAGTCAGTTCAAGTGGTTTAAATTTATAAAAGTTCAACTGCTTCCTAAAAATGTGTGTAAAGTCACTTGAAGATAACCTTTGTTTCAACAAACAAGGAGTCAAGACAGTTGATAAGGTTCATTTATTAAACTTATAAACTTGAGTTCAATATTCAAAACTTGCCATGACAATTGGAGTTAAGAGAAGAAAATAGTACATATAACCCAGTGGGGCTATCAATAATTGCAATTAACTACCCATGCACAATATAGAATAGAAGAAGTTGCTTTCGGGCTGCTCCCTGTTCGGGGTCGCCACAGCGGACCAACTGGTCCGCACAACAACTTGGCACAGGTTTTACGCCGGATGCCCTTCCTGACGCAACCCTCCCATTTTTTCCGGGCTTGGGACCGGCACTGCATCCAGTGGCTGGGGTTGAGGCATTGGCTGGGAATCGAACCCAGGCCTTCCGCATGATAGGCGAGAAACCTACCACTGAGCCACCAATGCCTCACACACAATATAGTACAATATAGAATATAAATGCAAAATAATCACTGTTGTAGATTAACAATGGAAGACTCCACATTTTAATAATAAAAACAAATTAAATTCATCAAATGATTTACAGTGGAGTATATTTACACCTAGCATTATTCCTGCAGCGATATGTTGGCAACAATGAAGCATTTATATATGATCATAGTAATATGATAGTATGATATGAAAGTCATGATAATAATCTTTTTTAATTTTTTGTGTTTGTTTGTCTCTTGATGAAAAGAACCAAAAATGAATAAATTAAAACTAATGAGTAGACCAAGGCAAACAAGACATGGCAAGGCACAGCAACGTAAACCCAACACATAAAAGTAACTATAAAAACAACATAATGTTCAGGAACTAAGGAGGAAAAACACAGAACACAGTATTGTCCATGGTGGATGTAACATTTAGTTTAAAATGAACATATACTGAATGTACTGTGTTTTTCTGTTCATATATCCATGCTTGCTCATTTTCATGATGGGTGTATACGATTCGGTATACAATTCTGTGTATGTTTAATTTATTCAAAACTGTTTTATTTCAGAGAACACCCATGGATGCTGAAGGTGAATTCAGTTCAATTCAGTTTTATTTCTATAATGCTTTTAACAATGGACATTGTCACAATTTGATTATTTATTTAGGATGGAGTCCAGTTATAGGGTCATTCCCATGGGTGAGTATGGAAACACATAAGTCACTAGCAAACCATAGACTCATTTGTAACTTTCCTTTTTCTTTTGAATTTGTGTGCATTTACTGTTTATAAGAATATATATTTGTTCTATATAATGTTTTTTTGGTCAGCATCTCTAACTGAGTTAGAAGCATAATTTTCCAGAATTAGGAAATAGGAATTTTCCACCAAGAACTGTTTTAAAGTAGCCCCAGTACAAATTTTACATAAAACACAATCTCACCCAATTAATATATATATTTATTTCAAACTCCTATAAGACATGTATTATTTTGGAACATTCATTCAAATTAACTACTATATCAACAGCTAATTAGAAGACAGGAACCTCAGAAGGAACCTTTAGACGTTGGTAAGTGTAAGATCTATGATGTAAAACACCTAAAACAATAAAATAAGGCAACATACAGCACCAGCTTAGCCGAAGTACAAGTCACATTTCTCCTCTCATCTGTAAAATCAATAAAATATGATACATTCTATTTATTTATGTAGGTTTTCAAAGATATGTTAAATGATATGCTTTTCCTATGTACAGATGAAACATGCAAGGAGAATGCAGGAAAACTGGAAGATTTTAAAAAGGAAATAGCAGAAATGAAATTATTTGGATTACCTAAGAATAATGGTAAGTGTGTGGATTGACTATT
Organism: Hemibagrus guttatus; assembly: GCA_033459395.1. NCBI lineage: Eukaryota > Metazoa > Chordata > Actinopteri > Siluriformes > Bagridae > Hemibagrus > Hemibagrus guttatus. The sequence continues at coordinate 3,158,856 of JAUCMX010000027.1, forward strand.
GAATTTATTGGAGAGTGTTAATTCCTGTAGGATACAACTGTAATAAAACTGGCATAATTGTAGTTCTCTAATGTGCCATGTGAAAATCTTTCACCCTTCATTTGGAATGAAAATATAATTATAAAATTGAAGAAATGTGTTTATCACTAGGTGAAACTAAAATATCAGTGGATGTTTTGTGGTCCTATCTCATGCTTGCTGCTGTTAGTCATGAACATTGGGTTCTTTATTTTTCTACTTCTGTTGGTGTCAAAATGCCTAACTTCACAAAATAGGAAATGACCTTACTGTTTGATATAGAGGTAATTATCGCAACAGAACTGAGGTTGGTGCTGCTAGGGGGAGATGAATCTGATAAGACTGCAGCTAAAAACATCATCCTTGGCAGAGAGGAAATAAACCAGGCTGCGACATCTACAGCTACAGTGACCCAACAGAGTGAGAGCACACAGGTGATAGCTGGACGAAGGTGTTGGTGGTGGATACTCCTGGCTTTTTCTCTCCTGGAAATTCTCTAGAGGAACTGAGCCAGACTGTGGAACCACAAGCCTTTCTCTTGGTCATACCTGTAAAGTATTTAGAAGACAAGTTGTTCAGGGAAAATGAAACACAAATGACACTCATAAAGCTGGAGCAGATTTTTGGAACGGAATGTTGGAGAAACACCATGATCATTTTCACTATTTCTGATGAGCTTCAGAGGAAGAAGATTGAGGAGTTTATCCAAACAAGAGACCAAGAGGTCCAGAGACTCCTAGAGAAATGTGAGAACAGGTTTCACTGTCTCAACATTAAGGAGAGTGGAAATGGTTCTCGAGTCTCTGAACTGCTGGAAAAGATAGAGAAGATGGTGGAAGGAAAGAGAAATGCATCTGAGAAATTTCAGATTATTAGAAATATTGAGATGGAAAGACATGCTAAACATGCCAGGATTAGAAAAATACAGAAAGTTCTAGAAAAGTGTGAGCAATTTGACAAGGATTATGAAAATGATCTGAAAACCCTAGGGAAAGGTGCACCTCAAAGAAAAATGATTAAGCACGCGATAAAACAAAATAAGTTAAAAAAGGAGATTGCAGAGCAAATGAAGATGATATATGACAGAGTTGCAGAAGTGGAAGAAAACAGACAGTTTATTAAGGTAATTTTACCAGAAAACCAGCAAACTATATGGCTTTCATCGCCAGATGAAGTGACCAAAACTCCTGAAAAGTACAATAAGCTTTGCCAACTTGAAGAAAAGTTCTCAAATATAATTGGAAAGGTATATATCGGTAAATGAATTTTGAAGATGAAGGTTTGATTCCTTTTGTCTTTTGGAAACTAGGTGGAGATACTGAGAGTTGTCCTGAAGGAGAGGTCATGAATATTCAATGCATGAGAAAGAAGTGAAAGAAATCATTTAGTCACTAGGATTACTTATATATTATTTAAAATAAGGATTGATGTCATATATCTTATGCAAATATAAAATATATACCATCCATTAATAAATCAATGTTTCCCAAAATGTCAACTGCATTACTAATAAATGGTTTAAATCAGGGTATCACCATATTGTGTGTCATTTTGTGTCTAGTTATAAAGTTATGCCTTCCATATCATGACAACATATGCCAACTGGTGCTCTCACAGGTACTTCTATATTATTTATTTACATAATATATATTTATTTTTCCAGCCTCCTTGAAAAAAGGAGGCAATTGAAAAATTGCCTCCTTGTTGAAAAAAAATTGGTAATGGCTCATAAATCCATGCCTGGATTCCTGACAATAATTAGTCTGATTTCATATCAAGTACAAAATCACTTAATAGTGACTTAAATGTTGAATGCTGTTTGCCAGTATATTTGAAATTTTTACCATACATTAGCTTTGCATACTTGCATTAAGAAGTAAAAATATCTCTATTTACATTCAGCAGAAAATGTGGAGAAGGATAAAGAATTTAATGAGAAAACTGAGTGTCAGAAGGTTTAAGACACCCAGCCAAAAGCAAAAGAAACAGTTTGAAATTAAGAATTATACAGTGATAAAAAGAACTGATACTGGAATATGGAAAGTGTAAAATGACAAAGCTTTAAGAGAAAGACGGACCTCAGTTATAGAGCAGGACACACTGACAAGTGCGGTAAAAAAATAATTAGGGAAAATAAATAAGGAAATATCAAACGCAGATAGGGAGAAAGACAATTAAATCCATTGAAACAGCTTGAGAAGGCACTGATATTGATAACTGATAGCAGAAGGGGTCAGAAATACATCTCAGGAACATATGCCCAGAGTACGATTTGCTGGGGGGGTTTTGCCTTATTTCATCCACTCTGGTCTAAATATCCCTACCTCTGCTGAATTATTTTTTGTCCCCACCGGGGATGGGATTTATCCTCCCTGCCCCCATAGTCATTAATTCTTATTCAAAAAATAGATTATATAAAATGCCTAAAAATAAAATATTCAAATATTTTAAAAACATATCTAAGTGAAAGGCTGTTAACGCAAACAATAATAAAACCAGAAACGCTCCCACTCCACGTCTAGGACAATACTGCGATCTTCCAGTGGCCTTCCATGCACGTCTTTTCGAAATGTCACCAAGCACCAACTAATGTCAGCTTGAAAAATACAACTAGCAAAATAAGTGAAAAATGAAGAGAATTCAGAGCAGCATATAAGCTTTTTTTCAAAACATCCCCCACAAATTTCCACAAATTGCACCCTGCATATGCCCAAGGCAGCATGATGGCCCTGAAGGTAGCACTGATCCCTCATAGCTGCTGTTGCTGTTATTGCTGGTTCTGATAGAAAAGTTTCAGAACACACAGTGCATCACAGTTTGTTGTGTTTGGGGCTGCTAAGACACAGACCAGTCAGGGTGCCCCATGCTGACCCCTATGCACCACCAAAAGCACCAACAATGGGCACGTGAGCATCAGAACTGGATCATGGAGCAATGGAAGGAGGTGGCCTGGTCTGATGAATCACATTTTCTTTTAATCATGTGGATGGCCGGGTGCATGTGCGTCGCTTGCCTGGGGACCATATGGCACCAGGATGCACTATGAGAAGAAGGCAAGCCAGTAGAGGCAGTTTCATGCTTTGGGCAATATTCTGCTGGGAAACCTTGTGTTCTGCCATCCACGTGGATGTTACTTTGACATGTACCACCTACCTAAATAATGTTGCAGACCATGTACCCCCTTTCTTGGAAACGATATTTACTGATGGCTGTGGCCTCTTTCAGCAGTATAATGCATCTTACCTTAAAGTAAAAATGGTTCAGGAATGATTTCAGGAGCACAACAATGAGTTTGAGGTGTTGGCTTGGCCTCCAAATTTCCCAGTTCTCAATCCAATCGAGCATCTGTGGGATGTGCTGAACAAACAAGTCCGATCCATGGAGGCCTTACCTCACTTAGAGGACTTAATCTGCTGCTAACATCTTGGTGCCAGATACCACAGCACACCTTTAGGATCTAGTGGAATTCATGTCTCATCGGTTCAGGGCTGTTTTGGGAGCAAAAGGGGGACAAGAATACTAGGCATAATGTTATGGCTGATCGGTGTACATACAAAGGATAATTATGTCACTGAGGTGGAGGCAGGATCAAGACAGTCTAGGGAGGCTAAAAACTGTGGTTGGGAGTTCTGGTTCAGACCTACATACAAAATATTGCACAAAAGAACACACAACAGAGTGGAGACACACAAAATATTACTGTAAAAAATATAGGGTTGTAAAAATATAAGTTTAATTTATTTTTGTCTTTTGGAAGTTGTGTGGAGATACTGTGCAAACCAGATTTTGCCATATATGTAAAAGCTATGGGAACGTCAATAGGAAGAGCCGAAGAGGCAACAGCCGCCACACACACTGGGAGGCTGGCCAGAGGTCATGAAACAGCACAGGCAAGCCAGGAGCAGAGCATCACTAGCCATGCAGGACCTGGGACCCAGGAGTGGGGTCCATCTCCATATTACAGAACATGATAAATGTGTACCAGCTGTCGCAGCACAAATGTCCTGGAGGATAAAAAAAGGCCGCAAACAGGCTACAGCAGATGCAGCATCTCCTGCTCTACAGACTCATGTGATCGAGAGCAGAAGGCCTACAAAATGACTGGAAAACTGGCAGACATGCCTTCATCTTTGGAGGGTCCTGTCTACAGGGTTAGGGTTAGGCTTAACTCTAGCACTGTTCCCACAGGGCAGTGGACATGGGTCCTGACGATGCCGACTGCACCAGAGTCGAAAGAGCCTCCATTACAGGAGTGTACAATCTCCTGGTGAAAGGAGACCTAGTATTCAGCATAGTCTCTAGAACCTCTGTTGAGAGACCAGAATTTAGGAGCTAGTCCCCCTCAGGGACCAGACCCTAAAGGTTCCAAATCTCAAGGTGGAGAATGTCTCATGAGCCTGAGAGAGGAAATCCCTCCTGATTGGAATCTCCCAAGGAGCACCATCCAGGAGGGAAATCAGGTCTGAAAACCATACTCAGGTGGGCCAATGTGGAGCCTCTAGCATCAAGTGAACTTAGTCGTGGTGTACCCTGGCTAGGACTCCTGGAGCAGAGGTAACAGGAGAATGGTGTACAGCTGTGGTCTCGGCTATGTCTGCACCATGCCATCAAGCCCTCCTCATAGGCAAACAGAGCCACTTTCGCCTGGCCAAAGATTTGCAATATACATATCTCAGGCCTCCACCCCTGCCTTGACAGGAAGTCTGCTTCCTGATTTATGTGCCCCAGAATGTAGTTTTGGTGTCGATTTTTGATCTCAGTTATAGAGATCTGGTCTCTGCCCAGAGAAATATCTGTAGGAAGTTCTGTCCAGGAATATACCCCCCCGGCAATTTAAGTGCCATGTGAGACAGGGGCCCTCCCAAGTGCCTTGGGCTGGGCATCTATCTAGGACTGCTGCCCAGCTGAGAGAGACATCTGTTGAAAGAGATTTACGACTATATCACAAATGAAGAATGGGACCCAAGGTGAGAAACCGGAAGTCTTGTCTACATAAGAAGAGTATGAGGTCCATGACGCATAACCCACACTTCATTGCCCGGCTGCTATGTCCCTCGGCTTCCTCCATGTGGCTTATGAAAGGGAGAGATAGCTTGCAAGCGTCTCTTCAACCCTAGGTATCGCTACATACCCATTTTTACCTAAGTCCACAATGAGAACAAACGGGCAAAAAATGGATTTCCCAATGACCTTGACACCTACGCATGGATGTCTTATCACTGCCATATATATATATATATATATATATATATATATATATATATATAATTATATATATATATATATATATATATATATATATATATATATAATACCAATTGCTTCCCAAAAATGTGGGTAGAGTTATTTGAAGATAATTTTTGTTCCAACACATAAGTGGTCAAGACAATATATAAGGGTAATTTTTGAAAACTTATAAACTTAAATTCTATATCCAAAACTGACAATTGAAGTTAAATAGAAGAAATAATAAATACAACCTGATGGGGCTATCATTAATCGCAATTAACTGCCCATGCACAATGTAAAATATAAATGCATTATAATCAATGTGGTGAATTAACAATGGTGGACTCCTTATTTTAAATCAATTGAATTCATTGAATGATTTACAGTGGAGTATATTTACACCTAGCATTATTCCTGAAGCACTATTTTTCACTATTTTTACTTTATTTTTCATTAGGGGGGAGCACAGGATCCGACGGCAAGACCAAAGGGTCCCAATGCGACGTCCACAGCCGAGTGGAGGCGCCGAGCGATGTCCACAGCTGAGCAGCAGAGCCGAGTGACGTCCACTGTCGAGCAGCAGGGCCAAGCGACGTCCACTGCCGAGCAGCAGCGCCGAGAAATGTCCACCGCCGAGCACTCGCACCGAGCGACGTCCACCGACAAACGATGGCTCCGGGGCGACAATGTCCGTCTCGCTGGGGTCTGGAACTCCCCAAGGGGCGGGAGGGTGGGAGCTAGGTGCTGCCGGAACTCTCCTCCGCTGGCGACGGGCAGGGCAGCGCCCCCCACGAAGCTACATCGTGGGGCGGCGCCCCCAACAGGAACATGGGCAGAGCGAGAGTCGGAGCAAACAAAACAACAAAAAAAAGTTCAAGGTCCGGGGCCCTGGCCGGAACTCTCCTCCGCTGGCGAGCATTGGGGCAACGCCCCCCACGGAAGCTACATCGTGGGGAAACGCCCCCCACCGGAACCTAGGCGGAGCGAGATCCGGAAACAAAACCTTGAAACTCCAGCCCTTGGCCGGAACTCTCCGCCCTTGACTAAAAACGGGGCCACGTCCCCCACGGAAGCTACATCGTGGGCTGACGCCCCCGACGGGAACATGGGCAGAGCGAGAGAAAAATCAAAAATTCCTCCAAAATCTAAATTTTCTGCCAGGACCCTCCTCCTTTCCCTAACCATGGGCGGAGAGAGGGGCGGAATCAACAAAAAAAAAAAAAACCCAAAAAAAACACTCGGAGCGCAAACTAAAAACGGCAAAACAATAAAACCCGGAAACGAAAAACTAACCTCCTCGCTGAAGCTTCGCGCTGGATCTGTTCGGTTTGGGCTAGTCCTTCTGTTACGGCCGGTAGTGTCCGGCAGGATATAACAGACCCAACGCGAAGCTTAACACGGACATCGGGGTTTTATTAACATAAAACATAAAGCACGAGACATGAACATGAAACAGAAAACCGCGACACTACATCGGCCTACACACGAACGAGGACTAGCAACTAAAGCAGACAAAGACAGGACTATAAATAGAGAACATAATCAGGAAACATTGGGAACAGGTGAACATCAATCAACACACATTAGGTTAGGGCAGGGCTTAACTGACACATGGCCAATGTAAACAAAACAGACATAACATGACAACCCCTACTGAGAGCCCCCTAGTGGTCCAACCTCAGCCCTGCTACCCGTAACAGAATGAATGAATGTTTGCTTCAGACCTCAAGGGTTGGTGTTTTGATTCCTGCCTCTGCCATGTCCGTGCATTTTCTCCCTGTGCAGGATTTCCTCCAGGTACTCTGACATGCATTGTAGGATGATTGGCATCTCTAAATTGTCCGGAGTGTGTGAATAGATGTGTGAGTGAGTGTGCGATTGTGCCCTTTGGTATACAGGCATCTTCTCCAGGATGTACCCTGCTGAGTCACACTTGTTTACCCTGCTGTAAATACTCCCTACCTTTCAACCTTTAGATGAATGAAAACATTTCAAATTGGTGGCTTTACTTCTGGTTCAGATAAATGCAAAAGGGAAACATATTTTAATTTGAGAATTAAAGAATTCAAACTGTAGTTTTAATTGTTTTAGACAATTTAAGATGATGAGCTGATATGCAGCTGGCAGTGAGAGGGTTAAGAGAGAACACGAGACACGAATGAGAATGAAAGTGAAAGGTACAGGGGTTCTTGCACAGTCGGAAAGACAGTTTGAAGGACACACATATTGTAAGTTTGCTGTGTTTGAGTGAGTGAGTGAGTGAGTGAGTGAGTGAGTGATTGGTTGATTGATTGATTGATTGACTTTGGATTAGATATATTCTTTTCATTCTAATACCAAACAAGTCTCTTATTCTTTAATCAGGAAGTAAGTAATGTTTCCTATTTTTAACACTCATGCATTGTAAGTTTGCTTTGTTTCGCTAAATGTGTGTGTGTGTGTGTGTGTGTGTGTGTGTGTGTGTGTGTGTGTGTGTGTGTGTGTGATATTGGCTTACCTTTTTTTCATTCTGAAAAAAATTCATTCATTCATTCATTCAACTTCCTCAGCTGCCGAAGGAAGTACAGTCTTTGTTGGGCCTTTTTGATAGTGGCGTCTATGTGAGTGTCCCACTTCAGGTCCTGAGAGATGGTGGTGCCCAGGAACCTGAATGCCGCCACTGTTGGTACAGTGCTGTTCATGATGGTGAGTGGGGGGAGTGCAGGGGTGTTCCTCCTGAAGTCCACTATCATCTCCACTCTTTTGAGCGTGTTGAGCTCCAGATTGTTACGACTACACCAGGCAGCCAGCTGCTCAATCTCCTGTCTGTAAGCAGACTCATCACCGTCCTGGATGAGGCCGATGACTGTAGTGTCGTCCGCGAACTTCAGGAGCTTGATAGATGGATCAGTGGAGGTGCAGTCATTGGTGTAAAGGGAGAAGAGCAGTGGGGAGAGGACGCAACCCTGGGGGGCGCCAGTGCTGGTGGTGCGGCTGTTTGACTTGAATTTCTCCAGTTTCACTAGCTGATGCCTATCTGTCAGAAAGCTGGTGATCCACTGACAGATAGAGCTAGGGACAGAGAGCTGGGTTAGTTTGGTCTGGAGGAGTGTTGGGATGATGGTGTTAAAGGCCGAACTAAAGTCCACAAACAGGAGCCTCACATAAGTCCAGATGCTGTAGGATGAAGTGCAGTCCCATGTTGACTGCATCATCCACGGACCTGTTTGCTCGGTAAGCAAACTGCAGGGGGTCCAGTAAGGGTCCAGTGATGTTCTTCAGATAAGCCAACACCAGTCTTTCAAACGACTTCATGACCACAGACGTTAAAGCAACAGGTCTGTAGTCATTAAGTCCTGTTATCTTGGGTTTCTTTGGGATGGGGATGATGGTGGAGGCAACATGAAAGAATGCCTATTAGCAGCTGTTGCAGTGAAATACAGCTTATGGAATAGAACTTGGAAATGAACATGGAACAACTTGTGGGAGTCCATGGGCATAAGTATGGGGCATTTCCCCCTTTGCTGCATTATCAGCTTTCACTCTTCTGGTAAAGGCTTTCTATTAGACTTTGGAATATAGTATGGAGATTTTCCCATTCAGCAACAAGAGCGTGAGTGAGGTTGGGCACTGATGACAAGCAACAAAGCCTAGCATGCAGTTGGGATTCTAGTTCATCACAAATTTGTTCAGTGGGGTTGTGGTCAGTCAATATTTTCCGTTCTAACCTTGGAAAACTGCACATTTAATTCTGGAAAGAAATATGCTAATTTAAAAGGAGCTTTATATCATCTGAATATGAAAGATGTTAATAAATGTGATCTGTGTATGAAGTTTAAATACATTTCAATATATTAGTATTAATTAATTAATTTGTTGTTTGTTTGTTTGTTTACACGTTTGTTTGTTTAAACTAAGCTTTGCCAAAAAAAAATTTTTTAAATGTTTCATTCAATCATTTATTTTAGGAACATTCTATTGCAGGAATAAATAGCAAAATAGAAATTGACAAAATAAAAACATCTTTAGCAGTTTGTTTAAAGGAAAAAAATCAATAGACCATTAAATTTACATTTTACGTTTAAAAACACAAACAGCAATTTATGTAACATTTTCACACATTACACAAATGTTGAATGTATAAGCACTGAATGTATAAGCACATTATAAGCACTTATAACAAACTGTTGTGTTTGGGTGAAGCTTTTTTTTCCTTTCCTCATGGTAACCTTAAAGTGGCATTAAAAATTACACTTCCTCCCTTTTGGATGTGCTATGATTTTTTATTTTAGGATTTTAGGTAGTTTGTTGTTCTTTTTGCATTGTCTCAATTTACACCTGCTTTTCTTACAAATTTGTTGTTTTTAAAGGTTGAGCTGAAGTTGAATGTTAAACGTTCAGCATCAGTGTCAGCATCTTCAAACATGGCTTCTGTACATGGAAATATAATAGAAACTCCAGCCCTGGGGAGGCCGTTTCAGCTGGGAATGTTGTACGACTGCAGAAATGATTCAACAGTACCAGGTATAACAAAATTTCATTATTGTGTCTCTCTGTTTTATTGAATATGCACATGCTGCTTATGTTACATTTTTAACACTGCAACATCTATTTCTCTATAGAATCAAAACACAGGATTAAAAACAATCATAAAATGGTAAATCATAAATCATAAAATCGTGCGGATTCAGGTGCAGCGTATCAGAATCACATGTATTTTTTTTCTATATATTTTATAAATAACAGTAATTGTCAGACACCATGATATGTAAGCATATGCTATGTAATTGACACCAAAACTATAAAACTCACTGAGACCCAAACAAAGTACTTAATTGCACTCTACACATCTTTTTTTTTAACACCTAAAGTATCCAGAGGTTTAAAGAATCATTCCGACTTTCCATATTATCTTCTAGGACTTAGAAACAGACAAAGCTGGCAAGTAGGGGTTTTTTTTATCAAGGTATTTTGATTAATTAATATATTATTATTTGTAATTGCTAACAGGAATGATGCTTTGGGATCGAGAGGAGGTGGTGCATAACAAAGATGTTGATTCACAACATAACACAGAGTTCACAGTTGCAACTTCAGACACAATAGAGGAAAAAGCAAATCAACTGAAAGTTGATGGTGAACTGAAATTGAGTCTTTTGGGAGGAAATGTCAATCTTAGTGGTGCAGCAAGGTATTTCAATGACACTAAAAAGTCATTTATACAACAACGGTTGACACTGCATTACAGAACAACCACCAGATTCGAGCAGTTAACTATGAACCATCTGGCTCTTGGACAAATAGGCCACCATGAGGTATTTGATCATGATGTAGCAACACATGTGGTTATAGCAGTTCTATATGGAGCAGATGCCTACTTTTTATTTGATAAAGAGTTGAATTTGTCTGAGGAGACAACAAATGAACAGGGAGGAGTAAAGATTGCTGCTGAGAAGCTGAAAATCCTGTGTTCTGCTGGGGCACAGGGAGAGTTAAACATGAATGAAAAAGAGAAGGCCGAAATGAAACAACTGAATTGTACATTTTATGGTGATTTCAAGCTGCCCTCTAATCCAACAACTTTTGAAGATGCTGTGAAGGTTTACAATGATCTTCCAAAGATGCTTGGAGAAAATGGAGAACATGCAGTTCCAGTTAGAGTGTGGCTTTATCCTCTGGTTAAACTGGACCCAAGAGCAGCCAAATTTCAAAGAAACATCTCTACAGATGTCATTAGAGCTGTGGAGTCAGTAATTGAATCATTAAATGTCACATCAATGAAATGTGGTGACCTGATGGAAGACACAGTGGCAAAAACATTCAACACATTTCATGATCGAGTTCAGGACTTTCAGAAACTCTGTGTTGAGTATAAACAAGATTTCATGAAAAAACTAGGGTCCATCCTACCAGAAATCCGTGGAGGTAAAGCAGATATAAAAGACCTAAGTGAACTTCTAGAAGCTCATAAGAAATCTCCTTTTAATAGCCGTGATCTTCAGCAGTGGATAACAGTGAAAGAAAAAGTATTCAACCAAATAAAAGCACTGCTAAAGCAGCTCCAGGAACTTGGAGCAGAAGTGGTTGCTGACAGAGACAAACATCTATTAGACTTGAAAATTGAGAATTTGGTTTCTTACACTTTTACCTGTCTTCAGCACTCTGAGCCCCTCCTGACCAAACAAGAGATCTACCTGAACCCTTCAACAATAGACAATCCCAGTGAAAATACACTTGGTCTAAATTTTGCAGAAAAACCATGGACCTCTGATAAGCTCATGTCCATGAGGAATAATTTAAAACTTTTTAAGGATTTGATCACTTTAAACAAAAGTCACGAAAACACAAAGTTTATTGTTGAGAGTGTGCCTCAAACACCAGATAAGCCCTGTTCCTGTATCCTAATGTATGAAAATGGATGCAGTGAAGCTACCTGTTTTGTTCCTCCGTCAAAGCCAACATGTCCAATCATTGAATGTGTCACAGATAACAGTATAACCGTACAGCTGAGCTCTTCGTGTGCTGATACGCTCAAGAGGCGACTGCTTTACAAAATGAAACAAGAGAATGACTGGAAATCTCAGACTGTCACTGAAGATAGAGTTACACTGACAAATCTTAAAGAAGGCACTGATTATGAAATAAAATGTGCAGCAGTAGGAAAAATGGACTACACAGTTGAAAGTGATGTAACTGTTACAACTACACAGTCTGTGCTAAAAAGCCAGACGGAACTGAAGGCAACTGAAAGTGAATCGATGCAGCAGGTGATTGGTATGTACAAACATTTTAAGAAAAATCTACCAAGGAACAAACTTTTATAAATAAGATTGTTTTTTCTGATAATACTACATTTACTAGAATGTAACATGTATTTATCATTTTTATACCTACATTTTTATTTTAATTAAGACATTACAATATTCTATATTTTCCTTGCCAGAAAAAGTAAATGAAATTACACACCCCGACTCTTTTGCTACAGGTGTCCAGGTAAGATTTTATGAAATTACACTTTTTTCCACGTGAGCAGCAAAGGGGGGCAGAGGTAGCTTAAGAGGTTAAGGCTGTTTGATCGGGGTTCAAATCCCAGCACTGGCAAGCTGCCACCATAGGGCTCTTGAGCAAGGCCCCCAACACACCCCTGCTCCAGGGGCGGTGCATTATGACTGGTCCTGTGCACTGACCCCAACCCTCCAAGGATGGGATATGCGAAGAAAGTTTTTCAATGTGAAATTATGTATATGTGTATATGTATATGTTTCCTGTTTTCCAAACATTTTGTTCAGATTTATCCTTTTGTGTTTACTTAACAAAACTGGTCTACTTAAAGGTCTCTACTAGCTCCAGTTTTCACAATATGGCGACTCCCAAAATGGGGCCATCCTGTCATTGGGTTGAGTCAGTGTGTTACAATTAACTGTAACTTGTGCCAATTTAACTCTCATAGAAAGGTTGGGCTACTATTTTAAATTTAATATTTAAAGTTGTTAAAGAATTAATAAAGAATATTACCTTAAAGAAATGTGTGCTAGTGCCTGTTTACTCAGGATGGTCAGTGAGCGTGTAAAAGATATGACCAAGCCTGTGTATTGCCTCAAAGTTGCAGAAAGATGATTTAGGCTAATAGCCTAATTTAAACCAACATAACTCTGACCAGGCAGTTACTAAACATGAAAAAAGTGAACAATATAGATGCATCACACTTCAATGCACATTCATTCTACACATAATGTTGTGTAAACTTCAAGAATGATTTTTCTTGCAGACAGGTAACCTGGACCAACCTGAGAATCACAAAGACGAATCTCAGATGGATCAGTCATTGTCAAATAATGCTGCAAAAAAGGAGATACAGCCCAGTGAAAATGCAGCAGAACAAAGTGAGACTGTAGACAACTCACAAGAACAAGCGTTCAAAACAAAAACTTCTTTATGCTTCACACATGGTATTTACAGGAAATCAGTATAGATTACCTACTTTCCTGATACAGACATCATAATTCATGATTTAGAAATGAAAACCAAAAGAACTGTTTTGCATGAAAAGGCTACAACTTATGTTTTATATTTCTTTTTTTTTCTTTTTTTACAGGAAATTATGTAGCTTTTAGGGAACAAGTACTTCATTCTTCAATGTGGAGTAACATTGAACTCTCATGTAAGCTTCATAGATCTGCTCGAACAGAAAATACGCTCGTTGCAGAAGGTGAATACGGTGGATGAGTGTGATTTCATTCTGGCTTTCTGTCCTGTTGTTTCACGAGCTGGAACTGACATTGAAGGAGCAGAGACAAAGCTTCATGCTGTTTCCGGTAGTCAACAATCTATTTAAAATAAAGCGTTGTATAAACTTATTTCACTGTATATAAAATGAAAATGTATATACTGTATGTATCTTTTCCAAAGCCACAAAACCTGCTGTCCTGGTCATACTCCATCACACATTTGATCCAGAGTGTGTTGTACCAAACAGCTGTAGAGTTGTTAATAGAGAGAATACAATAACAGTCGACTGTCTGTTCTATGAAGATCAGGGATTACTGCAATGCCGGAAAAATTCTGATGCAATTGATCACATTCACATGCAGATAAAACCAAAGGTATTTCCCCCCCTGTTTTTGTACCTTTGAATTCCTCTGTATAAGGCGTACTGTTTATCTTAGACACAAAGTAATAAGAATTGTCCAACAGTGCTAAAATCTAAGGTGTTTCGCCAGAAATATAAAGAAAAGAAAGCATGTATTTCTGCATAGTAATATATTTGATCATTACTACACTGTTAGTTCAAGCTGGTTAAAATTAGAAAAGTTCAACTGCTTCATAACGATGTGAGTAAAGTCACTGAAAGTCAATGAAAACGATATTAAATTCATCAGGTCATGTGATTTACAGTGGAGTGGTATTTACAACTTTAATTTTTCCTGAAGCAATATGTTGGAAACAATATATCATTTATATATAATCATAACAGCCTTTATGATTTTTTGTTTATTGGTATGTTGATGTAAAGAACCAAAAACTAATAAATTAAAACTAAGGACTAGACCAAGGCAAAACAAGACACGGCAAGGCAATAAAACTAAACATAACACTAACTATACAACAACATAATGCTCAGGTACTAAGGAGGAAGAACATGGAACCCAATATACAGATACTGAATGTGCTGGGTTTTTTTTGGTTCATATATCCATATTTTCTAATGTTCATGATGGGTGTATACAATTTAAACAATTCTGTGTATGTTTGCTCAAAACTGTTTTATTTCATTAGATTCAAAGAACACCCTTGGGCGCTGAAGGTAAACTGAATTGACTTCACTTCAGTTTTATTTGTATAGTACTTTTAACAATGGATATTGAGACAATTTGATTTGATTTATTTAGGACAGAGTGCAATTGTAGGATCTCTCGCACAGGTATGGACACATAAGTCGCAATAGTAAAACACGGCTGCATTTGATTCATTTTCAACTTTCCATTTTTTCTGAATTTGTGTGTGCAGTTATTGTTTATATTGTATAGATAATATACTTTCTATATAATGATTTTCTAGTCAGTGCCTCAAACTGAGTTAGATTGGAAAATAGGAATTTATAAAAATAGATTCTTAAAATAACCACAGTACAAGGTAAATATTTTTTTTGAAAAAACTCCTTTAAGACATGGATTATTTCAGAACATTCATTTAAAATAACTACTATATCAACAGCTATTTGGAAGACAGAAACCTCATAATGAACTTTTAGACGTTGTTGGTAAGTGTAAGATCTATGATATACAGCAACATACAGCACCAACTTAGCCAAAGTACTAGTCATATTTGTCCTATCATCTTTAAATACAATCAAATATTATATACATTCTATTTATTTATGTATGTTTTTCAAACATGTTAAATGATATGCTTTTCCTATGTACAGATGAAGCATGCAAGGAGAATGCAGGAAAACTGGAAGATTTTAAAAAGGAAATAGCAGAAATGAAATTATTTGGATTACCTAAGAATAATGGTAAGTGTGTGGATTGCCTATTAAATTTATTGGAGAGTGTTAATTCCTGCAGGATAAACCTGTAATTAAATTGGCGTACTGGAAAATATTTCAACCTTTATTTGGAATGAAAAGATCATTATAAAATTCAAGAAATGTATTTATCACTAGCAGAAACTAAAATATCAGTAAATTTTTTTGCGGTCTTATCTTATGCTTGTTGCTGTTAGTCATGAACATTGGGTTCTTTGTTTTTCTACTTCTGTTTGTGTCAAGGAAATGACCTTTATTGTTTTGTTACAGAGGTAATTATTGGAACAGAACTGAGGTTGGTGCTGCTAGGGAGAGATGAATCTGATAAGACTGCAGCAAAAAACATTATCCTTGGCGGAGAGGAAATTAACCAGTCTACAGCTACAGCAACCCAGCAGCGTGAGAGCACACAGGTGATAAGTGGGATGAAGGTGATTGTGGTGGACACTCCTGACTTGCTCTTTTCTGGAAATTCTCTAGAGAAAGTGAGCCAGACTGTGGAACCAAAAGCCTTTGTCCTGGTCATTCCTGTAAAGTATTTAGAAGACAAAGTGCTCAGTGAAAATGAAACACAAATGACACTCATGAAGCTGGAGGAGATTTTTGGAACGGGATGTTGGAGAAACACCATGATCATTTTCACTGTTTCTGATGAGCTTCAGAAGAAGAAGATTGAGAAGTTTATCCGATCAGGAGACCAGGAGGTCCGGAGACTCCTAGAGAAATGTGAGAACAGGTTTCACTGTCTCAGTATTAAGGAGAGTGGAAATGGTTCCCAAGTCTTAGAGCTGCTGGAGAAGATAGAAAAGATGGTGGAAGGAAATAGAAATGGATCTCCAATATATCAGAATATTAGAAATATGGAGATGGAAAGACATGCTAAAGATGCCTGGATTAGAAAAATGCAAATTCAAATACAGAAAGCTCTAGAAAAGTGTGAGCAGTTTGATGAGGATTATGAAAAAAACCTGAAAACCCTAGGGACTGGTGAAAGAAGTGCACCACAAAGAAAAATGTTTAACCACATGAGAAATCAAAATAAGTTAAAAAAGGTGATTGCAGAGCAAATGAAGATGATATATGACAGAGTTGCCGAGCTGGAAGAAAACGGACAGTTTATCAAGGTCCAGCAAACTATATGGCTTTCACTGCCAGATGAAGAGACCAAAACTATTGAAAAGTACACTAAACTTCGACAACTTGAAGAAAAGTTCTTAAAGATAATGGGAAATGCATATTTTTATTAATGATTTGTGCAGATAAAGGTTTGATTCCTTTTGTATTTTGGAAACTGAGTGGAGATACTGAGAGAGTTCTGTAAGAAAGGATGAATTTAAAATATATGTGAAAGAAGTGAAAGTAATCAAATAGTCACTAGGATCACTTGTATATTGTTTAAAATAAGAACTGATGTAATAGGTTTGCAAAAATGAAAAATATACCATCCATTAATAAGTTTGTTTTTCACCTGCATCAATGGTTGACGCACAATTTGGTTCTTTTCTGATTCATTTTGTGTCTGGTTATAAAGTTTTGCCTTCCATATCATAGCAAGAGCTGCCAACTTGTGCTCTCACAGGTACTTTTATTATATTTTATACTTTTCAGTCCACTTGTCTTCCTTGGTTAAAATTGAAATGATTTATTAATTTCAATAATTAAAATCATAAATCTGTGCCTGGATTCTTGCAGATAATTAGTTTGATTTTATATCATGTAAAAAAAAAAACACTTTATATGGACTTTACTTGAAGACATATCAGTGAAGTGTGGAAAATCACTTGCTTAAATAAACTGTAACGAATGGGGATGGATGCCCCTGTTTTTTTCATTGTCTGTACCGCTTATCTGATCTATTCTCGGGTCACGGGGAGCCTGTGCCTGTCTCAGGCGTCATTGGGAATCAAGGCAGGATACACCCTGGAAGGAGTGCCAACCCATCACAGGGAACACACACAATCATTCACACACTACGAGCAATTTAGAGACTCCAATCAGCCTAGAAGCATGTCTTTGGATTGTGGGAGGAAACCCACCAAGCACGGGGAGAACATGCAAACTCCACACACACAGTGAGTGGGAGCAAGACTCAAACCCAGGACACTGGAGGTGTGTGGTGAAAGTGCTACCCACTAAACCACCGTGCCTCTGCCCCTGTTGTTATTTAATAAAATATAGATTAACACAACTTACATTAAACGTAACAGAAACAAACCATTACTATTACTTGGAAACTTATATAATATAATAATAATGAACATATGAACAATTCTGATAAATATAATCATAATCTTATGTTATATCTCATCATGGATTTAATCAATTTAAAAAAAGGTTTTGATCAATTCAAATAACAGCTAAGTTTATTGTTGAAAGTGTGCCTCAAAAATCAGATAAAATATATTCATGTATAATAATATATGAAAATGGTTGCTGTGGATGCAGGCTATCTGTTTTATTCCTCCGTCAAAGCCAAAATGTCCAATTATTGAAAGTTCTGATTGACAGAGTATTTGACCAATGAGATCGCAGAAACAGGACCCGCCCCTTTATACAGAACTTTACCTCAGTGACTGCAGAGATCATCTCACTTCATATGTGACCTGAAGTCTAGGAGAGGTAGGGTAGTAATAATATATTTCTTGTCAGTAGACATATGTAAGTTTAATTTGTTATTTTTGTAACTAAAACTTCAAGTAGCTTCATATTTTTTCTTGAATAAAAAGACGAAAAACGCCTAGCTTAGCGTTAGCGTCATTTAGCTAGCAAAGTTAGAGCAGGTGTATTTCGGTTTTATCATTAGCAAACTAGCTTATCGTTATAGCTCATTAGCTATGTTGCTTCTCATATTTGTTTGGGTTATGGTTCTTATGATTTTATTAATTATTGTGTTGATATTTTCGTTTGTGTGAATATAAAAACGCGCTGGGTTTAACCGAAATTTAGTTTAGCTTAGCATGATATCCAAATGCTATTTTTGTAGCTCGGGCTACAAAAAAATGGCGCCAAACTAATAAGCTTTTAAACATATGCTAGGAATATATATATATATATATATATATATATATATATATATATATATATATATATATATATATATATATATATATATATATATATATATATATATATATATATATATAAAATTAGGTTGGAGCAGGATGTAGCCCTGTATTTACTAAGGTTAATGAATTTAATATTTTGATAACTTTGATTTAATACGTATTTATTAATGAGTACCGTTTGTTAGGCGTTCGTGAGAACATGGCGCCGGGTCAAGTTCCAGTAGCGCCTCACAAAGAGCGAGCGCCATTTTGTGCAATGATTCTTACAATATAATAGTATTTCATACAGCTCTTGAATTCTTATTGGTCAGTGTTCTAATAGATTTTTATTTATTTATTTATGTTAGAGCTGCTATGACCGCAGTTCCGCAGTGTAATTAAAATTATAGGTGTATATTATTGCACTTGCAAAACGTGTTATTTATAGAAAGAACAACGTCTTATCATTGATGTGGTGGGTCTTTATGCCATTCTTTATTCATTTTTAACTGTTATAATATTGCTGTGGCAGAAGAATAAATCACTTTCTATTCTTTTATAAGCTATTTGAAAGTCATAAAGGGGGGCTTGGTCGTGAGCACGTTTGCCTCACACCTCCAGGATTGGGGGTTCGATTCACGCCTCCACCACATATTGGCACGCCATCCAGGGTGTATCCTGCCTTGATGCCCGAAGACGCCTGAGATAGGCACAGGCTCCCCAGACAATGGGGGAGGGGGAAGTCATCAATTTCAGGTTAGTCATGTGTCTTTTACATTAAAATAGGACACATTATGCTGCTCTGTCACTGATTAATTTTCTACACCACCATCCCCTCCCCTTAACTTTTCTACTTCACTTATTTTAGAAGATAATGTGCAAAGAAAGTTAAGTGTAGGAAATTTATACTTTATTATACTTTGTCCTCCAGTTAAATTGTGTTTTTAAATAAATTTGACACTATTTTCTCTCTTAAATAATTTACTTTCAACTTTAACAGTTATTTCTGTTAAGGTGTGTAAGAAATGAACTGGGGAAAGGGTTGTTCTGTGAAGGTAAGTAATCCTCTCACCAAGCAAGCCTTGGTTATGGTTACATAGGCAAGGGCCATTAAGGGTGTCAGAACCTTAAATATCAAGCAACTAGTGTTGCTTGTTGATTTTTGTATTGTCATGAATGTTACAATTACTTAAAAAGTTGCACCCCAGTGTTACTATGGTGGTTTTGAGCTGCAGCGTTGTATTCATCCACTAGGTGGCACCACAGACCAGAGTCTGAATGTGTTCATGCTGTTATCAAGTTGGATAAGCAGCATTTTCTAAACTGTCCTTTTTAACATTTTAGCTTATAAAGTCAAAAATTCTATTATGTTTAAACACTGTACAATTAAACCTCAGAAAGATGCTTAAAAAGGGGTCTATTCAAATGAATTACAATTCATTTTAGCAAATTGTGGGATGTTTGTTTATCCAGCTCATTTACATGTGGACCATCTGATTAACCTCTAACATCAAGGGAAACCTAATCTTAAAAAAAAAAAAAAAAAAAAAAGCAAAAATAAAGGATCTTGTGAATTGTGCCTTATTATTTTATGCGTACTACATTGGCGTTTTGGGCTGCACTCAGCACTAAAGCTCAATAACAGTCCAATTTTACATAATTTAAAGTTACTTTAAATAGAATATTTTGTGTCTTAATCAATAATCAGTTATGAGGTTTATCCTGATGGTCCTTAGTCAGAGTTGTTACACAAGGGTAACTAGGAGCCAATATAGAAATTGCAAAAATTGGTATTCAGACCTTCACATAACTACAACAGCCTGAAGACTTGTGTAATTTAAAATTAATTGTTTTGCCCAAATATTGAAGGCAGCAAGGAAGAAAGAAATTTCAGATGGACTTCAACTACTAACTTCAATTAACACGATAGCATTTAAAAAATCTATCCATGTATCTAAATATTTTATATTGAAATATGCCTACTTTAAACATAAACATAGACTGTCCATTTGGGGATATACATTCAAGTGTGTGTATATATATATATATTCAAGTAAACAAAGTTTATATAACATGTCAGCTACACTCATTTCTCTCAGTTTGTCTTCTGCCACTATTAAAATGATAATTTACTAGGAATTAAAACACTACTAATGTTTTGTTATTATTTTATTCTGTTGCTGTGTTTTGCCATAGTTTTTATCCACCTTATTGGTTACAGAGCTGCTTTATCTGAGAGCAAGAGTGAGTGTGAAGTGTTCCTGACAGCCACTAAGCCCGCACCCTCCGTAATGGCGTTAAATTGACAAGGGAGCACTTCTCTCAGCCGCAGCTCTCAAGTCTGTGTGTTAACATCGGATAGGTGAGGCGACAGGCTCAGGCTTTGTCTGAGTGCTGGAGTGAGATAGATGGAGTGTGATGGATCACCTGCCTACTAGGAGGCATGTTGGGATGAGGAGGTGTCTGAGGGAGCGATACGCACTTAGTGTGAATTGAGATTGTTTAAAATAACACGGAAACTCAAAAATGCTGTGAATTTGCTGGATAATTAGTTTAGAAAAGCATAGATACTTTTCCAAGGACCCTTACATTCTTTATCTCTTTAAATTCTAATACATAAAGTAAAAGCTTAATGCAAACTAATCATTAAGATATAAGCTCCACTGACTTTGTTTTTGAAGCCAAATATGGCTAGATCTTTTTATTAGAAAATATAATATTACAATAGCTTAAGCAGTAGGGGTATAACAGTACAGCCTGATATGCATCACAGTGCTAAAATGTGGTGATGTGCATCGTTGAAATGTGCAATAGCAACTTTAATTATGTGATGCCATTGTAATGTTTGAACACCAGAGGTCTCACTCTTTGCTCTACTTAAGGTTAAAACATAGAGAAAGCATGCTGCTGATGGGATCATGCTCTTTCGTTGAAACCCTGTGAGATTTCCATCTTATTACAGGGAATCATCTGCCCCTATGAAGTGACTGATAGATCCGGAATGTAATGACCAACATTCATTATATGTACAACCACATTACAAGAGCTCTTCAGTACTTTAAAACATCACCATCCCTGCACCTCTGTGATCTACCGTGCATGAAAGAGGCTGTGGAAATCAGGCATTTTAGATGAGTTTGTGGTTCTGTTTCTGCTATGTAGCCCAGTAAGTTTCCATCAATCATTTTTAGTCTCCAGGCCAGATACTTTATAAATTCTCTTAAAATTTTTAGTGAATAAACAAAGTTATTTGTTTATTTTTAAGGTATGCTGAACATATGGTACATTATGTTCATAATATTAGAGCTCTGTTCTTGGCCACTTTTATTTATTTCTACAGACAAAAATGCACATTGTACAGCATTGTTTATTGTACAGAAGGAAAAAAAAAAAAAGCTCTTTCCCTGGGGTATACCCAGTCCAAACCTGAACCAGTCTCTGAAAAGGGGAAGTCCCCTCTTTGGTGAATACAGAACAAATCATTTGCAGCTCATTTTCTGAAAATACTCAAATACTATTCTTTCAGAATGAATGCTTCTTCTGATTTGTAAACTTCACTGACACTGAAATGAGTAACTAATATGTATTCAGGGGCATCATGAAACATTTTATTTTGATATGTTAGTTATGGCTCTGTGCTGGCAATGAACTCCTTGTTACTTTTATGTTAAAAATATTATAGCCTTTAAACAGTATTTTAAGAGAGTGTGATTGCCAACCTGAGTGTGTCAGTGAGCAAGGTCATTAAAACTGACTGCAAGGTGTTATGAGTTACACCTGACCCATGTGTTGTGGACCCCAGAGAAGGAAGTGTGCATGTTTGAGTGCATAACTGAAGTCTGACAGTTTTACTGCATGCTTACATCACTGCTCCTCACTTTATGCTCGTGGATTTTGGCCATGCTCTTTAATACTGCCTTACTTGTGTAGGTCAGCTGTTCTCATACTCTATTAAAGATACTGTTTAAGTGCATCATGATGTTTTATTAGTCTACTCCTTTTGATATACTCACAGAACAGTTTGCAGTCAATTACTTTAACATTAATCAGGAAATACATCCATATTGCTGTCATTTTATATCATCTGTTCATTAGAGTGGCAGCATTAAAAAATGTAAAGCGAGTATCGGAGTATTGTTTACGAGTATGAGTACAAGTAAATGAGCACGGTATTGGACTATTACCAATAATGATATTGATACATCTCTATTTTTCACACACATTTTAAGCTAGGCCACTGTGTAATAATTGTATTGAACAGAAGCAATGTACTTTTCCAGTGAGTTGAAACAATTAGCAGAAAACCAAGTCATAAAATATGATTTTTAAAATGCTGACCCAAACCAGCATCCCTTACAGATGTCATTTATTACAACTGAAATAACACTGGTATCAGATCAACATGAAAGGACTGAAGTTTCTTAACAGGCAGTGCATAACCCTCCAAGGACCCTTGACTGATTATTTTAGCTATGTATCTGTCGCCCCGTCTAATCTGATGATCTCCGTGCTCAAGAGCCTCAGCTTTGATCCCCAGTCAAAGGGCAATAACATTCAGTGTAATTGATACATTAATGTAATGCAATCAGTGCCTAGGATGTCAAACAGGGTCCAAAGCCAGAGCTACGGCACACCACCCACTTTGCTGGGTTCTGACATTTTCAAATATGATTCAGGATAATGGCTCCTAATTTTAACCCGTGCTTCAGCTTGTGGAAATTCTGTTACAACTTGACATGCGTAATGGCGCCGGGAGCAAAGGGATCTATCAAAGGCAAGAGGAAAAGGCAAAATGTGATTTTTCTATGACAGACGCAGAGTGGAGATCCTTCTCATTCCTCAGGGTATTAATGGATCCTCTTGTCCCTCTGATTTGGTTACAGTAGCCCTGAAGAAGAGCTTGAGTTTGTTATTGAATTAAACACAATAAGGGTATGTGTTTGTTCTATGCAGGCAGAAAGAAATACAGGATATGTTGGACAATTTTTCTTTCTAGATGTAAAACCTCTCTTTTTTTTAAATGCTAAATGTTTTAGGTGTGCATGCAGTATTTGAGGTTATGGAAAGCTAAACATGATGTCAACAGGGTAGGAAATGTCAACAAGGTTTTTTGTTTTTTTCATTTTCTTGTTGTGTTTTTGCTTGTTTGTGTCTATCCAAATTAAATTGCAGATATTTAAAATTGACTTTAAATGCATCTGTATTATTCTCATCACATTAAGAATAGATAAGGGTACAATAAACAATAAAATGATTTGCTTATAGTGCAGAACATTATTAACTGCTAAGGATTGCATTATCATTCCATACAGATTAGACAGTGATATTGATAGCACTGTAATATCTGTACAACGATATCATTTTGAAAATCAATAATCACTGTCTTCTGAGAAAGCATTGGTCATTAAATGAGTTTCAGAAAAGTGTAGCTGACTAATCACGTTAATATTGAAATCCCTGAATCTTCAAGACTAAGGCAAATCCAGAAGCCTAAAGGACTTCCTCTGAACTTCTAATCACATTATGATTAGTCCTTTTGTGTGGTTCCATGTTGTATCAATCTCTGATCTGACTATAATATAAACAGTCACAACAAAGATCAGTGGAGCAGGAGCCATGTTTATGTTATTATCCATGCTCACCACTTGTCTAATGGGATATTGCTTATTTGGAGGTCTTTGCTAAGTTGAACTGGAGCAAAGGCTGGATTTATCGGTTATGACAGTGGTTTTCCCCTTAGGGAGTTCAGGGGGCACCAAGGGTCAATGTGTCTGCCAGTTAATCAGTACAGGAGCCATCCGCCCTGCCACCGGCTAGTGTTGCCTCCACTAAGGCAGTGTAATTGGCTTAGATGGACACACTTTGTTTTGCTGACCGGTACACTAATTGTCCTCAGGATACACTGGGAGGAAATCCTCAAGCCATTCCCTTTACAAAATGGGCAATGTAGTGGCTGGTACTGATCCAATCAAAGAAAGTGGTGTGCCTCTCTCTTATATTTGTATTAGGCTTGTTAGAGCTGTGTCATTGTGGTAGATCAAGATGACAGCCATCAACTTCACAACTCAATAGTGAAGGATTAAAAGTAGATCTCACTGAAAATATCACAATGCATTTAATAGGAAGCATTTTGCCAGTATATGCTGACATTTCCTAATGATCTTTATAAGATTCCAAGTCATGATTTACTGGCCTATCATACAAGCTATCAGCTTGGATTTATATACATCCTTCCACTGATGACCAGGACTTGATGAACAGAGACCCATATGGTTCCAGTCTCTCTACAAACTCCCCAAGATTTGGCATTGATTTATCAGGAACGTGTCTGTTCTCCCAGCCACCTGACCAGCTCCTAATGAAGCCTCATCAGCCTGTGCGAGATGAGGGCCATTAGGCATAATGGCGGCGTACATCAAAGGGGCAAGCGTCGAGAGGTTGCAGGGGAAAATGAGGTTAGAGACAGACTCACCGCACAGACTGGTTGTCTGTGGCCATCGTAATTTATAACAATGCCCCTGAGCCTATGCCTGGGTCTGAGTCTAGATTGACAGTAGAGACAGGGAAATTTCTAATGTCTGTCTGCTCTTTATCCGGGTGAGGAACAGCAGTCCATTGACTATGGCAAACAAAGCATCATTGTTTCTACTGTAGCTTAAGTGGTGTTGATATAGGTGGTGCCAAGGGGCAACTTTGCTTTATAAAATGCAGTTCAAAGCAAAGACGTTCATTCTGTTTGCATACATTAATCCAAAGATCTGATGAAATGTTTCTCACACTTCTTAGCTGAGAACTTATGCTAATTCCTGCTTGTGTTTTCTATGTGCTCTGAACCTTCCACCATCCCTGTTTCACAGAAAGTTCGCATTAGTTGATGCAGTGAATACATATGTGAACATGGTGCTTGAAAAAGAGGCAAGAGCCTACTATACAGACTGTGTGTAAATTGCCTGTCATCAATTATTAAGCAAATCATTTTGCTTGATTGATCAACCCCTAATGCGCTTTCCAATCACCACTGTTAGAAGGATTTTATTGCTAATCAAAACAGTGGAAATTAGATGGGGCCTGGTCTAGTCAAGGATCGACTGTAGCACTATAGTATGAGAGTACTGTCTCCTCAACCAAACAATCGAATAGAAACGTTCTTTTTTTTATTCTTGTTCTGCTGTAAAATATTATATTTTGATTCTTGCTAAAATATACGTGCTTATTATCTAATGAAAAATTAGTGTTTTAATTGCTGATTTGCTACTGTTTAATTCTTTTTTTTCTTGCGTTTTCCTCTGTTCAGAAGTTTGAGTGAAAACATGACTGTTCTCATTTTCAGATGGGTAAAATGTGGCTGTCTTGTCTGGTTTGGTTCTGCTGGTCTATCTGCAATATGTCTCATGACATGGAAAAAAAACCTCACATTCCTTTGTGGAGATATGAGGCCTGAAATCAGTTTGGAAAATTTAAGTCAAATGTAGGACAAAAAACAAACGACATGTTAACATTTCCCTCAAGGATCATCTATTCCTATGTCTAAAACCAAAGCCAAACAATTGCCAGGAAAGTGCATTTAGTTGTCCTCTAGACAAAAGCCTCTTGTGTGAGCTGCTGTATTGGGACATTGTGTTATTCACTAGTCCATTGTCCCACTAAAGTGTAGGGTCACTAAGGCCCTGACCCCTTATTGAGACAGGAGAGAGCCGCTAGTCTCCTGTATAATAGGATTATTTCTAAGACGTAGTCCTGCACTAATTTCTTTTTCAAAGGAAGCTTGAGATGCTCGACAGCACCTCATTGTCACAACTGATCAGAATAAAGGCTCCTGGTTTGGTTAAACAACTTTTTTTTGCTCCTAAGCTGAAACAAATGTATCTACAACTGGCAGGCTGCTGGATTTTGGCTGTTGTTTTCAGGCTGGATCCTATTAGATGCAGTTTAGGAGCTAGTGTAATACCATTACTAGATTTATCACCTGGTCAGGTTGAGGGTCTAATGTCTGGGCTTAGTTACAGAAAGGCTTTTAAGAAGCAACTCAATAGAGAGTGCCATGAGGGGGGGAAAAGCTTGTTTGTAGAGTTTAATGTGTTATGCTGGAATTGTTTTATGTGCAGTGCCTAACAGGGTTTACATTAAGGCCACAAAGCAACGAAACACTACACTTCAGCTAATGTTTTATGCAATTGATGGGACAGTCGAATATCAAAATTGATATTACATACACACACACTCTGGGGCTTTCTTAAAGACTTTAACAGAGACCTTGATAAATTCCTCAAGGCTAGCGTTTAAAACGGAAAAAGCATACATGGCATAGACACTTATGAGTTCGCCACAGGCTGTGGTGCAGACAGACCGCTTCTTAAACACCATCGCTGTCTGGCTTGCACTCTTCAAGAGGGTGCTCTTAGGTGCACTTAAAGCTGAGTAGTCCTCACACACACACACACACACACAAGCTTGGCCTAGGATCCAAAGGTAACGTAGAGAGGGGCGACGGATAGGCGGTCAGACAGAAGGTCCATTAGGAGCAGACAGGGCCAGGCTCCTGTACAAAACCACAGGGGGTTTATCACCAGAAAGACAGAGGGAGGAATTGATATGATGGGAGCAGGTGAGAGAATAGTTTGAAGAAGTGGAGTTTGATGAGAGTGTTTTTGGCAACACAGGTCACAGAGTCATCTTGGAGATAGCAAAGGTGTGTTTCTATGAAAGTGACAAAAGTGATGGAGAAAGACATTTCTAACGTGTATATTTATTCAGGTATATAAAATGTAAATTATAATACTTAAATTGCTGTCTTTATATTCATAAATATATGTACCAATTTCCATTAAGTTTAGTTAAATAAAATTTATAAACTGAAACTTACTTACATTTAAATTCAAGTAAAAATGAATTATTTGCATTATGCACAAATAAAGTCCTAAAATATCGTATACTTGTTACTTATTCGTAGCATCTTACATAATTTCTGTGTACTTGTTTGCTGATTTACAGGTAAAACAAAACATTTGCTTAGCAATTAATGTATTTTACTTAATATATTTCAAAATGTATTTTGTAGCAATAAATTTAATCTGTCAACCTGCAATTACATTTTTTTTTTAAAACCTTTGTTCACTTGCATCTTTTAGGAAATGTTGTAGGTGTCGTACTATTTGAATATCAGTATATTTTAATATAATAATTATCATCTTTATATATGATTTCAAAAATTGAGATGTGACCTTATGCAGGCTGATTATTTTAATATATGGCGCCTTGAGTTTCCTGTTTCGCTGCTCTACTTCCTTCCAGAATAAGGGGGAATGGGATACAATGTGCCATTGTTAGATCTGCTCTATTTTAATGGACACACTGCTGACAGCTTCTGCCTTCATGTCTGACGATAATACACTTGGGCTATGGTGTCACTTACAAACAGGAGGCCAAAGTATTAGTCTTTGAAATGAAGTCGCATTTGTAAAGCCTTGCAACCATTTTAAAACAGAACAAAAACACTGCTTTGTGTGATTTTCTGTTTTGACACAAAATGATTAAAATATACTGGAGATCTAAAAATGTTTAGGTATGACTTTTCTTGGCCAGTTTGTAAAAGAACAAAGTGGAGTTATATTTCGTGGACAAATATAGTATAGTATATAATTTGATTGTAAGGACATGGTGGAAATGTCATTATTGTAGCAGTGCTTTGAATAGGCAGTTAGATACTCTCTTGGGGGCACTGTTGTTCAACCTTTAGAACTGTTTAGACATTTTAATTTTGATTACCTTCTTACCTTTACCTTTGCTCCTTTCAGTCTAAAATACATTGTTAAATAATCCAAAGATTTAATTCTTTTGAACATGGACACTTGTCAGTCTCTATTACAGCCTTGGCCTAATAGGGTGCTAGTACAATTCTGGGATATAAAATTGACAACTATTCATCATGCACTTTCCTTTTTGTCACCTGATTCTTTATGACTACAAACATGACCACTGCATCTCTCTCTCATGACCCTCATGTCTCTATTAATCTCAGTGTCGCCAGCCCTGCTGCCCCATGGTGAGAAGTCTGGTGAGAAGTCTGCTGGCGGCTAGTTTCAGATAGCAGTAGTAGTTCGACTTGAGCACTGTTAAGCCTTCATCATCAGATCCAATAAGGAATAACACGTGCTTGTTCTCAGCCAGCAGCCTTGCCTTGCTTTGCCTCAAAATTCTGAAATTGTTTGGCACCAGAAGAAAACAGAATGGGCGCCAGACATAAAACTCTACCTCTGTTAAGAGAGTTAAACTAGGAAGCTAGGATAACTTCAAATCCAGTGTTGGGTTTTGGTCACCATCAGTGCTCTAGCATGATGATCAAACAGGGAGAGTCTTATGTATAGTTTGTGAAGCTTTAGGAAAAAATCCATTCCTTGTTCCTTTATTTACACACACACACATTTATATATATTGTTTTGCTATAGAAATGTTACTATAACATACATATATATATATATATATATATATATGTATATATATATATATATATATATATATATATATATATATATATATATATATATATATATATATATAATGTGTGTGTGTGTGTGTTAATATAACATACTTTCTATAATGTAAAAAGATTTTACTATAGAAACAATATAGATAAATGTAATTGAATGAACACATTGATATAATCTTATGGTTTGGATTGCAGCCAGAAATACTATCAGAGCTGCTGTTACAGGTAATGCAACAATACCTTTTCAGCAATCAAAGATGAGGATATAACAGTGATACGATATAAGGAATTGCCGACTAACTTTGTTGTATTTACATGAAAAGTTGTTCTTGCTTACTTTCCACATTTAGCTTTTGGAAAAGTACAAACTGAATCTTTAATGTACTAAAGATTTTACAGGATTTGAACACTTTTTCAGTGTTTCAGTCTATCATATTTACAAGACAGCAGAGGTTGTTACTAATTCCTTGTGTGACGTTGTGTGATGCATTGCAGCATCAACTGCATGTTTGTGATGACTTGGGGACAAATATCTACTGGCTCCAGTTTTCTCACGACGCTCTGTGGAACGAGGAATATCTGAGTGTGTCTCCTTTTTTGTTTAAATTTTCGCAGGGCCACCCAGGGCTCCAGTGTTTACTGGCATGCTGGCTTTTTCGACGATAACTCGAAATCAGCGTCCACAAATGCCTTTCATCCTCCTTGTATCTTTCTGTGTATTCTAAATACTGTCAAGAGACAAGACTCACACACATACACACAACCAAGCATACAGCTGCCATGGTTAGAAAGAATAGGTCGTTTTCCTTGACAGACCACAGTGTTGTTTAAAAGGCTTTTCATAGTCTGAGGCATGTCATTTTGTATAAGGGGGACAAGAAGAGACAGGCCAGCTCTCTCTCCGAAAGAAAATTTTAATTGATTTGTGGGAGTCGTAAATTTAGCAGAGACAGCTCTTTTTTTCCGGCATTTAGAGAAGGTTAAAATTTTTTACAGCTGTGGGCTAAATCGCAGTAACTTTATGTACCAAAATCAAGCCTCCATTCTCCAAAGCAAATATGCTCCAACGCCCGAACAATTAGCGTGATGAATAGGAAATGGTGATAAATGGTCAGTGGCTAGTTGTATTTCAACACAGCCTCACAGGCACTCTCTATTTTGCTAGCAGTACTACATGAAGCATATGTAATCTCTTCAAACGAATGGTGCATTTCCCATCATTGGGCTTTCTCAGTCTGTTGGGAAAATCAAATTTGAGGTTTAAACTGAGTTTCCCCTTGCAAAGAGGGCAATAATGTTTTCTCAACAAATGCCAGCCCCTTTTTTTTGCCTAAACCTTGGTGGAGAGGAACTGTGAACTAACCTTCCGTTAATGCTTAATGTTCTCAGAGTTTATGCTTTTGCTGTTGACAGTTCAGTTTTTTTTCTTCTTGCAGTGTTAAAATTTGAAAACTTATTAAAATATATCATGGTATCATAATATGCTAACCACAATCCAGTGGTTAATTGACCACAAGCCGGTGTTAATCATATAGGAAAATAAAATAATAAAAAAAAAATTTCTTTAGAAGGCTTGTAGCACATCCTTGTACACATAAGAAGGGAAATTAAAAGATATGATTGTTTCTGTGACCCCTTTTTTGTCATTATAAAAAGAGTGGCTGTGAGGAATATATATGCTAAACTATATGGCTACTGTAAAGGAATGTGGATCACTGATCAATCACCCTAATATGCGTTATCCTATTCCAGATTTAGTCCCTCTTTGCCATTATAATAACCTCTACTCTTATGGAAAGGATTTCCACTAAATTTAGGAGCATGACTATGTGCATTTGCCCATTTAGCAAAAAGAGCATTTGTGAAGTCAGGCACTGATGTCAGGTGAGAAGGCCTGATGTACACTAAGCATTCTAGCTCATCCCAGTGTGGCTGAGGTCAGAGCAAGCCCCTTAAATTCAATGACATCTTGCAAAATCATTGTTTTGCGCACAGGGGCATTGTCATGCTGGAAGGGGTTTAGACTCTTTAGTTCCAGTGAAGGTGAAAGTGTAATGTTCTAGAATACAGAGACATTTTAGATAATTGTGTGCTTCCCAAACTTTTTTGGCAACAGTTTGAAAGAACCACATATATGTGTGATTGTCAAATGTCAACATACTTTTTATTAATTAATCACTCACAGAGATGAGTCTAAGATAATACAAATAAATGTTACAGAATGATGTAGGCGCAGAATCACAATACTGCATCAACACAAGTGATTTTTTGTTGCCTCCATCAGAATAGTGTTACTTTCAACACATTCCTTTAAGAGCTGACTCCTAAAGCATGTAGATGCTCCCTACCAATGCCCCTTCACCCTTCTAAAATAAACTCATTACAGTCTTATGGCTGTGAAATTGATCTATTTATATCAGCTGTTTACAGCGAAAAAATAAATATCTAGGTGAGTCCTTTCTCTTTAGGAAACTCCTTTAGTAAACAGATTGTCAGTTCATTGTGTAGTGAACAATTGACACTTGCAGGGGGGAAGGGGATGCCATGGTTGCAGCTCTGAGGTAATGTGATATAAATAGATTATAAATAGAGTTCACATTCTGCCAGTGATGTTAGTAGTGCTGACCTGTGCCTTTGTGGTCATAACAGGTTTAAATCAAGTTATTCTGGATAGGTAGGGCTGTTGGGTGTTGTACAGCCTTATCAGACAAGTCATTTCCAATCTCAAAATCTGTGTGCAAGTGTGCATGCATCTGTATGTGTGGGGCAGGCCCACTAACTCCACAGCATTCACACCTTCACTGGTCACAGCCACTTTATGAGTCTCCTGCTGTTTACAGCTTGCTGCAGCATTGGCTGTCATTATTCAGGAGTAATTACTTTCAAAAACACCTCCGGGCAGTGCAATGGGAGTCGGACACTTGTTGTAAAAGCTTGAATTAGGATGTGTGTATGTTTGGGGGTGGGGGGGCAGTGGGTTTTGGGGGGCTGATGGGGGGGGGTTGGGGTGTTTGTGTGGTGGGTAGCCCTAACCAAAGTCTTAATTTGTCAATGACTAATACAGCTGGTCAGCTTGTGCATGCACCCTTTGATGTGACTCTGCAAACATAACTGAAGGAGAAGTCCTAGTGTCCAGAGAAGGCTTATCTTACCCAGAGTGCGTTGCATGTCTGATAAGGGGTTCTAACAGACAGCTGGGCCCCGTGGCGTTATCTAAGGGCCGGCGGCATGTTGACCTCCCTAAGAAACCAGCCTTCAGAACCCTGTGCTCCAAAATACACCTTTACTGTCACATCTTATAGTCAGAGTTGGTTTGAATTTAAATTGAACCTGGTGCAGTGCTATATCAACTTTATTATGAAAGTGGTAAGCATACACTCATGTATTTAAAAAAATATATCATTTTATCATATTGTAGCTGTTCAAAAATGGCATATCACATGCTGCAAAGATTTTTGAGCAAATCTTCTACAAAGCTGGCTAAATTTTGTCATCGCATATTGTAAGTTTAAGTTATATTTGCTATAGAATAAAACCCCCACTCTAATAGGAAAATAAACAACAAGGTGATACTTACACCCCCAAATTGGGTTTTCCTGCTTGTGCCACAGCAATTTACCCATGCTAACAATATTAAAGAATGTCACATCATATGTTTCAACTCTGTGATTGCATTCTTTGCAGATTTATAGAACATTAAATAAGTTATTTACTCTTATTTTAAGTTACTTATTAGAATTAGAAACCTTTCACCAGCTTCTCTTCATTCTTTCTCTTGAACTTCAACTTTAACTGATACAAGAAAAAATGAACGAGGAGACTCCTTAAAAAAATTTAAATAAATGTCTCCTCACAGAAAACTTTATAATCGCAACAGTTTATTTCTTTTAAAAATCCATTTATGTGCCGCATCTGTCATTCGAATCTCTGTTTAAGTTGTTACTATAATAATGAAAACATTTTAGACTGAGCCCAGTTATATAGACTTCTGTCAGAGCTGCTGTTATAGAAAACAATCAACAGCTTTTGACCAATCAGAATTGAGAATTGTTACACAAACGGCATTTCATCACATCCTCTTTGAAAACGTTTGAGGCATCAAAACATTTTTTTAAATATTTTTTATTATTTACGGATGTATTGAGTTTAGCCAGAATAATTTTCCATACAGATTCAATCCTCTAGAATTTGAATGACTCAGCCATTTAAGTGGCAGAGAGCGCTAATGAATACCATGTTTAAATATTACAACAAAACAAATGTTTGTCTGGCAACTTGCTTCAAAACAGGAAACAAACGTGGAAATCCAGAATTTTTTAATGACCACTACTTGGTTTTATCTTTAATGACATGGGATTCAAGCTGAGATGCTGCCATATGTCTGGGATTAGTGCTTCATGACTTAAATTAATGGCTGTGACTCATATTAGTAAGCCACTAATTTAAAATAGCATTGTGGCTCCTTGATGTAAATTACCATGGAATAACTTACGGATCTTTGTGCAACAAAAAAAGGGCTTCGAGCCTTTTCACTGTCATGCAAGATCTGTACTGAAGATCTTCTTTCAGCAAATTTACAATGTGAAGCATGGCTGGAGATTTACCCGAAGCAGGCCAATGTAACTGTTATGGTCGAAACTGAGGAAGACAATTCACAAAGAATGTGAGGGCCTGAAAACATTCCACACTACCATAACCAATTATCCTGTCAATCCGTGAGCAAAGTTTGGAATAAAGAGCCAGTTCTTGAGTCTCCCCTCAACCAAATTGTCTTAGTGGAGGCCCCATTATTCTGAAAAATAAGGCCAAGGAAAAGTGACAAGTAGCGGCTTTTATTTTATGGGGCAGAAGAGTCCCTCCCGACCCTGCACCATCTCTCCTTTTGTCTCCACTGCATGGCTGGAATATCTGGACAGATTTTATCAGCCGTGTTTTGTTGCTGGAGGAGGCAGTCTGTCTCCTGTACAGCCGCTCTAGACGACTAAATTACTCAGCATACTGGCCTTTCGGCACCTCTGCATCTCTGGCTAACTCTGGATAAGTCACTTTTATGTTGTGCAAAGCTTCTAAAGACCAAAACAAATGATCCTGAATTAAAAGATCAGGTACTATGTAAGCTTGACTAACTCCTATCTCGTCTTGGTGTACTCTATTAATGTTAAGATGTTTTTCTCAAGTAAATGATGGCATGTAAAAAACACAAACCGTGGCTCCTGTGATTAAAAATTACATCAACTAACTCCTGTGGTAGTCTTTTTTGCTGTAAAGAAGGAGCTTTTGAACTTTTTGCAGCCAGGGACACTATGAAGTGTTAAAATATCTGTGAATTTATCATTTCAACTATTAAAATGTTAGGCTTATTTACATACAATAACACTTTGGCTGTTTATTGGCACTATAGGGCATATTTAATAAAATTGTTTTCTGAAGTGTGAAGGTTTGGATTAAACATTTTCAGTTAGAGTGACCAATAATAATGTAATAATGTGCATTATAATAAAACAAACAACCTGCCCAACCATTAAATTTACAAAAATTTGCAGACCTCATGGTTTTTTATAAAACATTTATAGTATGAAATCTGTACAAGATAATTTTATGGTGTCCGGATGCATCCCAGTATCTGGGATATCATTTAAAATGCTTGACAGAAGTGGGTGGAGAAAAAGGGCAAGAATATTTAATAAAATTACTTTTTTTTTTATTGTTTTTTATCCTTCCTTGGTTTTTACTTATTTTAAAGGATGTGCCACTTTTTCTGTATCAGTCTAGAACTGTTGATGAATAGTGAATAGTATCTTATCACAGTATTTTGCCACATCAGTACATTTTCACATCTCTAAACGATAGAACGTCTTATCGGCAGCATTGTCGAAGCTAAAACGTGCAGGCCATGAACCTGCCACAGTAAAGGCAGCATCCGATCACTCTCATAACAAACTCACCCGCAGCACCTGGCAACGTTTTTACCCCAGCTCATCCCCTTGTTCCCTGACCACATATTAATTACTAACCGGGCCTGGTGATATCATGGAGCTGGAACGCTTTCTCAGCTCCCTTTGCACTGGACATGCTGTAAATCAGCCTGAATTTTCAAAGAAAGGCATGAAGGTCCACCTGTCAGCAGGGCTAAACACACACAGGCTTGGGAAAGAACACAATGAACTGTGGTAAAATGTCATTCTTTGAGGATGCAATATTGTACTGTATTATAATCGTCAGTACAGTCATATGAGACTGCTTTTAAAGTTTGATGTTTTTAAAGTCCCTGTTAAGAACATTTTTGAAAACATGGGTGCAAAATCAAGCCTGCTGTTCCAAGGTGGGTTTTTTCCCCCTTTTTTTAATTTTTCACTTTTTTTCACACACTGAAAATAAACAAGGGGTTGAAATTTTCTAGTTAATAGTAACGAGCAAACAATAGAATATATAAAACACAATAGATTTTAGCTGTTTTAAGGACATTCAAGATTGTGCATAATATCAAATGTACCTAAATAAAAATCTGTTTTCTCAATTATTAATGCTATCTCAGCATTATATATATTATTATTAAAAATGAATGCAAAAGATTATATATTATATTATGCACATCATAGTTATTGGATTAAATTAGACAAAAAATAACAATAATAATTATTTTTATTTTTTGTAAACATTTTAGTTCTCTTATTTCATGTTATATATTTATATTATATGCATTATTTCTATTATTTTTTTATATTATATTTGTATTACTATATGTTTATTAGTTAATTAGGAGGAATAAAATAACTTAAATGTTAAATATGTGATTAGTGTAATAGTATCTTCTACTTTTGCTATAAGTAAAAAAAAAAAAATAGCATACCAATTAAACTGAATGCACTGATTAAAGGGCAAATTTGAGCGGCTATCTAAACCGTGCATGTATCATCATAAGAGGAATAAAATCAGTATATACACCAAAACACTTGATCCAAACATCCAAACAAGTACGTGTCATAAGCTGTGACCGATTGCCTTTTAGATGCAGCTTTTTCCAGCTAAGTTAGATTAAAGTCTGGAGCAGATGAGTCAGTCGTTCCTCAGTGTGGCCTAAGAGGGGAGCTGGAAGCTCATTAAGTGAGTCAAGTATGAGCAGCTGAAAGGCTTCTGCTACACACAACCTAAACTTGGCATGACAATCCTCTCTTACTGTGCTGTCAGTAATGCATAACTTATACATTTTTTGTTTGTTTATTTATAATCAAGAATGTAGAGTTGATGTGGTATATTTCTAAAAAAAATCGTGAATTCAAAATTATATCAAATGTTTAATAAACTAATGTTTAATTTTTGTTCTCCTTTTTTTTGGAGTTAGAAATCTCTCATTTTGCACATCTTTTTATTGGATTTCTTTAGCTATGTTGTTTGCATGTCATGACATGCATGTCCATGACAGTGTTTATTTAGGTAAGCCTAAATGTGCTATATGTAACTTGGTCTCTAATAATTATAGAAAAAAGAAATTATCTCGTGTTTTGTTTGTTTTTCACCTTTACGCTTACCAACCCACCCCCACCCCCCAAAAAAGTCATTATTTCAGTTGCATCTGGGCTTTTATTAATTAAAAGCCTTAAAATACTGTATGAAAAGTCTTTATGTATTTTAAGTAATGTAAATGCTACTACCTCTGACATATACAACTAAAATGCTTTTTTTTTTATATTGTGAGCTAATTTAAAGTTCCATATGCCAAATTAATGGTCAAGCTTATTATTTCTAATCTTCAGAAATCCTTGACATGGAAGTGCTCTTTTTCCTCCCTTAGCACTTCACTTGGATACAGAGGGAAGCGATTTCCGGGGATAACTTGAATAAACAGATCAGTTTTACAGAACATGTGGTTTTAGCGCAATCACGTTTAACTAAAGTCAGCTTACTCCATCAGAGATTTGTGTGCGGAGGGAAAATAGTTCTGGGTATCAGAAATACTTGAGACTTTTTTAAAAAAAAATGTAGTGGTGTAGAATGGGGTTTGGTTTTCGTTGTGCTTTGTTAATGTGCTCCGTGTCTCTGGCGAGTGGAGATGCTCATCTCAGTGAGTTATGTAAATATAAGCTGCTTGCTCCCACCGTTTGAAGTCTTTCTCTGGATAAATGGAGCCAATTTCTTTTTCTGGGACGTGTGTGAACAGCTGTTTGTCTTAGAAAGGGACATCCTAGAGAGTCTCTCCTCCTCCTCTTCTTCTTCTTCTTCTTCTTCCTCTTCTTCTTCTTCTTCTTCTTCTTCTTCTTCAGCAATGTCTTTTCAGACTAATGCAGTTGCAGATTCACATTTGACCTTCCTGCTGCTAAGTGTTTGTTCAGTTTAGTACCAGCTGCTTTGATCTTATACAGAAAACTGTACAATGTTAACCCGGTCTTATGGCTGTTTCATTTGTTTTTGTTTTTTTGCGCTGAAGTTAGTAGTGATTTAGTTCTTGTGATTAACACTAATCAGTGGAAATCATTTGAGCATCTGACACTGATCCTTATCAAATCATTTGATCAGGGACACACTCAGGGATGATGACTCATGATGCTGCAGGGATCTTTAATGATTTTAATAATTAGCACAATTAATTATTTGTATAAGTAAATTACTTTTGTCATATTATGCAGTACTGATCAGAGCCACACACTGAAGCTTATTGTTCATATCACTTTTTAGTGTTATGCACATAGACATACAGAATGCAGCATTGAAAGGGTTTTATGTCCAGCTTAAGGGGTCTGCCATGGCCATAGGGATCAGTCATCGAAGTGATGCAACTATCATCAGCATCGTAATATGAGATTTCACCATGTGGTATAAAGATGCAGGATTAAATATTATCCAGAGTACAGTGCACAATATCTTTTCTTTTATGTAACAGTTTCACTGACAAGTTTAGACAGACATTTGGACATTATGTTTATCTAAGCTTCATCTCTGTTTTTTCAGTGAGAGGGAGCCATACATGAACAATAAAATATTCGCGTTATTAGAAATCTGTAGTTAAATCTGTTATCATTTTTATCTCTAATAATTTAATGTGAGCACTGATTATAGCTTGTGAAAGGGAGCAAGCAGGCTAAAATCAAGCAACTAGTTGCTTAGCCAAACCTGAATGCTAGCTAGTTACCTTTCTAAGCAGCTGTTTTTTGTTGTTGTTGTTGTTTTTTTGTTTTTTTTTAAATATATATAAGTTCACGTGTAACTTGAATCACGGCAACAGGGAAAGGGTTAAGGGTCACTAGGAGAGGAGGATGCTATATTCATTAATATTTCCCCTTCCTCGTCTCCACCTCTTGAGCCATCTGAAGCACCATTATGACTTTTCAGGCTGCTTCCCGCGTAGATTCCTTTCTCCCTGCACACAAAAGCTGCCTGCTCAGCTGGATGGGCAGGGAGGAGAGCTTTTTCTGACGTAAAGGGCCCTCAGTGGCTTGAGTTGTGAGTGAACGTGTGTGTGTGCGTGTGCATTTCCATTACTGAAAGGAAGAAGTTGTGTTGTGTGATTAATGACCACGTAAGGCTTGCACACTAATGATGAACATGAGCATAGTAAGCTACTGATCTAACGTCTCTGTCAGTCTCTCGCTTATTGTTGGCTTTTCTTTCTGTTGTTTATCATCTTTCTCTCTCTCTCTCTCTCTCTCTCTCTCTCTCTCTCTCTCTCTCTCTCTTTTTCCTCTTTTCTACTTATTCTTTGCTTGTGGACACATCTCCCAAAATATACACTGCACTGCTTGTTCTCAGGCACAGTACATTGTTACACAGTATTCAAATTTTCCCAAAATAAAAAGGCTAGCATGCAGTAATTTTACATTTGGTACATCACCAGTCCATACAAAAACTGTGTGTCCTGACAAGTTCCTGGCTTTTCTGAAGTGCCTAATGTAAATTTCATTCCACGGCCCTTTTGTCTACTCTTCTAGTTTTTCCACTGTGGTGAAAAGTAATCAATTATTTATATTCATCCTGAAGAGAAATGGATTAATTATGGTGCTATTATTCAGCATTGACAGGATCCATAACAAGAGTGTATCCAGTGCTAATAGAATTTAGCATCCAAAGTTACAGGCCCTCACAGGTCCATTTAATCAAGTAGTTTAAGCTCATGCATGGTGTGGGAAAATGATTTCTCCTCTGTAACCTGTAAAAAGTGCGTATTTATCATTAGAAACGAGACAGATCCTGAAGCACCGCCGCAGAGAGATGCTTCTTTTTTCAGAGCCGTGTGTGTGAGTGCACGTGCATGCCTATGTCTGGATGTTTGTGTCTATTCACGGCCCCCCACCCAGACCGTCCTCCCTCTTTAGTGATAACTCTGTTCTGGCCACTCGGATGTTTAACCATCGCAACTCTGACATGCTTACTTCCTGCTCACACTTCGGGGCCCATGTGTATCAGGTCCAAGTTCTCCCCAGCCATCGGAGAAACACGCCAGAATGCCTGCTGGATCTCGTCCTAGGCGTTCGACAGGGCCTGAGGCCAGCACATCTGGAGGGGATGCTC
Organism: Hemibagrus guttatus; assembly: GCA_033459395.1. Classification (NCBI taxonomy): domain Eukaryota; kingdom Metazoa; phylum Chordata; class Actinopteri; order Siluriformes; family Bagridae; genus Hemibagrus; species Hemibagrus guttatus. The sequence continues at coordinate 3,198,142 of JAUCMX010000027.1, forward strand.
TCACATCTGGAGGTGTAGCCCTGATCTTTTGGCCTCCCTGTCCGTCCTACCCATCTGCTTCTTTTGAAGCTGCTCATCACTATTGGTGCTAAAAAGTGCTCTGTACTGGGGTTATGACTCAATGCTGCCTCTCTGGGGCCCAGTGATGTGTCTGGAAAGAAGTCGTGACACTCCTGTGACTCACCTGCTCTGAATGACTTTAAGATTTTTATTTCTAGTATGACAAAATATTAGCAAACAAACCATTGTGCAGAATTTTAAAGTAAAATATTTTTCTTTTTTAAAAATAAAAAGATAAAAAATGTTAAATTTTAAAGCAGAGTTTGAAACAGACAGGAGCCTAATTACAAATGCAAGTCTAACCCCAGCACAGAGCACTTATATTAGCTATGCATATATTATTTTTATTTAAATGTTATTTAATGACCAGAGAAATCAAGCAGTTTTCATTTATTTTAATGCATTGAGTCGTTGATGTAACTTGGCCAATTATTGTTCATTTTCTAACCAGTGTACGTTAATCTGCCAACATGTTAGTGTAAATGTCAATACACATGTAACTTGTTAATAGCTGTAGATGGAACTGAAACAATGCTATGTTTATTCCTAAATATGCTGAATTATTTTGAGATCTATAATGCAAAAATCTCATTCTACAGCCAATGAAATTGCCCATAGATATTGAAAAACACATTCTGGTGGAAAAAGGCATACAAGGATAAGAAATATACACTTCTTCTAAGCATTGTGAAACATACAATAGTAACTGAGAAGCATTGGCATTTCTGGTCAGTCCCTCTGAACTTGCAGATGTTCACAGATTGCTATAATACAGGAAACAATTGGCTTTTTATTCCACAGTCATTGTGTCGTGGAGCGGCATGTAAAAGTGAGGAAATCGTTTTGAGAGCTATTATGGCAAGAGAGAAAAGAGCCAGGTTTACATTTGCTCGTTTATTTGTCCTGACCATCATGGCTTGTAAATACATGTCGAAATAGTGAGGACACAATGCTCATGTGCAAGCAGAACGCATTGTTTATAACTGATGCTCTGCACATATAAAGCTCACTAGTCTTCAAAGGGGAGGCGACAGTCACGAAGCATAAACAGTTTATGATTATAGCACTATCTTTGTTAGTGCAGGATAAATACAGGAAAAGAGTCACTGCACACTTCCTCCCAAGAACATGTGCACATCTCTTCTATCTTTTTTGTCCATCCTTATTCCCTTTCTATTCTCTCAGCCAGACCATTTCTTTCTTTTCATCTGATGGCTCTTTAAAGTTTAACTGATGTTTTTCCACAGTGTTTCACATACCAGAAAGCAAGTTGTATCTCCTGAAATGGTTCGTTCTCCACGTATAGTCCTCCAAAATCTAACAGCATTTCCAAATGCTGGCTCTGATTCATGAGTGGCATTTCACAAATTAATGAATGGCTATGTCAAAAGTTCGAAAGTTCCCTGTGTGTAATGGTGGTGAATTTGGATGTGGAGGATGTTGTGGCGTCATGCACAGCTCAAGGACAAACCCTAGTCTCCTGTACTCTTCCAAACCACTGGAACCTTTTTGTTTCCCTTAGTCTTTTAATAGGCTTGGTAATACTGTAAGTACTTCAGCACACTCGATTTGTAATTGAACTTTACATCTTTATGTATTCCATAAAATAGTACATTGAAACTCTATTATTCCTGGATTCCTTTCATAAGTGTGCTCATCCAAAAATAACTGGGAAACTTTGAGGAGAGAATTATTCTCACTAGCCAGACTGCTGCTGGTATTTCTCTGTCCCTGGAAGAAGGTCTATATTTCAAAAGTGATCATATTCTACTATCCATGGTTTAATATCACAGAGCCAAGTTTTATCAGTAAATTATGGGCTAAATGAACTCTAAAATGCTGGTTATTTGACCCTCACCATGTAGCACTGGCAATCTCATCGTATTCAGTTTACAGTCAGCCTAGTTTCTGGTAGTTTTATGGCATCCTGCTGTTTCTATGTGAAATCTCCCAGCTATCTTTTTTCAGTCGGCTAACGAGGGAGTTTATTATTTAAAGAGGATTCTCCTCCACATGAAGGATCCTTCAGACTTCCTATCAGGCCCATATCTACTGAGCTTTGATACGAGAGAGAAATTTTGGGGAAAATTGGGAGAGAAGAGGAAGCGGCACATTGCACTTGGTGAACCCCTCCACATCCTGTCTCTGAGTGCTTGATTAGTATCTCCAGCTGGTGGAGGCTAAGCTAGCCTCAGTGCTTGTGTCCTAATAGGCAACATTTCCTATAGAATATTCCTAAAACTGCCCCAAAATCTAAACTAATCTTGGTTTGATCTTTCGCTTTTGATCTTTCGCTCTTTTCACTGATAATTGTGCCACAGGCAAATATTCATCCAAAGTCCCAATCCAGCCGAAGCAAGTGCTGGGTTCTCCTAGCAGCTTCTCTGCTGTTAAGCTCACAAGTGCAAACGTCCGTCTCTCTCTGGCCAACACTAATAAACACTCCACTCGTTTTGGGCGCTTGCAGTCTCATTCACAAAGCGAGTCGGTTAGCATGTGGCAGGCAGAGTTGGGGTTTACATGCACTAAAAACACTAAACTTTGTGTGTGTGTGTGTGAGGGTTTGGTAGAGTGACAAGCCTAGCATCATGGTAACCCACCAGGCTACAAACCAACTGAGTTCATCTGCCAAATGCCTGCACTAGTGGCTAAGCTGCACTGTACTGAAAGGAAAAAGTTATGAATGATGCACCTTAAAGTAAATTGTGACTTTGCTGCAGTGCCCTAATAAGACATGTGTAGCAAAAAACATTTGAAATTAAAATATCTTTGATTCAGTAAAAACATTTGGTTGGTAATGCTTATTAATTTGGGTGGAAATATAAAAAATGTGTACAGTTAAACACGTTCGGTACATCATGTGGGAGTACACTTTCAATGTTGTGTAAAGTGTTTGATTCTCAATGGTTCAGAATGTTGTTTGGAGCATGCATTTCTCACTCTGGCGAGCAGCCTGAAGTCATAGTGCATTTGAAACTTCAAATTCACTTTCATGGCTGAATTGTGAAAAGTGTCTCCCGCTTTTACTCTTTTCTGTTTTCTCTAGATTGTGACATGAACAGCTACTGTTTTGTGATCATTTCCATATGCACTCTTATCAAAGTTTGCCAAGGTGCAGGACTAAAAAAATATGAGCATCTTCTCAGCAAGATTTGAGGGGAAAGACCTTATCAGATTGAAGAACAAAACCGTCAGTGTTCATGGCAAAATGTTTATCTTCTACAGTAAGCAAACAGAAGTACATTGTGAAGGTATACAGTAGGTGAATAGAGTAGCCTAACATTGTTCTCTCCAATTTGGTTTAGTCAATGAGGTCTCTGTCACTTCTAATGAAATTTAGCCTGCACTCCCCTTGTCTCATATTGAATTAACTCAGCGCACAAATGAAGCCAATTAGCCTGGCTTAGCCATGATATAATTCAATGAGTCATTTTTGAGAACAGAGACTGAACCCTGAGAGGCTGAGGCCTGTTTTCCTCCTGAAAGGCCTGATAAGTAAGGAATTGGGAGTAGCCTAAGTGTGCACTTTCGCAAGAGATGCTTACCATCGGGTTAAAAGTGTAATTAGCCTAGCCTAGCCCACGGGCTTGAGCAATGCATTTTCCACTCTGTGCTGCTCCAGCAGCTAATGGGTAAGAGATTTCTCTCAATTAGTGATAATGGGTCTCTATGTGTCAAGTCTCTGGAGGTTCGTAATATAACAGAAGGCAGCTGCATATGCCGAGTAAACATGGTAACAAGGGTGAGCGTGTAAACATTCGACTGTGGCATCATTTGCAACCAATTACAGTGCGAAAAAGAAATACTGATGTTCTTTTATAGATTATACTGTAGGAACACATGTTGTGTAGGTGTATTTTCACATGCAGCAACTATAAGCCTTTCGACTAGCATTGTTATTTTTGCCTGAACTTTAGATCCTCTGTAATAATTTATTCTAATAAAAACCTTTATTTATATATTTAGCTAGTAAGTTAGTTATTACAAATATTAGTTAAAATTCTCAGAATAGCCTCTATTAACAGCCTCTTTAGCAAGAGAGCAAGTTCTTGTCATCAGTATTTGAATGTGCTTTATTGATTTGGTGGATAGAGATCAAATTTAAAAAGCCAGATTCTTTTTTTAATGAAAAGATACATAAATAGTCATTTGACATCAAATACAGGAGGTAGGACCTGCTCCTAAACATCTCTTGAAGTGAGCGCACAAGATCACATCGACTATGGCCTTATTGTTATAGAGCTATGTGAGAGTAAAAAAAAAAAACCCAGAAACTTGATGCCTGCTGAGATCAGTAATGAGAAGCTGTTATTAAGGTGGTTAATGGTAGGGTTAAAGGAAGAGTCCAAAATGAGTTTTAAAGACAGATCATGCGCTCACATGAGAAATCAAAGCTTGATAGGCGATTAAGTCAAGAGCATTATAAAAGGGTGTTCAAAAGCAAAAATCTCTTTGGCATTGAACTTTCAGGGGTTTCAGATTAAAAAGTAGTTTGCTCCAGTCATGAGGAGTGTGGAGCCTCATGAAGAGCCATGAGGAGCCTGTAATTTGGCCAAATTATTGCATCAGTTATGTGCTCTTAGCTCCTCTACCTTTTAACAGTGCTGTGATTGAAGTCTTGGGAACTGCTCACAAAAGACAGTAAATGTACAGCCTCGTCCCCGCCTTGCGCATTTGATTATCTTTTAAGTGGGTTTTGTATTATTGCATTACAGGTAAAACCATTTTTCAGCATTCTCCCCAACTCCAGTGTTCAAACACTACACAATAGTTTGTGACCTCGTTGCTGGTCTGTTTGCTGCCTGAATGCTTCATTGAAAGTTCCCATGCTGTCCTTGGTTATTTGTTGTTTCCAAGCTATCGTTCTATTGTTTGTGTTTTACAACTAATACTTTTGATTGAATACCATAGCAATATGAGTGAATGGTAATGTTAAAAAAAAACAACACACCCACCGATTCACATTATTCAGGCATAAAACAGGGTGTGTCCTGTTTGATGTCATGCCATGGATATATTTGCGTGATATTGTGTATTGGCAGTAGCAGTGAGAAAACAAAAGTGAGTTGTGCCATTTGTGTATCGATTTAGACAAAGGATAACTATCGGAGCGATTTTCTGTGGCACAATTTGCTATCACACAATCTGCAGATAGAACAGATCAAACTAATCCAGATTTGACAAAGCAAAAAAAAATCACCAAAGAAAAAAGACACTATAGTTGCTTATTTACTCTATAAAAAAAAAGCTGATGGCCATATGCATTACCAACACAGTGATTCTTTCCCTGTGACTAGTGCTCTAAAGTGTTTTATTAATTTTGCACCACTGTACCTTTCCAACGCCAAAGCTTTATTTATTAAAGCATGGCTTTATATTTTTGTTTTCTTGTTATCACTTATATTTTCTGAGATTTGACATTCCTTTCAGAAATGCTAATTTTGCTGATAAACCACACCATATCATCAACTTCACACATTTTTATGTCTTTAATAATCACAGAGCTTGTTTCTACATTCAAATGTATTTGTTTCATTGGAATGAACAACCTTTGTTAAAGTCTCTAGATTTCTTTTCAATAACTAGTGTAATTTTGTAAATGTACGCATTCAATTTCATCTTGTCGTCATTGTACATTTGCACAATTACATCCTGATATGACGTGCCTTACTTTTATTCAACCTCCTGCTTATGTCATACAAGCAGTTGCTACATCTTTGCTAAATCTTATTAAAGATGTTGAATAAAAAGCTTCTTTTTTTGTCCATCTTTTGTTTATCCTCATACAAAAGCAGCCACACAAAAGGTCGAACTTTTAGCTCTTTGTTTTCTAAGACAGTGCCAGTAATTACAACCTCCATGTCTTGCCTGGCTGAGATACAGTATGAGTCCTGAATGAACAGACAAAACAAAAAGGGCATGATTATATAACTCTTCGAGTGTGTGGTCCTTTTTTAAGGAGTGTGGGTGTTTATTTTCCCTTTATTTTTCTAGACATATTGCTTTCAAGGCTTTTGCCGCAGTGCAAGGGTTTCTTTGCTGAAGTTTATGGGCCTGTGAAACACAGTGTTCTTTAAAAGTCTGAGTAGTGTAGGAGATGAGGCTGGCTTGAGCAGCCCTGTGTGTGTGTGTCTTATCAGTAAGAGTGCGGTTGCTCATCAGTCAGAGTTCCGACCAGTACGGCGCCTTCCCTTATCACATCCCATCACACTGTCATACCTTCAGCAGAAGCCATTTTTTTGCCTTCTCACTTACTTATGTACTTTTTTTTTTATTTTTTTGAGACAGGAGAGATGACGAGATTTCGTTGTTCTGTGTGAGTCACGTTGTCTCCTCCTGATTTGATTTAGACACATGCTATAGGGATGCTACATTGCAGCATGCAGTGTATAACTCTCTCCTTTTATCCAGAGCGATCACAGTTCTGGATATCATATATGAAATTTGATTACCCATAAACTGGATAAAGCTGTCATCTGTGTTTCTTTGTTTGTGTGTGTGTGTGTGTGCGTGTGTAGTTACAATACCCCAGTGCCTGATCAGAACTGAGTTCCAGTACAGTATCTCACTTTCACCAGATCGATGAAACTCTCAGACATATGTATTGACTTTTTAGCACTCTTGTAATGTGATAGACCTCATAAAGCAAACATTTCCTTTGGTTTTGATTCTATGCAGTGAAGGATGGATGCACTGGCACTTAACCCTCCTGTTCTGTTCACAACATATCAATACATATCCCATTGAACAGGTTATTTCGCTTTCATTTCTTTTAATTACTTGTATGTTTCTTTTCTTATTTTATTATTTCACAATTGTCACTCTTTGTTTAAGTAGCTGAACATATATACTAGAAGAAAAACAACAGAAGATTCTTTTTGGAAAAAGGGACTTTGTTGTTATTTTATTTGTAGCGAAACTATTTTTAGTTTAATAATAAGTTTATTAGGGCATGGTGGCTTAGTGGTTAGCACGTTTGCCTCACACCTCCAGGGTTGGGGGTTCGATTCCCGCCTCCGCCATGTGTGTGTGGAGTTTGCATGTTCTCCCTGTGCCTTGGGAGTTTCCTCTGGGTACTCCGGTTTCCTCCCCCAGTCCAAAGACATGCATGGTAGGTTGATTGGCATCTCTAAATTGTCCGTAGTGTGTGAGTGAATGAGAGTGTGTGTGTGCCCTGCGATGGGTTGGCACTCCGTCCAGGGTGTATCCTGCCTTGATGCCCAATGACGCCTGAGATAGGCACAGGCTCCCCGTGACCCGAGTGTAGATCGGATAAGCAGTAGACAATGAATGAATGAATGAATAAGTTTATTAATAAGCTCCCTTGCTTGCCACCTGGCTGTACTACCTCTCCTTGTCCTCCTTCCACCCTGCACTATCCACGTCTTCCTCCCATGACCTGAGGGCCTTCTCCCTTGATGAAAAGGTGTGATTCACATTAACTGTCAGTGTTGACTCCCTCTGTGAAGCTCCAGGAAAGAAAGTGGGAGAGAATGACATGAAATGAGAGAGAACCTGAGAGGAACAGCAGGACTGGCTTTTCTATCTCCCATGGCTCCTTGAGACGGCTGATCGGCACGTCCCGAAGCCCAGCCGCCAAGATTTATTGCCCCGATTCGCTCTTTCAGCTTTCACTAGGCTTCTGGGAGAGGCAAAGAAATGGTTTCAGCATATGGAATGATTCATTGGCCTGCGGCACGCATGAAACAGGACCGGAAAAGAGCCAAGAACAGCGGATAAGAGCTTATGGTGGAGGAACTTGATGAGGATGTAGTGTTGAGATGCATTTGGCAGGCTTGATAAGGTGGAGGGTGATTAACGGAGATTAGGTCAGAAAGAAAGAGCCTGTGTATAGGTGTGTGCTTTTATTTTTTTTTAGAAATAATCCGTTACGTAGAAATGGAGTTGTGTATGTACATGACAGGACATACAGTCATACAAGTTCAAATGTGTTGTGTAGATGTGTGTGTGTAACAGCTGCTTTTTGTAAGGCCATGCCTCTCTTTAACCTGTGGACCGTGCACTTTCAATGTGACAGAGTATCTGTCATCTGTACACTTCATCTCTTTCAGCCCCTAATTGAGTGATTTTAAGGACCAGTTATAATGTGCATGTAACATGTATTTTACAGGCATTTTCACTCTTTCATGTATAGAATGACTCCAATACATACCACATCTTACCCTCTTACAAGTAAATAAATAAATAAATAAACTACACTGCATAGCCAGACCTTTTAAAAATAGTTAGCAGTTGTGCTGTTTATTACTAAACAATGGCTTTCCCATTCACCCTTCCCATCTCTTTTGATTTCAGAATTTCATAAGTCCATTATGCAAGTCATAAAATTCTTGATGGTATGCTGTTATAGGAAACGAATCAATGGCATCACAAGACCATTAGATACCATTATCACCCGAAGTTCATATTCTAATAACAGCACATCCACCACTTTTATCAGTGCTGCTGTTATAGAAAATAATCAGCACCTTCTGGCCAATAAGCACTGTAGTAGAAACATAATTATTCTCTCTTGTAATGCTATACAGGAACATTATAAATGTTTTTTTTTATTTTCAGTTTGTCTCATGTTTAGTGTAAGCTATTTCGTTATATTAAAAAGTGCTGTAATTCAGACCTCAACACAATGTGTAGCTTGAATATTTCAAATTTAGAGAAAAAATCTACTTAAGATATTGTGTTAGGTGTTGATTGATGCATCCTGAATCAGATCACTGCCCCCATACACCTTTTCTCTAAATCTAGGCTTAAATTGATGTGTGAGTGAATGAGAGATCTGCATCCCCTCAGGCAAGCTTTTGGGTCGTTATCCTCTGAGCGTTACTTGCACAGATGGTTCTCATGTCAAGGGAAGACGATACTTGCTCACCTGGTGTTGTAAGGGACAGAGCAAGTCTTTGTGAATTCATCCTCAGAGCGGCTTGACCCTCGGCTGTCCACGCATGAAGAGGCAAAGTCAGGTGACAACAGGGCACCAAAGAAGATAGAAAAGAAAGGACACAAAGGTGTGGATGTTTGCTGCTTAGTGCCTTTGTGCGATCAGCAAAGTTCCACATTGTGTTTCCATATTGATTTGGTTAATGACCTCTAACTAATACCTAATTAAATAAACTTAATTCTTAGCCATGAAATTGGACTTTAGAACCATAATGTGGCTTTCTGAAAACTTGTCACATGCACATCACATTATGGAGCACATTTTAACCTTGTTTAATTCTTTAGTCCATCACAAGACTTTCTCTTCAGAACAAACCATCTCTTTGGCCAACAGCAGTGAGTCATATACAGTATGTTTCTTAAAGATTGAAGCAGATGGACTCATGAAAGCAAATGTATAAGGTAGAGAAGGAAATGAAATTCTAGTAGCATTATATGTTCATTTATAAAGTAAATAAGAGATTTAAAAAAAAAAAAAAAAAACGTAAAAAGAACACAGACTTGTTTGTGAAAAGGAATGTTTTACATTTTAAGTTTGGAAATTTTTCCATGTCCAGAAATGATTAGTTGAGTGTTTTTTTACTTTACATTTAATATAGCACTTTTCTTACATTCAGGGTCACGTCACAATGGATAAAACGGTAAGTGTTATGCAAACTCATTCTCTTTGCTAAATTTCATTATCACACCTATTCTTTCTTTCTTTCAACATCTGGAGAAAATGCTCAATATTATTTTAGCCGTGTAACTTTCAATATGGCAAATGTTTATACTCAAACTGAAAGTGTATTCCACTAAAGGTATGAAAAAGCTGTTCAGATAGAAAAGGCTATTTTATATCATGTTGTGTTCTTCACCACGCCCCTTAAGGCAACTGAATTTGAGAGAGGTGCGCTAAATCTTCTAAACATTTTCCATTGGGAAGGCTTTTTATTTGCACTAATTGTAGCTGCACTGTGGCAGTGAGTAATAAGTCATTTCAAAGGTTAGGATTGGACTAGATTTGGAGTTAACTTGATTTTAGCATGCAACTTCAGGTTCTGTCCCAAATGCCATTGATGGTGTGTTTATAGTATTAAACTTTCATTGGCAAAATCTTTAGACATCCTACTGCCATACATACTTTTAAGCCTACCATAACATGAAAGCACATTAAGATCATCTGTTGCTGTGAGCAAATGAATACTCTGTGTTAGTAAAGCGATTATATCAAGATATCACTATTTAAGCTTCCACCTCCACACTGATCTGGATTCCCTTTAAAATAATTCATGAAACATTGCTCAAATGCAGAAAGAGATGGATAGAGGAAAGCCACACAAGGATTATATCTCCCCTTTATGTTGTGTTTACACAGTCATAGGGTGAAAGATTGCAGGACACTCACCACCAGTTTGAAATGCAGAGCCAGAGGGAAAAAAATAAGGATACAATTTGGCACTTAGTGAGGCTAAATGAGTTCCTCCAAGTGCCTGATTTCTACTGGGAAATCTACCCCCGCTTGCAGAGTTGCATCCGGAAAAATGTTTATACAGTGTTTTTCTTTAATCCTTTCTTTTCCCTTCTTCTTTTTCTTTTCAATGTGTAATTATCCTCCACACCCACCACAGGAAAAAATGCTTTCTTGTCATTAGACATTAGGAGGTGCTATTTGAAAAAGGTGTTACATTTCAGTAGCTGATATGGAAATTCTTGAATGGAATAAATTAAAGGAAAGATACAAAAGATAAATAAAAGACATCAGTGCAAGAGTAGACCTTTTTAATGACTCTTGCTCCCTCCACACTGCAGAAAAAAAAACATTTATACTAGAGCAATGTAGCTTTAAGTAAATTGGGCTTAGTAAATGACTGAAAAAATTAATAAAAGCACATGGGAGATGCAGTGAAAAATTTGTTTTCTTATGTGTGTGATTGTATTGCACATCTGTACATAAGCAATAGGCTGGGATGAGTACTCTCACATGGTTACACGTCACCATTTCCACACTAAAGTAAATTCATCATTCGGTTTGTCACCTCATATTTATTCCTTCACATCACAGGAATGCATGAAGGACCGCATGAATGAGATTGTGTGCGCTGAATGATGTTTTGTGTGTTTAGAGAAGTTGCCCTTGTACACTGACATGTGACTAGTTCTGCATTTTACCTTGTATGGGTTAAAGTTAATACTAGTCTTTATTAAGCTCCTAGATGAGGGTTAAGGAAAGGCTTCTGTCTGGAAGAGCTTTCTCACAGTTCATCTGTTAGAAATAATAGGCACCAGAGGCACAGGGGCATGGGCTTAATAAAAAATGACGAGAATGGTTTTCCCATGGGAAGGAGTTTTCCAGAATGTTTGTAGTTGTTACTTATTACTCCCTAGTTTCTTTGAACATCTTATTCACACATTAAATATGAAGTCACCGACATAAGCAATTTGTTCTCACCCCTTCCTCTGTCCACCCAGCCACCTTCCCCCAAAAACTATTTTTCTTTTTCATGCTTGCACATCTGTACGGAATCATTTTCCTGCCCACAGGACAAACATCTGATATTGTGTTTGCGTGTGTATGTGTGTGAGCATTTTGTTATTGTTGATGCTGATTCATCGTTTCTTTTCTACATGTTTTTGTATCATTAATGTGATCCATTCTTAATTTAAAGTTCCTTGTGTTTGTGCTTGTTTTATGTGCCCATTGGTTAAGGCTAAATATTTTCTTCTTTATACCCCTTGAGCAAAGGCTATCGACTCCCCTTTTAACAGCCTAGTCTTAGCGTTGTCTGCTCTTGCATCTGGAACTGGGCAAGCTTTCTGTGCCTCCTTGCCAGGTTTATGCTTTCACTTGATTATATTAACTGCTTTGAGTCTCCCTTCAGAGGGTGGGGTATAAGAGGCTGGGTCTTTGCAGAGGTCAAGTGGTGATTGCTGATGTTGTCTCCTCTAAACACATGTTTAGTCCTCACAAAGTGCATGTAGCTCCCCTGAAAGTTTGGTAACCATTAAGGGACTTCCTATGTCAGTTCCGCAGTCAGGTCTCAGAGGATAGAGAGATTTTGTGGGGTTTGGGCGGGGGGTGGGGGTGGGGGTTGGTTGTCAGGGTTGCTGTAGGATGGTGTGTAGTGGTTAAATAAAATGAAATGAGCTCCACTAAGAGCTCAGGCATTTGAATGATGTTGAGTTTGCATGCTTGGCACTCCTCATGGTCTGGCAGCAGTATCTTGGACCATCTCACGCAACCATGATCCAGACAGGAAGCGTCAGTGCGTGGCACATTACGATAGAGGATCTGCCCGTCAAAGATGAACCATGATGTTCACATGTGAGGCGAGGGCCATGGAACCCAGGAGATCCCTCAGGGCAGAGGAGTCAGGGAGGAAATGAAAGGATCATTTAGTGTGGGGAAGGACTAGGCCCTGAGAAGAGGAAGGAGAGGGGCCACGCCACAGACACCCTTCCGAGCCAGGAACAAAGACAAACAAACAGTAAGAAAAATCATCAAATCAGTGCCTGGGGCTGCCAAAGCTGCTGTGCCAGCTCTGCTTTACAAAGTATTATGCTGCATCTGAGGGGAAGACTTATGTGGGCTTTCAGTAAACAAAACCATCTTCCTCCTCAAGCTAACCTATCTTCTTCTTAGCTTCATTTTGGAGTAGGGACCTAGACATGGGGCCTCCAGAGTTTGGTTCTGACTGGGACCAACATGTGTGAGGGAGTTGAGTGTTCATTTTCAGGGAAGATGTCTGGGTGATGTGTTCAGCTCATGCTATTGAGTGGGTGCATGACCTGTGCTGTTAAAGCCATGAATTACTCACACCATATATCATGACCAACTTGACCATACTGTACTTCTTTGCACTCTCTCTCATCCTTTTTTTTCTTAGATCTTCTTCCCTCACTCCCTTCACCCCAACTCATTTATTAGGCAACCACATCCCTATATTTCCTTAAAGCTCCAGCCAAATGTAGGCCTCTCTCAACAGCTTTCAGGATGTAAAAATGCACTACATTCATATTTCTTTGGCTGTTGCCTCTGAAATTTGTAGCAGCCTCTGGGCATAATGCTTGTGGGCTTGGAACACCATGCAGGAAAAAGGAGTCATTGATTTTTCCAAGAATCATATATTTAATATAATGATATTAATTCTGGGATAAAGTTTTATCATTCATAAACTTTTAAAGTTATATGTAAACCACAGCAAAAGACAATAAAAAAAAAAAAAAAAAAAAAATATATATATATATATATATATATATATATATATATATATATATATATATATATATATATATATATACAGTGCTGCTTGAAATTTTGTGAACCCCTTGAGCTGTTCAGACTTTTCTAATGTTTTACCTTGATTTTCTTATTTTATCGTCACCTACTTTTTATAAATTAAAACGTCAGATGTATGCTGATCAATTGCATATGTTTGTTTAGAGGGAATTTTTGCAAGTAGCCAAAAAGCTACATGAAAGATTGAATTACTGTATGTGCAAAAGTCTGAGCTGCATTGGAGCCTGAGCTGCACTGGTAAAGTCAAGTGGGTAACAGATTCAGGTGAAACACATTTGGGTGCTTAATTAATCAGTTAAGCAGACCAATCAAATTAGACATCCTTAGGAAAGTGGTTGGGCAACACTTACTAAAAGAAAGAGGAAACCAACCAAACCACTGTAGTGCCAAGGAGTCAAAAAATGCCAAGAGGAAAGGAGATATCCGAAGACATCAGGAAGAAGGTGGTGACAGCCCATCAGTCTGGGGAAGGCTATAACACCATCTCCAAGAGATTCCAACTCCATCCATCCACTGTAAGACAAATCATCTACAAATGGAGGGCATTCAACATGACCACAACTCTGCCTAGAAGTGGACGCCCATCAAAACTATTATCAAGAAGCACCAGAAAAATAATAAATGAAGTAAAGGCCAACCCACACATCACCTCTAGAGAGTTGCAGACCTCTATAGCAGCATCTGGGGTAAATGTACATGCATCTACAATCAGACGAAAATTGAACAGACATGACATTTATGGGAGGGTTGCTAGAAAGAAGCCTCTGCTCTCAAAAAAGAGCAAAGCTGGCCATTTCCACTTTACCAGAAAGCATATGGACAAACCAGAGGCCTTTTGGAAGTCCATTCTTTGGACTTGTGAGTTCAAAGAATCCAAAATAGATTTATTTGGTCATAACCAAAGCCACCATGTTTGGAGAAAAGCCAACACTGAATTCCAGCAAAAGAACCTCCTCCCAACAGTGAAGCATGGTGGTGGAAATGTGAAGGTCTCGGGCTGCTTTTCTGCCTCTTGGCCAGGGCGACTCCATATTATCCAGGGAAACTTGAATTCTCAGACCTATCAACAAATTCTTGAAGAGAATCTCCTGCCATCAGTCAGAGAGCTGAAGCTGGGCCGAAAATGGGTGATGCAACAAGACAACGACTCTAAGCATTTAAGCAAATCCACCAAGGGAATGGCTTAAAAGAAAGAAGTTTCACACTCTTGATTGGCCTGGTCAGAGTCCGGATCTCAATCCAATTGAAATGTTGTGGCTAGACCTGAAGCGGGCGGTACATGCCAGATGTCCTTTCAACCTCTCTCTTAACTGGCTGAGTTCTGCAAGGAGGAGTGGGCAAAAATCCCCAAAGACAGATGTGAGAGACTGGTCAGTGGTTACAGAAGATGTTTGGTTGAAGTAATGGCTGCAAAAGGAGGTGCCACAAGCTACAAAATAAAAGGCTTGACTTACTTTCGCACATACAATAATTCAATATTTCATGTAGTTTCTTGCAAAATTGCAAAAAATTTGCAGAATCGCAAAATTCCCTCTAAACAAACATATGCAATTGATCAACATACATCTGACATTTACTTTATAAAAAAAAAACAGGTGATGATAAAATAAAAATCAAGGTAAAACAACAAAAAAGTCTGAACAGCTCAAGGGGTTCACAAAAGCAGCACTGTTATTTATTTATTTATATATATATATACAGTGCTGCTTGAAATTTTGTGAACCCCTTGAGCTGTTCAGACTTTTCTAATGTTTTACCTTGATTTTCTTATTTTATCGTCACCTGCTTTTTATAACTTAACTTAACACACTCTGTTTAGAAATCACTGAGACACAGACGAAGAACAGGAACGCAGACAGTTCTAAGATAGAGATGTCCATGCCACATCTTCCTCAGAAGAATAGAGTTGCTCAGAAAGAGGGTGAGAATTGCACGGTTTTATCCTGTTCCAGGTGGAAAGGCAAAGGTTAATCATGTGCTTTTAATGCTAATGTGACAGTTTTTATGGCAGCTGTATAGATAGGTACTGGCATTATCCTGGCTAGCTGCAGCATACTTTGATCCAGAAAAAGACATCAGCTACTATTAGGAGAATTCTAATGCTGCTGTAAACAAAAGTCAGTTAGTACTGAATTTATTTCATGATAATTGGTTTTATTTAGCTTCAATACATCATTTGCAAACACATTTGTAATGCTAATTGACTACCTTTCTGTCTCATCTACTCCACCATTCCTGTTCACTTTTTATGCATTAATGGAAGTGCCCACATGTACTTCCTAGTTATATGCAGGTATCCCACAGAGGCTGTACCCCCTTTTAAACATCCATATTAGCACTATCCCTTTGTACCACATGTTTGTACCACATTGGAGTCCCAGGACTAACAACATATTGTAGAACAAAGTCTTAGCTGCCTGCAGGATGTGGTAACAGATGACTCAGCTGGGCTGGTGATGTAATTTGCCCTTGGGGCACTACGCAAGCCCCTTGTACCACTGCAGATGCTGGCCACCTGATGCACCGGCAACAGAGGTGTGGAACGATTGGCTTCCACTCTGTTACCTCCTCTTATGTGGAATATGATTAAGTAGGCCACACAGATGTGTGTGTTGTAAAATTCATACAGACACTTCAAAGTAGTTGGAAAATCACATTTTGACCAATCATTTGTCTAACATATTAGTCATGTAAAGTTATTAGTTATAAAAGCATATAGCGTTTCAAAAGCTTAGCACTATAAGGTGATAGGTACTACAATAAATAGATATATTACTATGCAAAAGTCTTGCAAAGAAATGTAAAGCAAAGATGCCTTTAAAAATAACTACAATAAATGTTTAGACATGAAAATAACACAAAGAGGCATAAAGTTATAAATTAATCAGTAATACTTGGTGTGACAACCATTAAAAACATTAGTGTGTTTTATGCTGTCATATGTAAATTGATGGTAAGTTTTACTGAGCTTCTTTTGTATGCAAATAAAAAATAGCACAGAATGTATATACATTTTATGAATGTTTGGGGAATTTAGAATCCCAATGGAGACCTACATTCTTAATGATTAATGGTAGTTGTATTGGTGACTGCTACTCCGTAGTACTAGTTAGTTCTTTCACTACACCCACATGGTTTGCAGTTTCATGAGCTTGTGAATCTTCTGACAAAAATAGTTATATTAAAAGGTACTCATAGTACATTAGTTATAAAATGTAAAACCCTAAAATAATCTGTCATGGTGTTTTCTCTACAAGACATGTCTAATGACAATATCTCAGGTAAAGCCAATAAATCCCTTTTAGGGTTTAATTGATTTTCAGAGAAGTGCTCTAAATATTGTTTCTGAGAGTACTTTACAGCGGACATTCAATGTAATATCACATTACACAAACATAGAGGACCAGTTGCTTCTCATTGTTCTAAAGTTCAGAAACACTGCTGCTATGCTGTTTCAGAACGGAAATGCATCATAACAAGGAGGTCCGTTTTTTCTCAACTGAGAAACTTCAGCTGTTTAGGTAAAAACAAATTGGGGTTTTTCAAACAAAGGGCATTTGTGAATCTTTAGTTAGCATTGTTATGTTGCTAGGCAATCCCCATACCACTTTCAGCTAACTTATGTGGCTGCACAATGTTGATCGAACTCCAGGAGACGAGTCACTCGTCGACGCAAATGTGTTTGTTTGCCAGAAATGTTGCAGCATCTTTTCTTTCTGTTGCGGCAGGCTGGAGACATGCGTGTGGGGTCGCCAGCTGTCCAGCATCTCTCTCATTTGTCACTTCAAGGCCAGTTTGTCATTCTCTCTTCATGCTGGGGCCACACACATACCCCCTGACAGAAGGTCTTGTCTAAATATTTAGCCCATACTTGAAATGATGTGGAATCGACACTCTCGATACGTGTCTTCTCACAACAACAAAATTAGAGAGCACACTTCATCAAAGTGTGCATGTTTGTTAATATTCTGGCTTGAGAAACAAATGAGATCCCTGATGTCTGGTCAGATCGCCACGCCTCCTTGTAAATGTATACATCACAATATTAACACTTTAGCACTAGATGTAACTAAACTGTTTCTTGGTAGCTGGATTTTGGCCAAGGCTTTCTCTCATTTTTCTCACTTGATTACATGACTAAACAGCCACATGGGCATACCCTCTCAGGCCTCCATTCCCCTGTATGTGGACAGATGAATGGTGGAGGTTGTGAAGTGGGTTGCATTTGTATCTCCAGTACAGTAAACACTTCAGTGCCCTATGATTTTTGAAATTACAAAACACCAGTCATTGAGCTGATGGGTGTTTAGATTAGGCTGCAGTGTCAGGGTGGGTCGTGCTAAGTTTCTAGGAGCACAGGAAGTGGCCTAGTGGCCTTCTCATGCCATTAGAGTGACAGTCTGACCTCTTTTTGGCTATCCATGTTCTGAGTCACGAATGAGTCTCACACGAGGAGATGCTGACTCCTAATTCTGTTCTCCTAAACCAGATTTCTCACACACTTATTTATTCTTTTGTTGATAGAAACATGGCCACATGTTTTTACAGTACTGTATTTCTCAGTCTACTCCCATCTCGCTGCAACACATTTGTAGTTCTTCCTTGCAGACTCTAAATAATCTTGTCTCCCTTCAAATTTATACATTCACATAGTATGTATTTTCTTCTAGATAACTTTGCACTATGAGCTGAAGCGTGACTAATTTCTCACACACTCATCCACTCTAAAATTTCCCATGACAAACACTTCACACCCCCACATCCTGCTCTTTCTGTCTCTCACGCTGGGCTCTCCCTATTTAGACTAATGTCCACAAATAGAAATAAATACTGCACAACCATCAACTCCCTTGACAGTTAATATGATTTGTGACTAGCCTATAATCTTACTCATATGTAGTATCAAGATATGATCACTTCATTGTAAAGCCACACCTTGTGTGAAAATGTTGATGGGTGGAATAGCTCAAGCCCAGATTTCTCAGATCATTGTTTGAATGTTCCAAAATCTAATTATAACAATCAGGTTTTCTATTCATCAGTACTGTATTTTAAAGAAAATCTTTTACACTAACTTTACTGGGACCATAGTGGATCAGGTTGCTCCAAGCATCTGATGATTGTGTCATACTTCTTTATACTTAAAATAAAAATGCTTCCAATAAGGGAATCATACTATATTCGCTGAAAGTATCTGGTAGGTAACCTGTATTACCTATGAATTAATTTACCTATTAACTATTCTTCTTCTTCTTTCGGCTTTTCCCTTCAGGGGTCTCCACAGCGAATCATCTCTCTCCACCTCTCCCTATCTTCTGCATCCTCAACACTTGCACCCACTAGCTTCATATCCTCATTAATTCCATCCATATACCTCCTCTTTGGCCTTCCTCTTTGCCTCCTGCCTGGCAGCTCTATGTCCAACATTCTCCTACCAATATACTCACTCTCCCTCCTCTGAACATGTCCAAACCATCTTAATCTGGCCTCCCTAACTTTGTCCCCCAAATGTCCAACATGAGCTGTCCCTCTGATGTACTCGTTCCTAATCCTGTCCAATCTTGTCACTCCCAAAGAGAACCTTAACATCTTCAGCTCTGCTACCTCTAGCTCTGACTCCTGTCTCTTCCTCAGTGACACTGTCTCTAAACCATACAGCATGGCCGGTCTCACCACTGTCCTGTACACCTTCCCCTTGATTCTTGCTGATATTTTCCTATCACACATAACTCCTGACACCTTTCTCCACCCATTCCAACCTGCCTGCACTCGCTTCTTTACCTCTTTCCCACACTCTCCATTACTCTGGACTGTTGACCCCAAGTACTTAAACTCCTGTACCTTCTTCACTTCTTCACCCTGTAACCTTACTGTTCCACTTCCCTCCCTTTCATTCACACACATGTACTCAGTCTTACTACGACTGACTTTCATTCCTCTTCTCTCCAGCGCAAACCTCCACCTCTCCAGGTTTTCCTCCACCTGCTCCCTGCTCTCACTACAGATCACAATTTTATTTGCAGACATCATTGTCCAAGGAGACTCCTGTCTGACCTCCTCTGACAACTGGTCCATCACTATAGCAAACAGGAAGGGGCTCAGAGCCGATCCCTGATGCAGTCCCACCTCCACTTTGAACTCCTCTGTCTGACCTACAGCACACCTCACCACTGTCCTGCTCCTCTCATACATGTCCTGCACCACTCTGACATACTTCTCCGCTACTCCTGATCTCCTCATACAGTACCACAGCTCTTCTCTTGGCACCCTGTCATACGCTTTCTCCAAGTCTACAAACACACAGTGCAACTCCCTCTGACCATCCCTATACATCTCCATCAAAATTCTCAGAGCAAAAATTGCATCCGTTGTGCTCTTTCTGGGCATGAAGCCATACTGCTGCTCACAAATTTCCACTACCTTCCTTAACCTAGCCTCCACTACTCTTTCCCATAGCTTCATTGTATGGCTCATCAACTTTATCCCCCTATAGTTGCTGCAACTCTGCACGTCACCCTTATTCTTAAAGATCGGCACTAACACACTTCTCCATTCCTCAGGCATCCTCTCACTCTCTAAAACCCTGTTGAACAAACTAGTTAAAAATTCCTGCTGCCTCTCCCAGAAACTTTCAGACCTCCACCGGGATGTCACCAGGACTAACTGCCTTTCCACTTTTCATCCTCTTCAAAGCCTTCCTGACTTCATCCTTTCTAATCTTATCTACTTTCTGTTCCACAGAGTTCACCCCTTCTACTCTTTTTTTTTCCCTCTCATTTTCCTCATTCATCAGCTCCTCAAAGTACTCTTTCCATCTCCTCTGTACACTCTCCTCGCTTGTGAGCACCCTTCCATCTCTATCCTTAATAACTCTAACTTGCTGCACATCCTTCCCATCTCGATCCCTCTGCCTAGCTAACCTGTACAAGTCTTTCTCTAGTGTCTAACCTAGTGTACAACTCGTCATATGCATTCTGCTTAGCCTTAGACACCTCCCTCTTCACTCTGCGCTGTAACTCCTTGTATTCCTGTCTATTCTCTTCAGTCCTGTCCATGTCCCACTTCTTCTTGGCTAACATCTTCCTCTGGATACTATGCTGAACTTCCTCATTCCACCACCAAGTCTCCTTATCTTCTTTCCTCCTTCCAGATGACACACCCAGCACCTTTCTCCCGGTCTCCCTGATCACTTCTGCTGTAGTTTCCCAGTCATCTGGCAGCACTACCTGACCACCCAGAGCCTGCCTCAACTTCTGTCTAAATTCCTCACAACATTCCTCCTTTTTCAGCTTCCACCACTTGGTTTTCTTCTCTATCTCTATCTTTGACCCCTTCTTCTTACAGACCATCAAAGTCATCCTACACACCACCATCCTATGCTGTCTGGCTACACTCTCTCCCACTACCACTTTACAGTCACTAATCTCTTTCAGATTGTCTCTTCTACATAGGATGTAGTCTACCTGTGTTCTCCTACCTCCACTCTTTTAAGTCACTCTATGCTCCTCCCTCTTCTGAAAATAAGTGTTAACCACAGCCATGTCCATCCTCTTAGCAAAGTCCACTACCATCTGTCCTTCTAGGTTCCTTTCCTTAACTCCAAACTTGCCCATCACCTCCTCATCACCTCTGTTCCCCTCACCAACATGTCCATTAAAATCCACTCCTATCACCACTCTCTCACCCGTGGGAATACTCTCCATCACCTCATCTAATTCACTCCAGAATCTCTCTTTCTCCTCTAACTCACAACCTACCTGTGGGGCATAACCACTAACAACATTCAACATCACTCCTTCAATCTCTAACTTCAGATTCATCACCCTGTCTGACACTCTCTTCACCTCCAGAACATTCCTCCCAAACTCCTCCTTCAGGACCACACCTACACCATTTCTCTTACTATCCACACCATAATAAAACAGCTTGAATCCTGCTCCTATACTACGAGCCTTGCTACCCTTCCACCTGGTCTCCTGTACACACAGTATATCCACCTTCCTTCTCTCCATCATATCAGCCAGCTCTCTACCTTTCCCTGTCATAGTACCAACATTCAGAGTTCCTATTCTTAGTCCTACACTCTTACCTTTCCTCTTCTCTCTCTGTCTGTGCACTCTCCTCCCTCCTCTGCTTCTTCCACCAACAGTAGCCCACCAGCTACTTTCCACCAAGCGCTACAATTTCCACCAGCGCCCTGTAGGTCAACAGCGCCGATGGCGGTCGTTGTTAACCCGGGCCTCGACCGATCCGGTATGAAATTCAGAGTACTGACGATCCGATTTGGCAATGTTTTACGCCGGATGCCCTTCCTGACGCAACCCTCTCTATTTATCTGGGCTTGGGACCGGCATAGGAGTCACTGGACTGTGACCCACGGCTAGATTACCTATTAACTATTAATGTAACTTAAATTAAAAGACAGGTAGTGAATGGCCAGGTTAAAATCTCATGTGCCTTCTGTTTAATTATTATTATTATTATTATTATTTTTATTATTATTAACACATTAGCATAAATGTAAGAATGAAGTTGTGTCAATCATGTCTGTTTATCTCTGTGTGTCAGTCAGTAGCTCAGGGTTCATATTCTTTCCTGCGACTGCATGCAGCTACAGATCTCACGATCTCTCTCTCTCTCTCTCTCTCTTTCAGTGAAACAGCCTTCTCATTGGGACTGCCAGATTGAGAGACACTGCTCTGAGTCACATGCTATCAGAATTATATTAAACCACAAAACCATGACAGATGCTGATCAGCATTTGCCACATGGACAGTTGTTTCTAAGGGCAGCGTAGCTTCTGTTTGTAATGTACAAGTTTGTCTCACACAGTGACAGAGAAATGAGTCACTGTATATCATCAGCCTAAAACCAGCCAATCCATGAAACTCACAGACAAATATATATACATCAAAATATCTGAGGTCATAAATATTACCAAGTATGGTCAATACAGGTGAGAGTGGATGTGAGTTAATGATAAAAAAAAATCTTTCTTCTTATATCTGGCATCTATTCCTCTTGTCATCTCTACTAATGAATGATCTCAGCTCTTGTACACAGCAACCCAGATTTGACACTGCTCCCCAAGCCACAGCCTCTGTCGTGCTGTTCTCGTTACTCTGGATCACTGGTAGGATGTGGTGCGTAATTGGATACAGATGCAGCTGTGGCGGCTCCCACTTGACTGTTGTTTTAGCCTAGGCAACGTGCCTTCTTACATACCAGCCTGACCTCCCTTTGAAATGGTCCAAAAATGACATGTCTTCATACTGTTTTATGGGGTCTTCTTCGGCTCAGCAACCAAGACAAGAAGAAACGGGGTGAAGTCTATTTTCCCCCTGGTGTTACACCAAGAGCAATTTTAGGTCCCTTCACCTTGTTTTTAACAATGGAATGGTTAATTCTGCTAATACAGATGTTATTGCTGTGCTTAGATTAGCTATAAAAGACAGACAGCCCTATATCCTGTGCCTGAAAGTGTTTCTCAGGTGCATATTTGGACTATGGCAGATATTTATAAAGACAGAGGTCTATAGTGGTCTATTCTTATCTGTCTTGGTAATATGTCTCAAGTCTGTTATTTTTTTTAACTTATAAATTTTTTGAAA
Organism: Hemibagrus guttatus; assembly: GCA_033459395.1. Classification (NCBI taxonomy): domain Eukaryota; kingdom Metazoa; phylum Chordata; class Actinopteri; order Siluriformes; family Bagridae; genus Hemibagrus; species Hemibagrus guttatus. Next base: position 3,221,050 of record JAUCMX010000027.1, read on the forward strand.
AATCCTTAGATTTGCTCTACATACTTACTTACATACATACTAACTCAGTATTTCAAGGCATTTGTAATTTGATAAGTGATTTATTACAGTTTTCTATGAATAGTTTTGGCAGAGAAGGGCCATTAAATCCACATGTCAACATGACAAGCTAATAAAGTGTCATGCAAAATGGCATGTCCATACTGTTAAACATTTCAGATCAAGTATTCTCTATTTGTTCATGTATTCTTCTTCATTCATATCTTCTTCTTCTTTCGGCTTTTCCCTTCAGGGGTCTCCACAGCGAATCATCTCTCTCCACCTATCCCGATCTTCTGCATCCTCAACCCTTGCACCCACTAGCTTCATATCCTCATTAATTCCATCCATATACCTCCTCTTTGGCCTTCCTCTTTGCCTCCTGCCTGGCAGCCCCATGTCCAACATTCTCCTACCAATATACTCACTGTCCCTCCTCTGAACATGTCCAAACCATCTTAATCTGGCCTCCCTAACTTTGTCCCCCAAACGTCCAACATGAGCTGTCCCTCTGATGTACTCGTTCCTAATCCTGTCCAACCTTGTCACTCCCAAAGAGAACCTCAACATCTTCAGCTCTGCTACCTCTAGCTCTGACTCCTGTCTCTTCCTCAGTGACACTGTCTCTAAACCATACAGCATGGCCGCTCTCACCACTGTCCTGTACACCTTCCCCTTGATTCTCGCTGATATTTTCTGATCACACAGAACTCCCGACACCTTTCTCCACCCATTCCAACCTGCCTGCACTCGCTTCTTTACCTCTTTCCCACACTCTCCATTACTCTGGACTGTTGACCCCAAGTACTTAAAATCCTGTACCTTCTTCACCTCTTCACCCTGTAACCTTACTGTTCCACTTCCCTCCCTTTCATTCACACACATGTACTCAGTCTTACTACGACTGACTTTCATTCCTCTTCTATCCAGCGCAAACCTCCACCTCTCCAGGTTTTCCTCCACCTGCTCCCTGCTCTCACTACAGATCACAATGTCATCTGCAAACATCATTGTCCAAGGAGACTCCTGTCTGACCTCCTCTGACAACTGGTCCATCACTATAGCAAACAGGAAGGGGCTCAGAGCTGATCCCTGATGCAGTCCCACCTCCACATTGAACTCCTCTGTCTGACCTACAGCACACCTCACCACTGTCCTGCTCCTCTCATACATGTCCTGCACCACTCTGACATACTTCTCCGCTACTCCTGACTTCCTCATACATTACCACAGCTCTTCTCTTGGCACCCTGTCATACGCTTTCTCCAAGTCTACAAACACACAGTGCAACTCCCTCTGACCATCCCTATACTTCTCCATCAAAATTCTCAGAGCAAAAATTGCATCCGTTGTGCTCTTTCTGGGCATGAAGCCATACTGCTGCTCACAAATTTCCACTACCTTCCTTAACCTAGCTTCCACTACTCTTTCCCATACCTTCATTGTATGGCTCATCAACTTTATCCCCCTATAGTTACTGCAACTCTGCACATCACCCTTATTCTTAAAGATCGGCACTAACACACTTCTTCTCCATTCCTCAGGCATCTTCTCACTCTCTAAAACCCTGTTGAACAAATTAGCTAAAAATTCCACTGCTGCCTCTCCCAGACACTTCCAGACCTCCACCGGGATGTCATCAGGACCAACTGCCTTCCCACTTTTCATCCTCTTCAAAGCCTTCCTGACTTCATCCTTTCTAATCTTATCTACTTTCTGTTCCACAGAGTTCACCCCTTCTACTCTTTTTTCCCTCTCATTTTCCTCATTCATCAGGTCCTCAAAGTATTCCTTCCATCTCCTCTGTACACTCTCCTCACTTGTGAGCACCCTTCCATCTCTATCCTTAATAACTCTAACTTGCTGCACATCCTTCCCATCTCGATCCCTCTGCCTAGCTAACCTGTACAAGTCCTTCTCTAGTGTCTAACCTAGTGTACAACTCGTCATATGCCTTCTGCTTGGCCTTAGACACCTCCCTCTTCACTCTGTGCTGTAACTCCTTGTATTCCTGTCTATTCTCTTCAGTCCTGTCCATGTCCCACTTCTTCTTGGCTAACATCTTCCTCTGGATACTATCCTGAACTTCCTCATTCCACCACCAAGTCTCCTTATCTTCTTTCCTCCTTCCAGATGACACACCCAGCACCTTTCTCCCTGTCTCCCTGATCACTTCTGCTGTAGTTCCCCAGTCATCTGGCAGCACTACCTGACCACCCAGAGCCTGCCTCAACTTCTGTCTAAATTCCTCACAACATTCCTCCTTTTTCAGCTTCCACCACTTGGTTTTCTTCTCTATCTTTGACCTCTTCGTCCTACAGACCATCAAAGTCATCCTACACAACACCATCCTATGCTGTCTGGCTACACTCTCTCCCACTACCACTTTACAGTCACTAATCTCTTTCAGATTGCCTCTTCTACATAGGATGTAGTCTACCTGTGTTCTCCTACCTCCACTCTTGTAAGTCACTCTATGCTCCTCCCTCTTCTGAAAATAAGTGTTAACCACAGCCATGTCCATCCTCTTAGCAAAGTCCACTACCATCTGTCCTTCTAGGTTCCTTTCCTTAACTCCAAACTTGCCCATCACCTCCTCATCACCTCTGTTCCCCTCGCCAACATGTCCATTAAAATCCGCTCCTATCACCACTCTCTCACCCGTGGGAATACTCTCTATCACCTCATCTAATTCACTCCAGAATCTCTCTTTCTCCTCTAACTCACAACCTACCTGTGGGGCATAACCACTAACAACATTCAACATCACCCCTTCAATCTCTAACTTCAGATTCATCACCCTGTCTGACACTCTCTTCACCTCCAGAACATTCCTCCCAAACTCCTCCTTCAGGACCACACCTACACCATTTCTCTTACTATCCACACCATAATAAAACAGCTTGAATCCTGCTCCTATACTACGAGCCTTGCTACCCTTCCACCTGGTCTCCTGTACACACAGTATATCCACCTTCCTTCTCTCCATCATATCAGCCAGCTCTCTACATTTCCCTGTCATAGTACCAACATTCAGAGTTCCTATTCTCAGTCCTACACTCTTACCTTTCCTCTTCCCTCTCTGTCTGTGCACTCTCCTCCCTCCTCTACTTCTTCGACCAACAGTAGCCCAATTTCCACCGGCGCCCTGTAGGTCAACGGCGCCGATGGCGGTCGTTGTTAACCCGGGCCTCGACCGATCCGGTATGAAATTCGTACTGACGATTCGCATGGTTAAATTTGGCAATGTTTTACGCCGGATGCCCTTCCTGACGCAACCCTCTCTATTTATCCGGGCTTGGGACCGGCACAGAAGTCACTGGACTGTGACCCCCATGGCTAGATTCTTCTTCATTCATATATTAGCAAGAATATGGCATATCAACATGCGAAGTGACACAGCATGAAATCTGTCACGCATGTTTTAGTAAAGTCATAAAACTTAGTTAATGTTTATATAAAGTCAACATTGAACAATTCCTATTTCTGTGCTCTGGAGTACCACCATTTCTAATAGTAATCCTTTTTAATAATCATTGTGTATGCTATATATTACATTTGTTGCAAGTCAGATGATGGACCTCTCTGCTCATTTTGATCTTGTAAAGATCCATGTAACAGCCAAGTGTTAAACAGTATATGCATGTAGTAAAGACTTCTTCTGTCCTGTGGAACACAAATAAAGGATCCTTGATGTGGACTAAACTGCCCCGTGGGAGAAAAGTTTGACACAAGAAAGTAGGAATGGAGCATGTAGTGGACAGCTACAGGAGAGCATGTAGTCAGTCGGTGGGGGTTGTACTATGCTCATGGTCATGCCCATGGTTTCCTGTCTATTAGTTTGTGATGGCAGAGATTTTAACTGAGGCTTGTTGCAAGAGGGAGAAGACTAGAAACAGAGCTGGAACACAAACTACAGCAGTCCCACACAGGCATGTTGTGCAGCAACAATCATAACGTGTAACTATAACGGAATGTGCTGGAGATAGGAGCAGTGGCCTCAAGTCTCTAAGAAACTCACCAAGTTGACAGTGAGCGGTCTCCTTCTTTAAAAAAGTAGCAGGTGTTGATAGTTCACAGAGCATGCATCTTTTTATATCCTCAACCAGACATGATTGTTAAATCGCCAGGTCACAGATGGCTTGCAGCAGTTTGAACGGGAAGTGTGGTTTTTCTTGTGGGTTAATGCTGTAGTCATCTTGTTTTGTGTTGGATGCTAGGCCACAACAGGTTTAGAACAAGCCATGTAGCTCTTAGTATATCTTGGTTGACATCCTTTGTAAAAAAAAAAAAAAAAAAGAGCTTCAGTGGTTTGCTAAGGACATTTTACACTCACTAGTTCTATTTTCTGAAGAAATGTGTTCCTTTTTCATTTTTTCAAATGGGACATGACTTTCATAGTCACAGATTGAGTTGTTGAACCAGAGTTTTCAATCTTGTTATCATAAAGTTTATTAAAGCAATGTTTGACAATGAAATCTTTGTTGTTCATTATCAAATTATCAAATTTCACATCAGCTAAAAAGGAAAAACCTGAAATTGTTTTGGAACTGAAAGAGGAAAAGAGCCCCAGGGACAGCTGGGATACGGTACTAACTAGCTAGCTGATCGGAGACCCGATGGCCTCATTGTGGCTCACAAAGACTCTCTGTGTGGACCTGTGGCTCTCAGCCACACCTGGATGGACAGGTGACAGACATGGGCGAGACAATGTGAGTTGGAAGCCCAGGGTCACCGAGAATAAAGACTGCACTGTTTCTTCTCGATCCCAGCAAGAGGCTTTATTGACGCTAATTGTGAGCATTGGCTACATAACGCACCATTTACTGCCATCAGATCATCAGATTCAACAAAGGCTTTGTCTTTTTTTCTTTTTTTTTTTTTTTACAAGAATCCCATGTAATTTTTTTTCTTCATTTTTAGTTCAAACCTAAAACCGAACACACCAAACGCAGTTTTTTTTCTCTGGCCAAAGTCAAGCATTTACAACATGATCCTATCGCGCGCTTTCTTTCTTTTTTCCCTCCACTGCTGCTGCATGTCATGGGCTATGTGAACTGACAGGTCTCATCCTAAGGCAGGAAACAAGAGCAGGCCCTCGAAACCATTAAAACATATGCTTCCAAGCTGCCTTCTCCTTGCTCCGTGCACCTAAACACAAAAGCATTTGCACTATTTCCTACAAACCACTGCGGGCAATAGCTGTGTAGTATCGTACCTCTCAGCTAATCAACAGAAGCATGCTCTGTATTGAAATAGACATAACCTCAAACCTGGTTCTCTCAAGGCTTAAAACGGCATGACAAACATAATGCATGCTGGTTACAAGCAAGCAAACAGCAAGACCAGCTTTACCAGCTGTTTTTTTCCCCAATGCTGAATAACTAGCTAAAATCAGTATCAGACAAGCAATAAACAGAGTAAACCAGCTGGCACCAGCATGGAGTTAAGGCTGATCTAATCCATTTTTCAGCAGGGGAGGGAAACACCATGGAGTGGCTGACACATGCTCAGAGAACAACAGACATCAGTAAAATTATCCAGCACGGTAAACAGCATCTGATGTGGCCAACGTGTGAACGAGTGAAGTATTTGTGCTTGGAATCTCTTGTTTCAATCTGAATGTTTGCTTTTACCTGTTTTGTGGTTACTGACCCAAACTGCAAGGCGTTTTGTAGAGTTTGCCAGAAAATGCAGTCGTGCATGATTTCCTTAAGCAGGTTCAGACCAGATTAGCTTTCTGAAGCAATCTGCACTTTCTTCTGGCTTGTCTGCTTCTGCTTTGCCCCATGTTGATTTGGTTAAACACTGGCTCCCTAGAAAATATGCTGTTGTTGTCTGGAGATGGCTGAGGCAGCAGGTTGGGCTAACATCAGCCCCTGCTTTTGCTTACTCGCTGTTGCGTTACCTTTAGCTTCCCCGGCCATTTCCTACAGTTGATCTGACCTAATACAGCAAACCAGTGTTTCTGTTTCACTCGCAGGTCCAGTAAAGACCTGTAGAGGCACTATGAGTCTAAGTCATTGGATACTGAGAAAACTGACTTCTTGTTCAATATTGCGCAGATCTAGAGATGAACTATTCTGTTGTTTTTCCATTTTGCTGAGATTCTGTTCAATCTTCTTAAATTGTTTCAGGGAAGAACTTGCCATAAGATTTTACCAACTATGATAATAATAATAAGAAGAGGAAGAAGAAGAAGGTCTCATTCAAAAATCATATAATCATACATCAGAACTGCATCCATTGATGTGTGTGTAAACATGGCAACTTGGTCATTGCTATGCTGAGTTGTGTTTCAGGTCACTGGTTCAGTTAGTGTATCTCTGACTTTGGAGTACATATTCTATGAAGGAGTGTATCACCATTTTGCAACATGAGGAGTTTTCCTTAGTTCACTACAACTGATTCCTTCTTTTTATTGATCATTTGTGGACATCCTTTTTGTCTTGCAGAGTCAAATTTTGTTTGAAGTTGTTTTACTGTTTTGATATTGATCTGCAACCAATAAGTATTAAACCAGGTGATTCCTTAGTGCTAATGGAGGTTAAAATAAATTTCACACTTATATAGCAGTTCTCAGTTGTCTTCAGTGATCAGCTTCTCTTCTTCAGTCTTGCTCTGTTCCCTGTGGCGGCGTTGTTTATAGAGGCTTATAATTTATAACTGTACAGAGTGGATTTAATTTCAGCACTGAGCCTCGCCAGCAGGGCGCCAGGCTGCAATCAGAGGAATCGGTGCACTGCGAGGCCCTGTTGAATGGAAAGTATTATCACTGGCCACAAACGGACACTGTTTCCCCTCAAACAATTCCCCGGACGCTCTGCAAGCCCTTCTTCTCTTTCATTCATCTCTTCTGGTTAGCAGCCCATTCCTCCCTCCCTCCCTACTTTCAACACATCCCCCTCCTCCATCTCCAGTTTCTTCAGCCAGCGCTCCTAGCCTCCTGTTACAGGTTAGGTTTGGCTTGATGTTTGTGCCAGCTTTCAGTCCAGACTAGATTCACGACTAAGTATGTGTTTAGATGTCATTAGATTTAGCTGTCATTGTATTTGTATGTCACTTATAGGTGACATATAGTGCAATATGGCAACCTTTAACCAGTATGTTTGTTTCGTTTAACTTGTTTGTTTTGAAAATTGACTATTAATTTTTTTAACAAAAAATTTAAACAAAACCAAGTTTTACTACAGAGTAATTTGTCCTTTGTTATTTCTCTTTTTTTCTTTTTATTTTTACCTAAGGCAGGGGTTCTATTTATGCTCTCTTTATGCAACAGGGATTACTTTAAATATGTTACTTTAAAATAAATTATACAGACTCTAAATCCAACTATTCAGATATTGGTCTTATTCTTTGGGGTACTCATTGTAACCATAGAACTTATTCATTATGTAACTTCCATTTGAACATTTAGGTCAAAGTTGACATAATTAATAGGTCAAATGCTTTGGAGTTATTGAGGTTTGGATGAAACCCATTTAATTCAGCTGACCACCCTGTGATTGACTGGTGTCCCATTTGGGGTTAATTTTTCTGCCGAGTGTTCGCAGTATAATCTCAGAATCCATCCAATCCCTGACCAGGATAAAGCAGTTGTAGAAGATGAATGAATGAATATGGCAGGCCAGTCACAGTGTCTGATTAAAAAAAAACAAAAAAAACCTCAGTAATGAAAATATAATGACTTATAGTGGCTTTCTATCAGTGTAAAAAAAAGTTACAGAGGCCTTGTCTATGCTTCATGGACCCCTGAGGATACCTGGTTTAAAAAATCATTGTACTAATTTGAATTATGTGATAAACTTTTTTAGGTCATTTTGATTTAAAAAGTAAGGAAACTAAAAAAAGGAACTGACCATGAGACAATCAAATGACTTAGACTGATACATTTAGACTGTGTTTTCATTTCTCTCATATCCACAGGTAGTTTTTCTTTGTGTCATTAATAAATCCTCTGAATTGTCAACATGCTGTGTGGCTCTGTATCTTGTTATGCTGCATTCACAACCACTCTGGCGTATAGTAGGTTTGACCGATTAGATCACTGTTGCCATCTGTATGGACAGCTGAGCCGAATGGAGTTCAACTGGGCATGATGGAGCTACACAACAGGCACAGCTGGGAGGAGGTTAGAGCCAGCCATGCATCTCAAATAACAACAAACTTACTTCTCTTGGTAATTTTAGACCATTTATTTAGTGGTCCTTGAACAAAAGGAAGTGTGGCAGTATTACAGTAGCCCATGGCACAGACAACCTCAATATCCTGTATTGCCTCACATAATATATTGCCTGCATTTAAGCAAAATGATGTAAAAGCAAAATTTGTTGTATTATTTGTGATAGTTTAGTTTAAATCCATGCGAAACTTGTTTTTGCCAGTACACAATATACTTCATTATGTTTTTAGACTTGGATACATATTTGTTTTTGTATGATCTGAAACTTAAAGATTTTTTTCAGCTGAGCCTTTGCATGTCTTTTTCATATCTCTTTCAGAGAACCTCCCACCCCTTTCCTTCTTTTTCGTTTATGTCTTGGCACCCGGCTCTGTTTTCACCCTCCACTTACGGTGGGAGTTGATGACCATAAATCTTAATTTGCTTGGTGTCTGCCTGATTTCCAAGACCTGCACTTTGTCATGGCCTAATAGGAGCTTTGTTGGGGTTAAAGATGCCCCCTTTGGCAGCGTCCTCAAGTCCCTACAGTCAAAGTAATGATATTTAAACACGGCAGGCCATTAGCAGGACCTGATGACTCATGGCTCTCTTATTCTCTATGTGGAGTCCTAGTATAGTTCCCAATCTCCACCATCTCTTTGTGCCCTGTGGCATTTCAGGAAGGGATGAAAGGTAGGGGAAGGTTAAAGCGGTTTACGGTGAGCCACTTTCAGCAAATTTGTAACTAGTTGCTTTTAGCTGCTGAAAGGGCCATTAACCAAAATCATAAGAGAACCCTTTGACTATCTGTTTGTAGCTTCATAGCTCGCAAAACATTATGGGTTGAAACTGTTGCTGTGGATCCTGAATTGCCCTGATGGCGTATTTCCAGGAGAAAAGGAAACATTCTCTCCAAATTGACCAACTTTACTTCAAAAGCAAGTTAGTCATGGTCGGCAAGCCTGTTCATTTTTACAGTTTTACGAAATTGATTTTGTTCATTCTAAGCGATTATTAGATCATCAATGGCTCCAAAGCCGTAAGAGATCTTTCTGGAGGGGGGAACATTCTTGCCCTGTGATTGCCCTGAACAGTGATCAGGAGGGCAGACAGGAATGTATTATGGACCTGACCTGGCCAGTGTCTATAGACCTAAGCCCTTTAGCTCTTTCATCTAAGCCTAACTGACACCAAGATGGCCCCTTGCTCTAAGAAGCCAGCTGCATGGCAAGGATCATATGAAAATGATTGTAGCCATGGATTGCAACCCCATGCTGCTGCCGTGGCAATAATTAAAGACTCATATTTCTGCAGAATTTGACGAACAACTTTTCCCTCCTCTCTCATCTTGTGCTGGACTCGCCAGTAATGGTTGTGGGTTGGAGCAAGAATACTTTATGGACTGTGAAAAATAACGCTCATGCACCCACAACAAAGAAAGGGCCTCGGGAAGCTATAAGTACATCATTGATTTTCCTGGAAGTTTATATATTTATAACGTTTAAGTAAACTGATGTGTTTCTTGGGAGTGTTTCAGAACAGTTTTGAGCTTAGCGTTGAGAAAAGCACTGTACCACTGTGTTAAAAAAGGCTCTTCAGTTGGTTCTTTGTTAAAAGACTTGGTGCAAGCAGTCCAAACTTTGTAGTCCGTATATGTTTTATATGAATTTGCAGAAGCAGCCTGAGGATCATTTTAATGAACTTGGTCTACATTGTGAAAATAGTTTCTTTTCCCTCAACCTCATACCAAAGACACAATGTTCAAGAAAAGACAGACTGGCAATCATATGATCTGAAGGATCCTTAACTAATGTTTAACAAAGGATTGTGGAATGTAGTGGTTTTATAAGCGTCTGTTATTAATCAGATGGTTATTAGTTGGACTATTGGAAAGTTTTTCAGAAGAAAACATACCAAAGATAAGATATGTTAGGTGTAAGTACTTTATAAGCAAGCAAAGAATTGTCTAAGAAAATGTTTTTATTTTGCTTTAGTTTATTAGATTTTAAAAGTGTTTTACTCGTAGCTTTTCTTGCTGAGCAAATGAAGTTTAATAAGTAGCACCTATTTCAAATGACTAAGCTTAGCTGGCAATGTTGCATTTTTAGTGTAACTGACTATCCTAAATGTCTATCCTAAAAGTACTAGTCGCTTAGTCTTCTATCATATCTCAACAGTTTTAAAACATAACCTGTTTAGGATGATTTACAAAAAGTTAAAAAAAATGTTGATGATACTGAATCACATGTATTGTAGTATAATCCAGTACTCTAGACCACACAATCCTGTTAGTCTTCTGTTAACCTGAGGATCTGTGGATCAACACCGTGAGAAAGAAAAACTCTTCAGAAACGCAAGTGCCACTAATGACCTGTTGCAGAGGATGCCGAAAGCACTGTCCACTCTCCCTGCACTCCCTCTGTATTTATAGGTTGTAGAGGTTTTTTTTTTTTCCTAAGTCATTGTTATGAAGTGTGAATGAAAACACTGCCAAAAAAGAGTGGGTTTAACAAGTGCAATGCTTCAGTCCAGGGACACCTTGAAACAGAGAAATGGAGAAGTGGAGAAGATGAGAATCGTTCCACATAATCACTCTATTCTTAGAAAACACTCTAGTTTCTTCTGCTCTTTTTTGTATCCTGCTTCTTTGGAATAAATAAAAGGTGACAGGCCTCCGTGTCTTCAGAACTTTTCATAACTGACAAATTGTGCAAATGCATCGATGTTTTCAATCATGAAGTCAGCATCGTTTAAAATAATGCCTTTTGAATGCTTTGGACAGAGACGATGTGATTAAACACTTTCAGCATGTCTTCAGATAAATGTAAACCTTCTTTTTCTGATCAGTTTCCCAGCGTTCCTTAGCAAACAAATGTCTGACCCTCAGTGCCCAGTGTTGGATTCAATTATTGCAGTTAAAATGTCTTTCTACTGGGAGGAGTATGCTGGGCTTTTTAGGCTGCATGCTGATTGGAACAGTGCACGCGATTCGGCCTGTAGATCAAAAAGGGCCACTTGATGAATGACAGGGCAAAAACTGGTAGAGGAGGGAGCACTCCCTCGCTCCCAGCATTGAATGATTGATCAAGGTCGTTCTCAGTTCATTAATTTTAGTCCAGGAGAGACTGCCCTGGATTTTTCTAATGCTACACACACACACTAAACAAACACTTCTGTTCTGTAAGACACTTGGGAGGACTTGGAAAATGAGTGCTAGCCGTTCCTTCTGAGTTATCTCCTGGTGTCATTACAAGTACTCATGCACACCACGTGAAGGTGAGGAACTTGTAATTGTGTGTAAGCTCAAGTTAGCATTCTTAGTACTTTGTTTCTTCTTATAAACCTTAAAGCCCAAAGGGCTTCAGCGTCTCAACAGGCTGCTCAGTGACCCCAAGCACATGATTAGTTTTATGGCCTGTAACAACTACAACCTCCCCTGTTTACAGACTTGCGCCAAGTTCCTGTCCCAAAAGGCTATTCTGTCCTCAGACTTGGCCTTTTTTTATCCTCCCTCCCTCTCTCTCTCTCTCTCTCGCTCGCTCTCTCATCTAAAGGGCTGATGTGAGATCTTGGAGGAGCTCCTCTTGTCCTTCATTCTCACGTAGTTGGTGTCCTTGCAACTTTAGACATGGCATAGCTGACCTTAGGCAGATTTGGCACTTGTTCTTGGGCATATTGTGAGGTCCAGCTGGACTAGATCTGAAGTTCACAAAGAACCTAAACATTCTAACCTTGTAAAACATTGTTACACAAAGTCTGAAGCAGTGGACTGATCATATTGTTCAACAATACATATGATTATGGACTGTAAGAACCCATCATGTTCCAGGTTGAAATGAAGACACTTTAACACTAGCACATCCTGTTTTATCACTTTTTTCACAATATATCATGAGGGGTGTAATTTTAACCATCTTTTACTATAATATATATCTTATATCTACAGTAAATCCAGAAATATAGCGACCACAACAATACCACCTGACAGAAACACTAAAGTAACATGACATTTATTAATGAAAACACTCATTAATAAATGTGGCCAGGAAATAATTGTATGGCAGAATTTGGGTTTTATGCACTTGATTGAAATGTGAAAAGTGTTTTGTTTTTTTTTTGTTTTTTTCCCCCAAAGTGATCATGGAGTTAGATCAGAATTCCACTAATGGAGGTACACTTCACATATGACAAGTCATGATTAATTTTTATTAATGGATGTCACAGTGGCACAGCATCACGGGTTCAGGGTCCCTGGTTTGATGTTAAACTTATCGATACAGATTATTTATGTGTCTGTGTGGATTTCCCTCAGGTTCCTTTCACCTTGCAAAAGCAAACCCAGTAGGTGGATTATCTGAGATAAATTGCCCCTAGAGGTGAATGAGAATATTCCCTGTACTGAGTTGCTTACTGAAACATACTGTACTGGCAGGACAAATGATCTCACTAAGTAATGTATTATTTCATGTTAAGCACCTAATCAGATCAGGTACTCTGCTCACAGCTGCGTGTCAGTCCTTTTTTCATTGTGTGTTGCAGGAGTGCCATCAATGACTCACCACACATGGTTTTTCAGAAATGACTAGGAACCATCACCTGCCATATCAATAATGCTATATCACGTTAATAATGCTATCATGCCATATCTTGAATAATATTCATTTAGAAAACTGTCCAATTGCACTGTAAACCTGGAGCAGTCTAATACCATATGGGAGTGATTTTTCCATAACACAAATGCCCATGTGCTGATTGCTTGCGAGATTTATTTCAAAAAGAGATTCTTGGAAGGGAGAGACAGATGGATTAGGAAAAGAAAGAGTCAAATAAAGAGGGAAAGGAAAGAAACAGGCTCTAGAGCAAGAAGTATCAAGTTACAGCTGTATTGATTGATGAGCTGCAGGTATGCATATAAGCCTGTGCATAGCTGTCATTGCTGATATGATTTTAGCATTGCGACAGATGCTTGATTTGCTGAGCCTGGCGCCAGTGGCATGTCATTTGTTATTAATTCTGTGAAAATCCCCAAACTAAAGCCATAAACTGGAACACCATCCATGCACTGGCCTGGATTAATGATGCACCAAAGGAGAGGGCCGTCATGGTAGCTGACCTGTTAATTATATCTCACAACACACACACACACATGCCACACGCCTAAACAAAGCCCTAGTCACACCCACACACACGCATATCCAGTGCACCACACACCATCCCGTTCTGTTTCAAGTGGACAATACAGCAGCGAGCCACTTCACACACATACTGTATACAGTACTTTCCTTCCATTATAATTATTTCACATTCATTTCAGCATGCAATAGACTGTTCTTATGTTACACCACGAAAATGAAAACTTTGTGTGAACTGTTTTCGAGAATTGCCCTTCTCAGCTCGAATCCCTCTTGATGTTAGGGTAATTTCCTAACATCCATGCAAGTGGAAAATAAACATAAATAACGCTTGGGAGACGTCAAACACACTTTGCTGGATCGTGGTTAAGTGGAAATTCCCTCTTACAACGACTCGGGGGCGATGTGCTCTCAGTGGCGCCCGCCTCTGTGAGAAAGGTCTCTGTGTTTATCCAGACTGTCTTCGACTTTGGAGGGCCTGCTGCCGCCATTGTTGTTTGTTTGCCAGCTGTGGTGCGACAATAAAAATTGGAGAGAAAGTCGCTGTTCGTGCGATTGTTCAAGTTGTTGAGGAACAAGTGGGTCAAGAGTGTCTCCCTCACTTATGACATTAGTTGTGCTAACAGGGGGTTCATCTGTAATTCAGGATTAGGCGCAGGAGAGAGTAGGCTCAATGGTGGGAGTGGCTGTGTTTTGTGTATTAGTGAGGATTAGGATTAAAGACTGGCTGTGCTTAATTTGTGACTAAAATAATGCTTGGTTACTGCCGCATGAAAATGCTGAATATTAAGATACTAATATTACCTTATGAACCAAGGAGCAACAAACTATTGTAGCATACATTGAGCAGGGTGTGATATTTCTAATGACCTCCACTTCTATACATAAATATATTTGTGTAGTAGGGATGTAGCTGAATATTCTGGTTATTCATGCGTCATGCTTATTTCAATTGAACAGTGGGTTCTAACTTGCTCAAAACAAAAAGGAGGGTTTGTTTCAGTATCTGTCTGATGCATTTACAGCATTCATTTAGTCATCCCTAGTAAGTGCTTGGTCAGGGTAGCAGTAGTTTAAATTGGGCTAGTAGATTGCTTATATTTTGAGAAATAAAACCAACTAAATTGGTAGCCGAGTGTTTGTTTTTCTCAGCCGTTGGGTCCGGTTCAAATCACAACAGAGATATAGAAATTTGGGGCACAGATACAGAGATTGTCATTGTTACACGCATGGAAGACAAGTATTCTCGGCTTATCATGCAAACGTTGCAAGAGGGAATTAGCATTAAGCGCATCCGTCTGGCTCTCACACCAGCATCAGCTGGGTTTGCTACACTTTCTCACACTGGTGTGACCTCCTTTCCACACACTGCAGATTTGCAAACTGCTTTGTGTAGGTTGAGGACTGGGACAAATAAGAGGTGGAAAAAGGGTCAGATTTTCTTAATGAGTGGCTGGTGTAGTCAGCAGTCATGTGCTACAAGAACAGCCCTGACAGTTCTTTAATATCAGTTAACGGTCAGTAAGGTAACATACATCGGGAATGACTAGACATGACGGTCTTGTTTCTGACAGTTACATTAATGTACAAAATCTTTTTGAATTCTCTCTGAATGGCTCTCACACCTGTGAAAAACAGTGTAGTACAACCCATGTTAGGAAACATTCTTCTGCAAGAAGTTTCCAGTTTGTCTAGGAGAGAGTGCCAAGATCCAGTAGTCTTACATTGTGTAGCTTTAATATTTCCGTGTTGATTCACCTCTGCCACATATCAGTCTAATCCATATAATGTCCAAATAATCTCCAAATCCTGTTCTTCCATATCCAACAGTAGGGGCATCATACAGAACCTTGGTGAAACTTTCAGAGTCATCACATTGAATGGAATGAACTGCACTTTTCCCATACGTTCTAAATTCTTTGGTATTTACTGGAGATTTTTGATCCTGTATATTACATAGTAAAAACTGTTTTCTCATTTATAAGGTAAAGGCTCCAGGGCAGAACTCAGCATCCTGGTTACAGGCTTTTTTAATGAGTTGAAACATGACCAATTCTTTGAAGTCTTGCGAAAGTCCCTGATAATATCAGGAAATTAAATATGGCTTACAGCATTTCATTTTACTTACCAGGTAAACTGGACTGTGTCACATTGCCGATACAGCAACATCCCTATAGCATAGACTACTTTGTAAATATAGGATAAGTTACAGACATTCTTTTCTAAAATATTATAAGGCTAATTAAGAAATTGTACAGTTCCATAACATTTGCAAAATATATCACCCAGCAGTTTTTCCATTTATATTATTTTATTTCTATTACCAGAGATTAAATTCAGCATATTTGTATTTCATTGTGAGTCTAACAATCCCATAATTCAATTGTGTGTAACTTTTTGAACATTGACAATGTCAGAAAGGTTTCCAAGGATCACCTGCATTCTCAGAAAGTTTCAGCTGAACTTGAGCAATTACAACCCAGATGAGAAATAAGTACAAGGCAGCTGTTTAATAGGTAATAGTACAAGCTCCAGTAACTTTGCACTCGCTGCCTTTTTCTGTCTTTTTTTTTTTTTTTTTTTACCTACAATAGCACCTCATCTTATACTTTTCTTGACCTGTAAGAAGAAGAAGAACCTGTAAATACCCAGAAAAAAGAATTTCAAGGTGCAGTGTAGATTTGTGTATATACAGTATCTTTATGAGCGTACTTGTGTGCTTGTATTGCATGGCTGGATCTTTGGTAGACAAAATGACCCCTATAAAGACAGCAGAATTTAGATATGGGACAGTGTGAAAAATGACCAAAATGGCATGATCAAGGGTGGATTAATCATGAATTTATTAGTTAGTGAAAGCTCTAATGTGCTGCCCAGTCCCACGTTTTGGTGAAAAAGTGATGGCTGATTTAATACAATGTAGGGTAATCTTGGCAATTACTCTAGTTAAGCATGGTAAAAAGTAAATTAACATCTGTATGCTCATCTAGCAAATTGTGTTTGTGCCCTTGCACCACCATGAAGCTCATTAGGCTTAAAAACAGTTTTGTTTTGCAAAAGTCACTAGGGAGTAGTTTTTTTCTGCTTGTTGAAACAACTTGTCTGGCAGGCAACTATGAATAAGAAAAATAACAGCCTGGACACTAAACTTGCTAATCCTAGGCACCTGGGCTAGTGATTCCCCTCCACCTGGCTTTGATGTCTTTAAAACATCAAATTATTTAATATTTCACTGTATATCTTTTTTCTTTTTTTGTGATTTTTCCTTTTAAATAGATGGACAGCTTATGATTAAGCTTAGGTTTTTAAATAATACACAAAATGTACAACAGGTTTTTAGATTTTCAAAGCTATTTTTAATTTTTTATCAATGTATACTGTCATACCAGTATAGTTAATACATTTTTAAAACCAAGCCACATTACAGAGCCCAAAAGTTCATCTCCTCTTGCACGACCCTTCCTGCCATCACAAAATGGTCAGTGAGCATTACTACTTTTCCTGTTTTGTCTTTCCTTCCTCTTGGCAATCCTGTAATTACTTTGTGTGACTTTCATTGACTTTCAAGGAAGGTGTAAAAAGAAGGGATACTTTCCTTTACACCCAAGTACAGTGCATTCAATCTCCTCTGTTTCCTATGGTCAGGCTGGAACCTCTGTGACCTTTTATCCTTGATGTTGCATTGTTGCATATGCATGAGCACTGGGTCACTTTGTTCCACTTTTAGTAAAAGCTTTTGATTTGTCTAATCAAAGAGTATAGGAGTTAATCTTCATCTTAAACACATTTTAGTTTGGCACACAGGGGCAGTCATGAGTTGTCTGTCTTTGTGGGCAAGAATGTTGTGCGGTCAATAATTGGACAGGTGGGTGGAGCATTCTGATGTGGTTTAAGGCTGTTGCTGTGCTGGTGGCAATGACATTCATTTGCTTTTGTTAGCAAACCAGGCCTATACACAATGGCCAGATGTAGAGAGATAGAATGTAATCAGAGTAATGCAATCAGAGACAGAGATGCAATTTTACATGAACATGGGATGTAATGGGTGTCTTATTGCTATACAAAGAAAAGACATGGCATAGGTAATGGGACATAATTTGCTAAATAGCAAACAGCATGATGCTACAACCCTTGACCTGTAGCATGTAGCATTGGACATGTGACTCTGATTAAGGTTTGGACCAGCCTCTGTTCACAGAATACTAACAGCTCAGGTATAGCTTTAGCAAGAAAGGTTTCCATTTGACTAATACCCCGAAAGAGCAAAAGGTCCTTGGTACGTTCAGTGTCTTCTTGTTTTTGTAGCTATTATATGCCTGATCATAAGAACTCTACACCATTGCCAAAGGCTAGCATTGCATTAATGTAGGGCATGACTGGAGGAACGGAAATTTGACAGTGAATGCAATTTGCCAGGGTTTTAGCTCTCCAAAAACACTGAGAATGAGTTGCAATCTGGACAAATCTTAATGATGACCTTACACATGCACATGAACACAAAAACACCAGGGAAGGCCTGTTTTGGGAAAGCCAAGTGAAGTAGAGCCCACATGTGGGTTGTGTTCAGAAGATTTAGGCGTAACTGTTGAGAGGTCTTGGACACAAACCCCCCATACGGATGCGCTCTCATCGGCCCATTTTGCTGGCCCTGGACTGTGTATGCTATTTTAAATTTAGAAATGTGTAATCAAGTCATAGAGGCATAACGTGGTCAGCGTACGCTCATGTATTTTTGAACATCCCAGTGGCCAAAAACAATAGTAGAGCCATGGCAAAGAAAAAAAAAAAAAGGTTTCACAGTCTTCCAGGAATCCATCAATGTGTTTATGCTGCATATGAAAATGTAGCTTTCTAGCCTTCGTATCCTACTATAGAATTGCAGTATTGCTCGGGTAACCAGACGTCCTTCTATTCCTGGACATGTCCTTATTTTGAGGCTTATAATATTAGTCCAGCTGGGGTTTATCCAACAGAGGAACAGCAGCACAAAGGATCAGAGTTGACTGTATGTAGAAGTATTAAAACTATCATTTTTTGTTTTTCTGAATGCAATGGGGTAAGGGACAGTTAAGTATAATTTTTTTTTTTTAATTGGCTTCTCCTTCACACCACTTTGCATCATTAGCATCATTAGAGTGGAGGCGACCTAATGAATAAGACAAACCACTAAATACTACATCAGCTCTATCATGCATCTCTAACACACACGCACACACACACATATACATATATACATATATATATATATATATATATATATATATATATATATATATATATATATATATATATATATATATATATATATATAATATGAGAATTCCTAATGAGAATCACATTTTCATCAGCTAGGAATTTGACTTGGACAGTGCAGTTGCAAATGCAACAGTGAAGTCAAATTCTAGAAAGTTTAGATGGTGCAAAAATATTAATTTAATGTACAGTGTTTATACAGAAATGTGAGGTCTAAAGTACACAGTGCAAGTACAAAGGTTTAGGAAATGAGTTCAGAGGTTTTTTTTTACGAGGTAAACTTCCTGTACCTTGGGTATTTTAAAACCTGCTATAAAATCTAAATTAATTAGAAAATGGGCACTAAAGAGTTTTTCCTCCATTAAGGATGAGTTTATTATAGGTGATGTCAAGGTTGTAATATTTATCCTACTGGTCATGCTCAGTTCAGGTCTCTGGACATTTCAGATTCAGAATGTAGGAATAATAGCAGGCTGAGCTCCTGCTTTTATAAAGATCGATGGTGTTCCAAGCGCCAGCATGGTGCATTGAGGTTTGGCTCTGGAACGCTAATGGTCAGGCTTCATTTGGACTAAATTGGGAAGGTGTGTGCACACCATGTCACAGGTTTGACGCCTTGAGCCGTCGTATGTGTGCAGAGCAGCACACCCTCCTGACACCCAAATAGAAACCAGATGCAGACTGGTGCTTGTGTGTACGTATGTGTGTTTTTAAGGTGAGGGTCAGCGGCTGCTGGAGGATATATGTCCACACACACACACAAACACTGCTGTATAACAGAATCCTATCTGTATCCCGAGGGCCAGCTGGATTTGGACTCACCCTCACCAGATGGACACAGTTAGCAATTAGCATTCAGGCTAATGGCTAATACGTTGCAAGGCCTCTGATTTCTGTCAAGCGTATGGAAGAATCAGCAGAAATATGCAACCAAAACAAATATAGACACCATTTGCAAGTTGCCATATATTTAATTTATTTTGTCATGACATGTACATGGAAAAAACATTTGTTAGCCGTAAAACCTAAATATGGGGTAAGGAATAAAAATAGGATTAAATGAAAAAAAGATTAAAAGGGATGCTGCATTTTTTATTAAACTTGTTTTCTCACACAATCGTGGCAACCTTGTTCTCAAAGCACTGTATGAATTGTTGTTTCTTAATGACTGAAACCTGATAATGAATCACTTGGTGTAGACCTCTATTTATTTATACATGTATCTCTCCTACTTTTAATTTTTTTTTTTCTTAGAAATAAAATTAGCAAAAATCATATTACGTTTTTACAACCAATGAACAACACATGGTTCTTGAACTCTTGGATTTCTGAAATTCTCCTAAGTATCTCTACATTGTAAAGCACTAGGCAGCTTATTGTGGAGCCACCACAATCTTTAATACCATGATCATATTACTCCCAAGTTAGATGTGGGGGATTTGATATGCAAAGTTTCAGATTATGATGTATGGTGAGGAAATCAAGGTTGTAATGCCGAGCTCGGTCCAGACCCGGACTTTGTTTGTAGGCTTGCCAAGTATCATGTCACACTACACCGGAACAGCCAAGCCTCACAAAGCCTGCGCCTGTGTATTAATGGTGATATATTGAGGATTGCTAGGCCACTGGTTTGGCTTTCTCCTTATTTTCCACAGCCATTCTTTCTTCAGCAGTGAGCTTAGAGAAAACAAATCTCTAGATGCACAATAGTGTTCATTTCTCATTCAGATTCCTTCAGACAGTGCTTTAGCCTCAACCTTGCGAATATACCGCTGGTCAGATTCACAGAATGTCTGGGTATCCTGCTTCATCACTGATGAAATATTTCACAAAATGAACACAAAATGAAATATTTTTTTGTTTGATGTTTGTTTGTCTCGGTTAGGCCTTTGTGTTATGATTTTATAGCCTTAATATTTTTCTAATATTCTGCTACAATCTCAAATGTACATGATTTTTTTGAAATGGGATTATGTTCACCTCATTTGGACTTGATTGTTTATAAGAATGTAAAATTCTGGAATAAAAATCTATTGTTTGCCTTGTGTGATTGTTTCCATAAATGTGTGGCATGCTGGGAAAATCTGTTAGATGTGAACGTGACTGAATTCTTTCAAGCGGGGAAAAAAAACTGGATTAATGCCATAATATTTCATCAAAAAGTGTGGAAATGTTTTATTTACTATTTAATATTTCCTGGCCTATCTTCCTGCATAGACTGTTGTGTTGAGAATTATTTTGCAGATTATTGCTAATAAGTAAAACAACCGGGCCATGTAATTTAACATGCATTACGGACGTATTTATGTAAAAATAAAGAGATATAGAAGAATGTGACCTCCATTGCTAAATATTGAACACAGCGCAAGACGTAAAAACAAGCCTGATGCATATCAAGGGTTTCTTATATAATGCCTCATTGTGAAGGCCTGGATGCACATAATAACTCATACAGTCTCTCTTACAGTGCAAAGCCTATCTTAGCCCGACCTTTTCTGCCCAATGAAGAGGAGAATCGCTGACATCAGACAGTGCCGTCCTTATGATAGTGCATTTGGAGCATCCTTTGTGCCTTCTTTCTAACTGTTGCCAAATGGAATCTGCCTAATTATAGCAGGAAACGGGACAAATGAGGAAATCTGACACTACCTACCCACAAAGCCCCCGGGGTGTTAGCGTCATCCCCTGCTGCCCAGAGGTTGTGACCTCATGTTGGAGGAGAGTGGCTCCACAGTTGGAAATTTCAGGCATGTTATTGGAGGAAATGGACAATTGTCCCGACAGTGTCAGCTCATACCAATTTAAACCAGATCTTGAATGTGCTGAATTAAAGCACAGTGAAATAATGATAAACGACTGAATTAGGATTGAATATGTTATGGATATGAATTATGGATTTGTTATGGATACATAACATGTTTAGCTGCTTTCATATACTACTTTATAAGTAAGTTTAGTTATGATTTTATAGTCGTCAGTTACTTCTTTTGTTTCACTGATATATTTGGAATTTATAAAGAATTTGAAAATAAGTAGTGTGTTATAACCTGTTATTTTCTTAATAGTAGGACTTTAAGGAAGCTCTTTATTATCTTGTTTATAATTCATCGGGTGATTTACTATAGGCCTGTGATGGACTGCTGTGCCGTCCACAGCGTACTACTACCTTATACTCAGTGTTCACTTGTTAGGCTCAGGATCTGCCATGACTCTGACCAGGAAAAAAAGTCCACAGTAGCAGACATTTTGCACAAGAGAATTATAAAACGGACCTTTTGCATCTACCAAGAGGAAATGATGTCCATCTTGAAACACTGTCTGTTTGCCGTGTCTCTCTTTCTTTTGCTTGTCCAAAATTTGCAGCTGTTTATTTGCTCAGAGCTGATCTGGGACCTGAAGGAGCCTGTGCACAGCAATGGAGTGTAAGCACCGATGCTGGGCGAGAACGTTGGCAGCTCTTACTCCAAATATTTTACTCCTAAGTGCATGGTGGAGTACTACAAATGCTGCCAGAAAAGCACTTAAAGAGGATCTTTCTCCCTTTCACTTCTCTCCCCTACCAATGAGTGTGTTGCTCTGGAGCCGAACTAAATATTAGTTATGTTTTATATCTTATTTGGGAATTTCAGTTGGCTGTGTTGCATAAAGATTTGGCCTAATCGCTCTGTTAGAACAAGATATATTGATCATTTCTTAATAATTTATCAAATTTATAATTTACAAGGTCTGAGTGCCAGTATATATGTGGTAAGAGTTGTAAATAATAACAATAATTTTGCACCAGAACCAATTTTTGTAGCTTTGCAAAATGAACTGATAATAATTACACTTGCAACTAGCATTTATTCAAATGTAATAAAAAGATCAAACATTTAGGTTAAGCAAAAGCTGAAATATTGGACAGTGTTCCTTTTGTTGTATATAACTGGCAACAATTAATGATGTCTTGCCTGAAAAAAGCAAGATGAGAATAACTAGGTAAGATTAGTGAAAGCTTTAAGGCCAGCAACTAAATTATCAGACTCATTTGCTAGGAGTGATAACAGTAACCGTGCTGCACACTACTAACCCCACAGTTGATTGTTTTCCTATAACAGCCTGTCCCATTGTGTGTAATTCCTTAAATACTGGCAATGTATATGTTAGCTGGCCATGTCCTTCTGTATCTGTTGATTTCGAAAGCTGTGTTTTCCTTCTTCGTTTTCTTTTGTGCGTTTTTCTCTCTCTTTTCTTCACAGTTAATCCATGACCGAGTGCTGTGTTGAATATTTCAGTGCACCGTCTGCCCAGCCATCTCACTAGAGATGCCTTGTCATTCTACATTAGCCAATCAGGCGGAAACAGCACAGCCAATCCAACCAAAGCCTGACACAGTGAGCCAGTAGGGACCAGAGAGAATGTGAGAAACACACACACTCAAAGTGGTGGTGTAAGACAGTTCTACAGAGGTGTACACTTGCACACATATGTATATACATGATATGTGATCCTGCACACAATACAATTTTATCCTTAAGTTACACTTGTCATCACGCAAAGCCTTTAGACTGAATTGGGTCTGGCTATTATTTCACTAACTTTGTGTACCAGTTTGTATTATTATTGAAATGAAATGTTCTTGTTTAGTATCTACACACATTAGGCATTGTGCAAGCAAGGAAGTAAGCAATGTGATGGGATTTCAGCTAATGTGGCTTGAGAATTACACCAAGCTGGAGATAAAGGAGATTTGAAGCACAGGATCCTGCACCTTACACCCAACAAATGCTCCTTGTAAGTATTTGATGGGAACGTTGCAGCCAAACCCGCTGGCCCCTGATGCCTCCATTAAAGTTTGATGGTGCAATTTAAGTGCGTGTTGATCTGACACCTCGGCTGGCAAGAGCCTCAGTAAAAGTGCTGGCAGGCAGAAAAGCTCTCTTTTACTCTCACCCTCTCGCTTCCACTCTTGCATTTTCTCTCTCTCGGTTCACAACATCAGAAGTGTTTTAACAGGACTTTAATGGGTTTTCAGCGTGACTTTTCCAAGACCTGACTGAGAAATTTGTATCCTACTGATGGAAGATGACATGTCCTGCTTTTCTCCTCTGACTCAACACATACAGTACACATGTAATCAGAGTGAAAACATTTTCGCTCTCTCACTCTCTTTGACTGTGTGTCTAAGAGCAAAGGATTGTGGGTATGCTCATAAGCATTCTGTATACTAAATATTATTCTTGGTATTAGTGAGCAATATGAATTACTGTTGATATACAACACATTCATGGCACTGCCTGCCAGACCTGTGTGTGTGGGTGTGTTTAGTTACCTCTGAATTATATCATACTGCTTCGTTTGTTAGTTATTCTGACCCAAATTGTTTTAGACTTTGGGAGTTGAAGCCAAAAATCATTCAATGGGGCAGCAGAGTAGGATTTTAAGTCTTAATTGTGGAAAAGAAGTGCAACGTAAACACAGCGTCAGATTCAGATGGATTTGAATTCGAATGCAGTGTTTTATTCAAGCAGATTGATCGGAGAAACCAAAAGAGCAAGCTAATACTAAAAGTTGTACTATATGCAAAGAGTCAGACATGTAACAAACACACTGGACTTGTCTAGAAAAGAATTAGAGTGAAATCTGCAAAATGTCCTTCTGTGGAGTTGATGCCATTGGTGTTTTCTTTTACACACATATAGTGCAAAAAATTGACACTTGCAGTCGCATTATGGTATTAAAAATTAGTGAGCCTCCTGCATACTGTAAAACACACATACACACACAGCTGAGGTGAGAAGTCATTTCTCGGTCTCTGGAGCTCCTGTGCAAAGGGTGTAAGTAATCTGCCACGATGTATTCTCTCTGAAGTGTGTGCCTTTATCATTCACACTCTAGATACTAATGCAAAGAGCTAGATACTAAGAGCACTTACATGCACGCACACACAAGCTACAAGCCGAAAACTAACCCTTTAGTTCAACAAGAAAAATTTAGATGTTTGATGGGATGAAATCTTTGACCAAGCTGCAGGAAACATTGCTCTGTTTTGTGATATTAGAGTGTGATGCTCAAATTCAGGTTATGTGATTCTCGATATTCACACATTTATTCAAAAAATAAATTATGCTTATTACACTTTAATATTACACTTTACTTGAGGTCACTGTCATAAAGCTACATACACCTGTTGTAGTAATTTTGCACAAATCTGTTAAAGCATTTCTAATGCCGTAATTCATCATGCTTCGGCTGACATAAAGTCTACCAGTTTGCTAGTTACTACATTTAACACTTTTGACATAAAGATGGTCAATGTCCATAGATTTTAGTTGACATACTTGTTATGATGCTTTTTGGACTAAAGATTTAGTACAAAAAAATGCTCAATAATAATGGTGACGATGTGACATAGCATGTCTAGGGCCGTTAACTGTAAAATTGATTGGTGACATTGACAAATCAGAAGCACACTGATCATCAGTTGTCCTAACATTTGACTGTATGTCAGCGTGAAAAGCATCAAAAGAAAAGCTTAGCATTCAGGTGCTCCATCAAAATTTACAGAAGCTAATGGCTTAAGGCTGTCGGTTCTAATTCAGATCTTTCCCTAGCTGTCATGTAGCCTTCAACAATGCATTTTTAGTAATATGTTGCCTTAATAACTTGTCATTGCAGCACTCTATTGTTGTTATTGTATCATACTGGCTTTACTTCCTCCTATCCTCTTCCAACAAACACACAAACATAGTTGAAACCTCTAACAGCCTAACAAGACCTATTACAACTTCTAACTGCCTTGTTAAGCTCCCTCTTTCTCTGCCGTAATGGTCACATGCTAAATGTTTTAAAGCGCTGCTGTTATTGAATGAGGAGACACCGGATAGGACCCATCAGCTCCAATTTGAGCAGCAGGGAAATGCAGGAAGGCCAACAGGACTGATTGGCCAGAGAAAGCAATCAGAGAGGAGGCCATAAGGCAGAAGTTCAAACCCACAAACTCAACTAATGCGAGATGCAGTTTCTCTTGGCGATTCCATTCTTCAAAGTGTCTCTTTCATTTTCTGTCTCAGACAATCCATAGTGGAGAATAATTTGGTAGCATTTGCGTTAACCAGGAATGTCTGCACTGCTTTAGTACTTAATGCACCTGGTTTAACTGATTAACCCGGTAACAGCGTTAAATGGTAACTCTTAGGCTTTTCATATTGCACTTAACCCTGGGTTATCTTCGTTCTAAACACACTTTTAACCCTAGGTAAAGAAAGGTTTCACACCTGTAATTTGAAAGCAGTGTTAGCACTTTTTACCCGGGGTTATGAAACCCTGCTCCGGAGCAGGGTTAGCACCGCATTTGCGGTATTGAGGTATCCGGGGTTTAGGATGACCCAGGGTTAACAATTTCAAGTGTGAAAAGCCCTATGGTGTGTTATATCTAGAAGCATACCCAACATGTTCAAGGATTACCATGAATTTTGCTTAATAGGATGAACAAAATAATGGGCTTAACTAATAAGGTGCAAGAAAACAGAAGTTGTTTACATTATCCAGATTTTGATTTTTATTCTTTCTGCAGTCTAGAATGCAGACTCTGATTGAATAGAGAAGCAACTCCATGTCAATCTAATTTCTGAATCTATGGTATTTATAGCTAAAGCCTGATTCTGCATAGCTAATTAGCATCTGCTTTTCATTGATTAACGAAAGTTCAGTTTAGACTATCCAGTTCTCTTCAAGTGAGCTTGTTTCCTGGTATGTCCTTATGATTGGCAATTAATCAGTGCAGCAACTATCACACTAAATGCAATAAAAAAGCACTAACTTGAAGCAGACAATGCTGTCTGTGTGACATTGTCAGACTAGCCTATGTTTAATTTTCCAAGCCGCAGGGTATGACCTAGGCATTTGGTTGCTTCCTCACTGATTTGCACTATAAGTCTGATTATAATTACTGACCTCATATAACCCACCTCCCCTCCAATCAGTGTTCCAGAGTCCTGTGCTAATTGGCTAGCCATGGCAAGTCTTGTGTTTAGAGTCTTCAGAGTGGTGTTAAACCAGTAGAGTAAGCTGACCCACTACACAGGAGGAGTTGAACACTAATCAGATGTGCATGATTGACTTGATGAAGAACACAAGGCAGGGTGAGACAGGAGCCGGTCATGCTAGCCAGCGTAGATCTATGAGCCAGCATGCAATCAGATTTAGTTTATGTAATCACTTTCTCCTGGCTTTTTGCCAATCCTGCCTCAAAAAGAGTTATTTTGTTCACCCAAACTATACTGTACTATATTTAGTTAGATTATATATTTATTCATTGCTCGCTTTAAAATTTTAATATAACTTGAGGTGGTTGGTGGCAGAATGTTAGCGGTTGACAATGCTGGAATAGGAAGCATAAGGAAATTGTTTTATGGTGCATCGTCCTAGTATCTTCCACTTAATCGGGTGAACGAGATGAAGGGAAAATGTAACCTGTGTGTTGAAAAGCTTTTGACGCACAGAATTGCAACAGCTCAGTGCCATGAAACAAGCAGTGACTTGTAGGCAGAGATAGGGATAGTGATGGAAGAGAAAATGCAGAAAGTGAGTTATTTGGCCTTAATGACACAAGAAACAAACCTCACAACTGAAACATAGAAAGCTCATTATTACAAAATGGAGGAAAATGTCATTTTGGATGTCTTTTTTTGCTTCCATTTTAGTTTCATGTCTGTTCTATTAGCTTTGTTTTAGTAGACATGCTTTAGGTTATTTAGTTCCTCCTTGCCTGTTACAACCTCACATCTATAGAAAGATCTGACACGGTTACTCCTTACAGATTAAGCCACTGTTCTAGCTTAATCTGGTTTCCATCACATTGATTGTGTTACTGTTTCAGAAGTTAAGATGTGCTGTTTCAAATGAGCACAGCTAGGCGCCAAATTCAGACTGCAAATTTTAACATTCTAAAGCTTGTGGCCAGAAAAGTTTTTTAGTAAATTCCTGTTTTATTGACTAATTTTATTTTTACGCATGAATCTAAAGAATTCCCATAATCGATTAACTAATAATCACCAATGTGTTGTAGTATCATCATTATGATCTCAGTGCTTTTAAATCTAATCCGTGACTTGTTTTTCCCCCTTCTGGATATTTCAATATCAAGGGCAGGGGATTATTTTGACCTATTTGACACAAAGTATTTCAACTATTCACACTTTCAAATCCTCTGTCTCTTTATCTTTCACATGTCATGGTAAATGTGAGCTAATGGATTTTTACACAATTCAAGTAAGCCTATTTTGTCCATTACCAAGTGCGCTCCAGGGAATGTTACTACTTTTCTTAGATAATGAGGATTATTTTTTACTCCAGTGCTGTTTGGTTACACTAGCCATAGTTACCTTGAGTATCTAAGTTCGGGCTATGAGTC
This sequence comes from Hemibagrus guttatus, assembly GCA_033459395.1. Classification (NCBI taxonomy): domain Eukaryota; kingdom Metazoa; phylum Chordata; class Actinopteri; order Siluriformes; family Bagridae; genus Hemibagrus; species Hemibagrus guttatus. Next base: position 3,249,008 of record JAUCMX010000027.1, read on the forward strand.
TTTTATCCTGATCTCCACTGTGTGTGTGTGTTTGTGTGTGTGTGTGTGTGTGTGTGTGTGTGTGTGTGTGTGTGCCCTTTAGGCTGGCCCGTAGGGTGCTGTTATCACGCCTGTCTGCATATGAGGAGCAGAAAAGGAAGAGGGGGGGTTGGGGCAAAGACTGAAGCCATGCTTTGATCAGACCTCCATTCTTCTTTATGGGGCTCCTCAGAAGAGTTTTCCAGTTGTGTGTATGTGTGTGTTTGCACATGTTTTTGCAGTCACTAGATAGAGCCCAGCATTTAGTTCTGAAATCAGCATGCCAACAGACACACCGGCAGCTTATATGCTGAAAATGTTTAACAATGGCACTCACACATGAGCACATGCATGCTTACACACACAAACACACACACACACACACAGACAGTCACCACCACTAGCAGTTCAAGTGGAGGTGAAAGGTAAAAGGGTCAAGACAGTTGGGAGGGTGTTGAAGTGTGTGAGCATGTGAGTGGGTTTCAGAGTAAAGTTTAGCACTCTTGTTTAATAACCTATAATATAGATGCATCACTGAAGCAATTATCTTATCCCAAGTTGAGCAGCAGCACTTTGTTCATTAGAACTTTTGAATGACCTCTTAGCCCATCATCCAATATACATATGTATACGCAACATTGAAACTTGTATCATCATACTCAATTATCATCATACTCAATTTAGTGAGCGAACATGATCAGAATAGTTTATCTGCTTCCTGTGCTTTTGGGATCCAGCAAAAACAGTGACCAGCAGCTACTTATGCTGCATTTGAGATGAGGCTGAAACCTTGTCCCCACATTCCCTGCCTCTTCCCCGCATTCCCCACCTGTAGGCTACCATATTTGTTACCATTTTAGAATGTAACACACTGTCTGATAGATAAAAGCTTCAAGAGAGTAGACTTGACCATACTTCCAGGCAGTATATATACCATGATTCGCCCTCTTGTCAGCTATACATATGTCACTCCTCACTCCTATCATCTTCAGATGCCCTTTGACATTGCAGAAGCTCAAAATGACAGCAGTAGCTGGCTTCACCCTCACAAATATGGCAGCCGTTGAGCAAAACACAGGGCACAAGGAAGGTATTATGAAGTATTAACACAGCAATAAAAAAGACGTTAACCATTACCTACAAATCAGTAGTTACTACACAAACAGGGTCATAAGTTGCCGCTCTGAAACCAAGAAACAAATGCAGACAACCACACTGTTCGGATCACAACAGCTGGCGATGCACATCTGCCCATGCCTTGGGTGTGTTTGTGCTTGTGTGCGGCCTCATAAAGCTGTGGCCTGTCCAGTCTTTTGTAGCCTGGCCAGGAAAAGCTGCCATTGCCCGCATAGGCGAACTGTGACCTCCTGCCGAGCTGTTTATTTCAGCGTGTGTGTATATGTGAGTGTTTATATGTGCACACATACACACAGACGCCTACTGACATATTTTTATTGCTACCATGTGCCACTCTTTCATATGGCTTAATGACAGGATGCTATATGCATAATGACAGTTTGAACCGATATGGTTGCACATTTCATACCACGTACTCCACTGTGATTTTATGCTATTTGTCCTGTTTGTGATTCCCTTGCTCAGAGTAAGTGAGTGTGAAAGCAGATGGGGAGCATTGTGACTCAGGCCAGGATAATGTGTTTCCAGCCTGGAAAAGAGACAGAGGAGTGCAGAAGGAAGGAGAAAATGAAGAGAGCTAGCCCAATGAATGGCCCAACCATTCAGCTACTCATCTACCTGTCCTTTTTCCATTTCCTTTTTTTTTTTTTCTGAATGTCTCTGCCAGTCAGACCAGGGCAAAAAATAAAAATAAAAAACCTCCTAAAAGATGTACCTAACATGTAGTCATATTGAACACTTCCTTACATCTTTTCAACAGTCTTTCTGTTTCAGTCCGTCTTACCTCATCTTGTCAGAACAGAATGATAGACATGTTTGAGTCTTTTATTATTTGGTCCCAGCAATTAATTTCAGGCCCAATACGGTCTCTGGCTATTGCAGTTTCCTGCATTTCAGTTGGACTAGGAAGCACAAGTGGCTCTCTCCAAAAACAAACACACGCACACAGGCACAGTTGAGGTCAGCTCTATTATGGAGGTATTAGATGAACTGAAGTGGGTGCATACCGGAACCCAAGGCCAGCTGTTTGCATGCCCTCCTTGGCCTCCTAATTGGGCCCCATGTTTGAATGTCCCCTGCTAGACTGAATTAGAGGTCCTTGAGCTGCCATGCCGGGGCAGGCCAAGAGCTTGCTTGTGTTTGTGTGCGTGTGTGTGTGCGCGCTTTGGGTTTGCGATCTAATTATCGGAGATAATTGCTTGGACCTGGCTCCAGTTACAGGCGCCCACTTGGTCTGTCTCTCTCTCTCTCGCTCTCTTTCTTGCTTGGCCCCATGGTGCAGAGAAAGGCAGCGTTTGTTTGATCTTGTCTAAGTTAGGCCCTAAAAATGAGGGAAGACCTTTCTCTAGAGACAGCTGTGCTGAACTGGCCATGACCCTTGTCCCTCCGCAGTCTGATCTCAGATTCACGCTGCTCTTTCACTTTGACTAAATTGAGTAACAAGGCGTTCGACCTTAAGGCGCCCTTGTTGTGGCATTTCAGAAAGCAAATAAATGACACTGTTGAATCTCATTTAATTAGTTCAAAGTACTTTGTCATGACAGGCTGGTATGAAGGATAGCATGCTGTACAGATACATGGTGTTCACTTTTGGTCTTTTTTTGTTGTTGTTTACTGGCATATATTTTGCAAATGATTACATTTTGTATTTTTATGCTGTCTTTCTTTAAAAATGTTTCTATTTATTATTGACGATATTAACAGACCATAGCCCACTAAGCAATGTTTTTTTCTGAATTATTTCCATTGGTGTTGCCAGCTGAATGGAAAATCATTTCTCTCTGATATTGATGACACATTTTTGGAACAATGTCTTACTTTCCCACTTCGTAGTCAGTTCTCTCAGATTTATTTTCCCAACACACACTACAGGGCAAAACTCAGAACGAGAGACATTTTCACACAACTTTGTACTGATTTTAAAATAGCATTAGATAAATATGTGAAGCGTGGGAACTGTGTGTTTCAGTTCCATTGAGGAACAAGGCCGCATCGCTCAGAAGAAATTGAATAAGTACTTTTTTTTTTTTTCCAAGAGAACCAAAATGTGACACTAGTCATTCACACGGGATGTCCTGGCTTCATACCTTCGTATCTTTATTCTTTTATTTAGCTTCAGTGGTACAAAAATGAAATAAACATGAATCTGCATTTGTTGGAAGCCATACTCCTTAAAAAGATCCTAACATAGCACATATATATGGTTTGTGCCTTCAAAACAAAAATCAGCAAGTTGTTGTCAGATATTTCAGCTTTGATCTGCAGTGTATGTTTCTCACATCATTATTTTGCACATACCTGCATTTTCCAGATTCTTAAAAGAGCATTGTCATCAAATTAATCCAATTAGTTAAATTTCTTTTCTCTGACAACAAGATCACTTTTTTCACTGATGTTTGTAGTTCAGCAGGTGGTGAGATTCAGAATGACTAGTGCACCTGTAGTGACAGCATCAAGGTTGCACCAACGAGAAGCATTTATTTAGTTCATTGTTTATTTGAACAAAGTATTTTAACAAAGTTAAGTTAGAGAGTGGATTTTTTTTCTCATTCTAGTTTTTCCACACTGATGACAGCTGCTACTGAACCCACATGTCTACCTAGGCAACCAAGAATGAAAACTTGTTAACCGAAGCTTGTGTGAGTAACTATAATTGTGTGTGTTATAATCTTATAAACTATTAATATAGTGGCAAATGATACAAATAACAACATGCCAGAAAGCTTGCTCACCACAGCATGTTAGAGCACGGCAACGGAGAGCCTGACTCCAGCTGAAACATGGACCTTGAAGTTCAGGATGGCTCTCCCAATTTCAATTCAATTCAATTTATTTTTATAGTGCCTTTTACAATGTCTCAAAGCAGCTTTACAAAAATAGAGAAACAGAAAGGAGAGGGAAAAAAAAAATCATTAAATTATTAAACCCCTCCTTGAACCGCCACCTTATTGTGGTGGAGGGGTTTGAATACCCGAATGAACCTAGGAGCCATGTTGTCAGGGGCCTAATGCTCCTGGTAGGGTCTCCCAAGGCAAACGGGTTCTAGGTGACGGGTCAGACTAAGAGCGGTTCAAAACCTTTATGGAATTAAAATCAAGGACCATTACGTCGCACGGACTGGCATCACCGGGGCCCCACCCTGGAGCCAGGCCTCGGGTTGGGGCACGCAGGCGAGCGCCTGGTGGCCAAGTCTTTGACTGCGGGACTCGGCCGGGCACAGCCCCTAAGAAAAGACGTAGGCCCACCTTCCCATAGGCCCACCACCCGCAGGAAGGAGCATAAGGGTCCGGTGCAGTGTGTTTTGGGTAGCAGTCATGGGCGGGGGCCTCGACGACCCAAACCCTGGACAAAGAATCTGGCTTTTGGGACATGGTTTTGGGCTGGTGAGGGAGGTTGAGCAGTACCGGCTAGAGATAGTCGGGCTTGCCTCCACACACAGCCTGGGCTCTGGAACCCAACTCCTTGAGAGAGGTTGGACTCTTCTTCTCTGGAGTGCCCCATGGTGAGAGGCGTCGGCTGGGGTGGGCTTGCTTATAGCCCCCCAGCTCAGCCGCCATGTGTTGGAGTTTTCCCCGGTAAACGAGAGGGTTGTTTCCCTGTGCCTTCGGGCCAGGGATAGGTGTCTCACTGTTGTTTCGGCTTATGGGCCCGAACGGCAGTGTGGCGTACCCAACCTTCTTGGAGACCCTGCGAGGGGTGCTGGAAGGTGCTCTGACTGGGGACTTCATAGTTTTGCTGGGGGACTTCAACGCCCATGTGGGCAATGACAGTGATACCTGCAGGGGCATGATTGGGAGGAACGGCCCCCCTGATCTGAACTCGAGTGGTGTCCTGTTGCTGGACTTCTGTGCTAGTCACAGCCTGTCCATAACGAACACCATGTTCAAGCATAAGGGTGCCCATCAGTACACGTGGTACCAGGACACCCTAGGCCGGAGATCAATGATTGACCTTGTGGTCGTGTCATCTGACCTTCGGCCGCATGTCTTGGACACTCGGGTGAAGAGAGGGGCGAAGCTGTCAACCAATCACCACCTGGTGGTGAGTTGGATCCGCTTACTGAGGAGGATGCCGGACAGACTTGACTTTCAACCGTGTCCCTCATGGCATTCTGTGGGAGGTGCTCTGGGAGTACGGGGTCCATGGCCCTCTGTTGGGAAAATCTTGCTGATCCCTCTGTTAGGGGGGTCTTCAACTCCCTCCTCCGGGAGAGTTTCAACCAGATCCCGAGGGAGGTTGGGGACATTGAGTCTGAGTGGACCATGTTCTCCTCCTCCATTGTTGACGCAGCCATCCGGAGCTGTGGCCGTAAGGTCTCTGGTGCCGGTCGCGGCGGCAATCCCCGAACACAGTGGTGGACACTGGAAGTAAGGAATGCCGTCAAGCTGAAGAAGGAGTCCTATCCGAACCTGGTTGGCCCGCGGGACTCTGGAGGCAGCTGAGGCATTCCGGCAGGCCAAGCGAACTGCAGCCGGGGTGGTCTCGGAAGCAAAAACTCGGGTCTGGGAGGAGTTCGGTGAGGCCATGGAGAAGGACTATTGGACGGCCTCTGGGAAATTTTGGCAGACCATTCGGCGCCTCAGAAGGGGTAAGCAGCTCTCTGCCAACACTTTACAGTGGAGGTGGAGAGTTGCTGGCCTTGACTGGGGATATTGTCGGAGATAGAGGAACCAGAGGCCGAGGACTCGGAGGTAGATTCATTCATCACCCAAGCTGAGGTCACTGAGGTAGTTCAGCAGCTCCTTGGTGGCAAGGCACTGGGGGTGGATGAGATTCGCCCTGAGTACCTTAAGTCTCTGGATGTTGTGGGGCTGTCTTGGCTGACACATCTCTGCAACATAGTGGCGGTCAGGGACAGTGCCTCTGGACTGGGCGACCGGGGTGGTGATCCCTCTTTTTAAGAAGGGGGACCGGAGGGTGGGTTCCAACTATAGGGGGATCACACTCCTCAGCCTCCCAGGGAAAGTCTATTCCAGAGTACTGGAGAGGAGAGTCCGACCGTTAGTCGAACCTCGGATACAAGAGGAGCAATGCAGTTTTTTACCTAGTCGTGGAACACTGGACCAGCTCTATACCCTCCACAGGGTGCTCGAGGGTTTGTGGGAGTTTGCCCAACCAGTCCACATGTGTTTTGTGGACTTGGAGAAGGCTTTCAACCGTGTCCCTCATGGCATTCTGTGGGAGGTGCTCTGGGAGTACGGGGTCCATGGCCCTCTGTTAAGTGCTTTTTGGTTTCTATATAACCGGAGCAGGAGCTTGGTTCACATTGCCAGCTGTAAGTCAGATCTGTTCCCAGTGCATGTTGGACTCCAACAGAGCTGTCCTTTGTCACCGGTTCCATTCATTGTTTTTATGGACAGAATTTCTAGGCGCAGCCAGGGGCTGGAGGGAGTCCGGTTTGGGGACCACAGGATTTCATCGCTGATTTTTGCAGATGATGTTGTCCTGTTGGCTCCTTCAAGCCTGGACTTACAGCATGCACTGGGGCATTTTGCAGCTGGGATGAGGGTCAGCACCTCCAAATCGGAGGCCATGGTTCTTGACCAGAAAAAGGTGGCTTGCACATTTGAGGTTGGAGGGGAGGTCAGTCCTCAAGTGGAGGAGTTTAAGTATCTTGGGGTCTTGTTTACGAGTGAGGGAAGGATGGATCGTGAGATTGACAGATGGATCGGTGCAGCGGCAGCAGTAATGCAGTCTATGTACCGGTCTGTTGTGGTGAAGAAGGAGCTGAGCCAGAAGGCGAAGCTCTCGATTTACCAGTCAATCTACGTTCCTACGCTCACCTATGGTCATGAGCTCTGGGTCATGACCGAAAGGGTAAGATCCCAGATACAAGCGGCCGAAATGAGCTTCCTCCATAGGGTGGTGGGGCACTCCCTTAGAGAGGGTAAGGAGCTCTGTCACCTGGGAGGAGCTCGGAGTAGAGCCACTGCTCCTCCACATCGAAAGGGGGCAGTTGAGGTGGCTCGGGCATCTGTTTTGGATGCCTCTGGGACGTCTCCCTGGAGAGGTGTTCCGGGCATGCCCCACCGGCAACAGGCCCCGGGGAAGACCCAGGACACGCTGGAGAGACTATGTCTCTCGGCTGGCCTGGGAACGCCTTGGGGTCCCTCCGGAAGAGCTGGAGGAAGTGTCTGGGGAGAGGGAGGTCTGGGCATACCTGATTAGGCTACTGCCCCCGCGACCCGGCTCCGGATAAGTGGAAGACAATGAATGAATGAATAAATTATTAAACTATTTTAACCCTATTTATCCCTAATGAGCAAGCCTCCGGCGATGATGGCAAGGAAAAACTCCCTGTGGTGATATGAGGAAGAAACCTTGAGAGGAACCAGACTCAGAAGGGAACTCATCTTCATTTGGGTGACACTGGACAGTAAATAATGTAAATATAAATAGTGTCCTTTCTACAAAAGCAACCAAGGGCCCATGAGGAAATACTAGGTCAATGTAGTTATTGAGTTCGTTATAGACACTAATACCTTGCTGTCAAAAGCTGACAGATGTAATAGCAGATCGTTGACGGTGTTATAGTCCCCAAGTGGCTCTGTCCACGGCTCTGTCTCCTGGACACAGGCTGTCCACACAGATCCATCCACAAACTCAGAATACTGGGAGCTCGGGAGTGGGATGTATAGCTCAACAGAGAAAGACACAGAGAGAGAGAGAGATTGAGAAGAGAGAGCGATATTAAATATGCTTGTTATCATGTGATGTTTAAAGACAATATAGATTATGTGTAAAGTGCAGGCAGGGACTCCGGCAGAAGTCTCCCAGGCCCCTATGGAGGGGAGATGTTGTAGAGAAAGTAGTGGTCCTGGGAACCTAGACGTGCTGCCAGTCTGGAGTCTGGACATCCCAGAGGGGGTGTAATAAGGGTTAGGGTCACAAGGGTCACATAAGGTCAGAGGGTTTTGCTTGCTTCCCACCACCCCTAACATGTATACAGTATGCTCACATCAGGCCTTGACTCCTCCAAATACAAATCCAGTTTATCAGCCATGTTTGGTGATGCTTACACCCATAACATATGCACATAGATGGACAAACAGTGTTTCACATCTCCCAGAAATAGCCAGAAAGGGGCTTGCGTGCAACTGTGACGTGTATGTGTGTGGTGTATTCATGAGTGTAAGCCCGTGAGAAAAATGAAGTTAGCGTCACGACTGCTTGTTTTTCTTGGCATTAATAAGTTGCCTATTTATATGTGGCTTCTTTGCTCATAAACGTGCTTGTATGAAAAATGTGGGAGAAAATGAGTGTATGTGTGTAGTAGATCCATGATTACCAACATACCAGTGTGTGTTGCGGGCTATAGGAATGTACATGTATGCAGGCATGGGCCTGTGCGTGTGTGTGTGTGTGTGTGTGTGTGCACAGCTGTGTGGCCCCATGTGTTTACACAGTGCTGAGGAGATAATGGTTCCTAGCCTTGACACTGAGCATTAAAGGAGACAGATGAGCCAACTATCATATACAACACATACACACATATGCAGACACCAGTTCAAGTGCTAATGAGCCTGTGGTTCCTCATAAGGCACTGTGATTTACATTCCTAGAACCCAGATGATGCCCCAAATTGAAACTTTTAGAGGAAGGATCAGAATGATACAAAAGATTACTTAATTCTAATACTTCTGTGCTAATACTAAATTAGCATAAAATGCGAGCTCTGCTCATCCCAACCTCATTAGCATTAGAACCGAACATTATGAAAATGTATGAAACTTTAAAATCCTCTGAGAAAACATGTCAGCTTAGTTTATTTTAGCCAGTTGGCAAACATTAGCACTGAAGTTGTTGAAAACGTATGAGTATTACTTTAAAAACTACTCTCATCAGTATCATCATGCTTTAAGTTTGCTGTAAATTCAAGTCGAACGTCCATTCATCAGTTTTCTGTATTATTTATTTTACACAGGTCATGGGGAAGCTGGAGCATATCCCAGGGGACTTGGGGAACACCCTGGACATGGTGCCAACTTATTGTAAGCCTTAATCATACACACACTCATTCACACATCATGGACAATTTAGAGATGCTATTTAGCCTATAATGCGTGTCTCTGGGCTTGGGAGGGAACCAGGGTATCCAGGGGAAACCCCCAAAGCACAGGGAGAACATACAAATCCACATACAAAGTGCAGAGGTTGGATTCAAACCCCTGACCCCAGAAATGTGAGGTAAACATGGTATAACCACTAAGTCACCATGTCCACAATTTTAATTTACTGATATTACTTAAAATTCTCCCAGAAACTTTTAGGTATTCAGCTTCCATATATGGACTTGTCCCCTGTTCCCACATTTCTCCAAAAAAGAACCCATTAGTCACCTAAGCAAACACTGATGTTTTTTGCATATTATTACCACCCAGCACAGACTTTTCTGTATGCACACACACACTCACACACACAGAATGAATGACATTGTGGCTCAGCACATCAAACAAAAGCCGAGTGAGTCTGGAGATACAGTATCAGTGTGGGAGGCACATGCTAATACTCTCAAATAAGATAAATGTGTGCTAGTGTTAGCCACTCCACCACACGTCTTACAGTAACAACATCATTTATATGTGGAGGAACGTTAATGGCACCTTGTGTTATCGTTATGAATGCTAACAATGTTAATGTCTTTTGAGCCTGTCTTATGTCTGCAGCATTTGTACAGGTAGTGTGGAGTTTTAAACAGAGGCTGCACTACCTGTGTGTTGTGTGTACTGAAGAAAAGCTAGAGAGATTATTATACATGATCTACAAAGAAGCTTATATAGGACTCGTCTTGTAGCATACTAATGTATTTCACATAAATGCTTTCCCCAGAGATCCTTTTCAACGGCTTTAAAGGGCTCTCAAATCTGATTCTGCCTGATTCTTATTATATGGATATTTAGTATAGATTCACTTAGTGGTTGAAAACTTTTAGCCAGCATCTGGACATCAGAATAAAAAGCTGGCTATTAAATTGTAGATTGGCAGATTAAATTGCATATCACAATATGGGCCTAGACACTGAAAGTCCTTTTGGGTCTAGACCCAAAACATGGTTTACTAGCGTCTGGCTGCCTATGTGCTTAACTGACCTATAGTGCAGTACAAGAGTTGTGTACAGTAGATGTCGGGGAAAACAGTGGTAAATGTCCACTTTTGAATTCAGACAAATTAGCGCTATGGTCTATTCTGAAGGGATTTTGACTATGTCCTATTCCTGCTGAAGACTCTACCATTCTCTAAACTCTGAAGTGTAACATAACAGGCGTTTGAAAACCAACTGAATGTCATTTTTTGAAGTGAAAGGTTACATAAGCAATAACAGTTATTACAGTTCTATCATAAACATGTTGGTCTAAGCAACATGTCAAACAAATACAAATAAAGGGGAAAATGGATTATTTGCTGTGTTGTTACTTTTAGTTTATCATTCATCCCATTTAAAATGGCTGATTTGAAAGGCAACTTAAAGGAAATGCATTTCTTGGTTTAATGGTTTTTATAGAGATGTTAGTTGAATATCGACACAAGTATAGTTAAATTAACTGAGGTGTAAATTAACAAAGGTTTAAAACCATCTGTCTTTCTGCATCAGCTTCTCCCATAAACACCTACACCGATCAGGCATAACATTATAAGCACTAACAGGTGAAGTGAATAACATTGAGTATCTCCTCATCATGGCACCTGTTAGTGGGTGGGATATATTAGGCAGTGAACATTTTGTTTAGAAGCAGGAAAAATGGGCAATCGTAAGGATTTGAGTGAGTTTGACAAGGACCAAATTGTGATGGCTAGACCACTTGTTCAGAGCATCTCCAAAACTGCAGCTCTTGTGGGGTGTTCCCGGTCTGCAGTGGTCAGTATCTATCAAAAGTGGTCCAAGTAAGGAACAGTGGTGAACCAGAGACAGGGTCATGGGCGGCCAAGGCTCATTGATGTACGTGGGGAGCGAAGGCTGGCCCGTGTGATCCGATCCAACAGATGAGATGTTGCTCAGATTGCTGAAGAAGTTAATGCTGGTTCTGATAGAAAGGTGTCAGAATACACAGTGCATCGCAGTTTGTTGTGTTTTGGCAGCAAAAGGGGGACCAACACAGTATTAGGCAGGTGGTCATAATGCTATGCCTGTTCTGTGTATATATATGATGTGATTATCGCTACACTGATGGGCTGATATTTAAGCGATCATTTCTGTAGTAGTACACCTCCTCTCTAGTTCTTGAATGACCTTCTGTCCTCACTGGTTATTGTACCTATTCCCATATTACATCAGAAGTTGTAATCATTTATATATTGAAATTATTTGCTCCCTGAAACCCAGACCTTTCAGAAGCAGCAGTAATCAAGATGTTTTAAAACCCAAGCACTTATTAATAATAGATCAGCAGTCTATGAATGCTATAATGACAAATTCAGATGTAGTTCAGTGGGAAAGGTTTTATATTACTTATATATACATATAAAACATCATCTTGATTTGACCTTCAAATGGAGAGAAGGCTATTAGATTTGCAATACAGGGCAAATCCAGGAAACAAACTGTGAAGGTTTAATTGATTAATGATTGGCAGGGTGCTATTTATAAAGAAATTATTTTGTACAGAATCTGGGAATTGGATCTATAAAGGAATTTAAAGAGGATTAGTTTTTTTCTGGTATTAACCGTAACTGGAAATTAGATAATATGATTTGCTGCATTTACACATGAAGGGAAGCTCAGTCTTTGTGTCAGCGGTCAGGATTGGGTGTATTAATGGAAGCGCTTTTTTTTTTTTTTTTTTTTTTTTTGGAAAAATGGCTGAAACCGTTCATCAGAGATGGGAACAGATGCTGGGCTGTTCCATTTACTAAATCAGCCATTATTTAAAGTCCATTTCAGTGATGGCGCGATCGATCTAAGTATCAGTTGTAGATGAAGAAGCTGTGATTTAAGATTAAGGGTGGCACCAAAACAACAAACAATGCTTTTAGTGGAAAAGTGAATAGATGAAGTGAAAACCAAGAGTGAAGGACAATTCTTCACAAGAACAATTTGACTTATAGGCTACTCAAAGATCATATTTGTCACTATCTTGTAATAGCCACAGTTCAAATTGTTCAAAAATGCCAGTAGCTCATACAGGGGTCAAATGCTACTTCCTGTTTTCTGGGGCAGTTAGAGGGCAGGCAGTTCCCAAATTCAGCCCTGGCTCATTCTTTATGGGAGCTGTTAAATATAGGCTTGGCAAGGAGCGGAGGCACAATAATCAAACAGTTTACTGCACTGCGGCCTGGTTTCGTGGTGGTCTGGCTAGTGTTTGGTGGCCTTGTCTAACTGTGCAGGGGGGTGGAAAATAGACTCCCCTCTTTCTCCTGCTTCAGCTAGCCAGAGCCCGGAGCCTGGAGACATGCAAACCTAGCTCCCCTCCTGGAAAACATCAGCTATGGTCCTTTCCAGCTTAGGATGCCGCAAAATTTTGCTTTATTCCGGCATAATTAATGGATAGAACTGCTTTGTTAGTCATATTGCAGTGCACGCTAAGGAAATATGCCAGACACACTGATGGACATGATCTGTCAATCTCACACAACACAACACACGCAATGCTCCCTGCCTTGTTTTAATTCCCTCCAGGAGTATAATTATGTTTTTTCAAAAGAAGGCCAGTGAAGGAAAAAGGAAACAGAACTGTGTCAGACCTAAACCTGTGTGTGTATGTGTGGCAAAGAGGACATGACCTTACATACACACAAACAAAGCCAAGATCTACCGACCTTATTCAGAAAAATGTGCATGTTGGTGATGACTAAGTGCGTAGACTGCAGAGAGAATTGCTTTCAAAATGCCATTCTATTCTGTAGCCAGATGTGGATTCTGTTGCTTGTTGGCTTGTTGTTCATGTTTTAAACAGTGTGATTCCATAAAATCTTCTCACATTTCTTTAATAAATCAGAAGTTATATAGTATAGTACCTTTTGGAGTGTTGTATCTTCACAATTATATGGTCATTTCTGTTCTAACCGCCTGCTGAACTGCACATATCAACCAAAGTAATCCGTTTGATGATAGATCAATTTTTAACATGGGTTAATTAGCATATACAGATTCTTTTCAGAATCAGGATCACGCAGGATTTTGGAAATAGATTATCATTGCAGAATCTGGATTATAAAAAACGTTTGTCATACGATGAAAACCAATATTTTTTAATCTCCTTGGGTTTACCACTTGCAGCTATTCTTTTTTACATGTCTTGTTTTAAGTGAGCGCACACTGATGGACACGTGTCAACGCAAACGTTTGCATGCTACAAAAAGACTCACAACAGAACTGCAATACTGCATTCCTGATGTCTGCCTAATGACAAATTATCGCCTGAGTGGTCCTTTACGTTTCAGCCTGAAAATACATCCTGTTCTCGCAAATCCATATTTCAACAGGTTCAGTGATTTCACCTGCAAAGGAGCTGTGTGCCTGTTTTAATTCTTTCTCCATGAACAGTGCAGTTGACGAATGACATCTCTCCCTCTTTTTCTCTCTCACCATCTCTATCTCTCCCTCACTCTGAATGGTTTAATCACTCCAAATCAGTCACCACAATATGGGAGGAGAGGAGGAGAGCATGAGGTGTGTGAGGGTATTAGCGGAGGCCCAGCTTCCTCAGATGAAATTCCGTTTGCTCCCTCCCTCCCTTTCTTTTACTTATACTCTCTTTCTTTTTACTCCCTCGATTCCTCCCTTAATAAAGAGAAAACAGTCTATTTCTTACACGTCATCAGCCCCCATCTGTTTGTCTATGCCTGCAGCGCTTGTCCGAGCCACTGAAGACTTACGTCTGTTGGAGTTTGTTTTTCTAGGGGACTTGACCTCCCCCCCTGCCTTTACAAAGGGTTTGTGCATGTGTCTCAACCTGTAATACATTTCAAACTGCTAAAATAATTATACCTATTTTCCAGACAAACAAAGAACATCAGTTTTCTGTTGATGCACAACTTCTTTTTCCATTCATAGACTTGGTCTCCTTTTTCAGCACAGTGCCACATCTTAATTAACAATAGTTTGATCTTGCCAACAAACATCATTAGCACATTGCTGATTGCCATTAATGTATATGATAGTCTGCTAGATCGAGCCGGAAACGAGCAGGATGTAATAGATTTCCACACTGAATTGCATTTAGAAGCCATTTAGAATCAACAATCCACCTATCAGGATCTTTTTGGAAGATGGGGAAAAAACATAGATGAAATGCATGCAGCTAAAGAGAGAACACGCAGAACTCCACACAGAAAGTAACCTGAGCTCAGGATCAAATCTGAGACGCTCGTCTGTGTTAAATATTACAATACTATATATCATCTGACAAAATATCAGCCCAACTTGTGGGTATTATGAAATAAAAGATCCTAGGCTATAAAATAAGTGATTTCCAGCGGGTTTGAGTTTTCTGCTACACAGCAAAATGAGATAAAGCTGCACTCAAATTCTTATCTCAGATCAGTTCCATCTGTGAATGCAGCCATAAAATATAATGCTCCAGTGAGTTGGATTTCTACATGAGCAGTAGATATTACTTGACTATTTGTGTGTTTGTAATGCTAGATATTGGCTGCAATTTTGAGGAATTCTACATGGAGAAGATCTACACAGAACCAAGGTGCTACATTAGAACTATATTTAAAGGGTTTTTTTGTAACTAAAGAAGGTTAGATTTCAAAAATAACATTCATTTTTTTATTTTCTTATCTTAGATGGTAAATATACACACAATATAAACATTCCAGTAGGCATTCTTAGACACTTCATCTAATTTTCTTCATATGTAAATAACAGGTGAAATTTGTGTGGTGTGTCAAGCCTCCAATCACAGACAGAAAATACTATAAACCATAACTGAGCTCTGTGGCACAGGACCCCCTGTCGTACCTCGACTAGTGTCATTAGTCTCCTTGATTTTAATTCAATTTCCCTGTGTGCTGTTAGACTCATTAGAGATGGCCCAAGATACCTCATTGATTCGTAGGCCTGAAGGTCTGTGTATGTGTATCCTCTCTGCTGTCAGATCCATCACGTACCACAGTGTATTATTTTCAATCTAAGCTCTGATCAAAGTTTTAGCTGATGTTTCCAGGGATGTTCATACAGTGTTCTGCTGTGTGTACGCGTGTGTGTGTGTGAATCCAATAGGCCCTAGAGACCTCTTTAGTGCAATGTAACAGCAAAATATTGGACATAGGACACCCCTGATCAAACCCCATTACATTAAAGAAACATTAGAGGCAGTAGTTAAGGAGGGGATGGCTTGATCCATTTACATGTCAAAAAACAGGGGGAGTGTAGTCACAATCAATTAGATCTGCCAACAAGTGCACATCTTCAGAATCCCCTTTTCCATCCACTCCCTCTCGTCTATCTAATATTAATTTCCTTTATGCTATCAAGGAGTGTATTAGTGTGTAACGCATCCATTTTTATCTACATCATAGAGATCAAGGCGTGTTAGGGACGAGACAAGGTTGTACTGTTGGCGCCAGTTGTATTGGCCCCATCTTGAGCTCTACAGTATGTGTGAATGAATGATTCTATCTCAGGTGAACAAAGGACTTTCAGAGGATCAGTCCTCGGACCTAGGATCAGTCACCAAAAATTCTTTTCACCGAAATGTCTTCTTCCTGTAAGGCAGTCTTTCAGAAAGTGGTCTTGTACATAAAATATAGAGCAGAAAGTTGAACTCGGGTCTGGATCTCCTTGTGCTATTTAAATTAAAGTGTGTAGTGTTGCTGCCTCGCAGCTCCAGTGTTCCCTGCGTTTTTCAATGCTCTCTGCGTGTTCATGTGGCTTTCCTCAGAGAAACTCCCATAAACATGTTAACTGACACTAAAATTGTGTGTAGGTTTAAAAGAGTGTGTGTAAAAAAGTCAATTATTACACTCTTGTTCAAACGTTTTATTTGCGTGAACCCCTGAGTCGTTAGAACGATCTAACCATTGTCTTGATAACCAATGCACAATGATGTAACGTCAATGTAATGTCATTTTATAATTACAAATCACATCATCCATAATGTTTTCGTGCTAGCCTATGTCACATGCTATTACTGTGATAATATCTGTTACTCTTTCTTCATTGAGCCAGTAGATTATCATAGGCTCCATGTTAAAATGCACACTTGCTAAATTTCTTTTGTTTGGGGATGAAGTGTCCTGATTTTATGATTCCGTAAAAAAGAGGTTAATATGGGTTAATATTCTCAGCCGCCCCAAAGCTCTCTGGAGCCATTCCTTATTAATCCTTTTCACCCCCTCAAGACATTAGTGCCAGGTTTATCCGGATTTACCTCGCTCACTTCACACTGTTCGAACGCTCACATCATCCAAGAAGGACTCGTACACTGGAGCGATGAGAACAGCAGAGGCAGAACAGCAGAGGCAGAACAGCAAAATTAAAAACATGTCCCTCCCAGCTTTTTTTTCTTTCAAGCTTAGGTGTGTGATGACAAATCCAACACTCGGCTGCATAATCCATGCAGACCATTTTATGCCCATATCTGCCATCAAGCCTACGTCAGGTGACCTATTTTTCACAGCTATGATATAAATCCCAGCTCCATAGAGCAGAATTTTACCATGGAGTGACTGGGCACACTTGCTTTTGTTCATGTGTGTGTGTAAGAGAGAGAGAGACAGAGAGAAGAATCTGTTTTATGAGCCAAGTAAGATGTCTTTTAGAAGTAATTTAACTTGGCACTTCCTTACATTGACACTGACATTGGAAAAAGTAGAACAAATTGTAAATAGATTGCATTTGAGCCCTTGCACAGATTAAAACTGACTGTTCTTACTTAACGTTTCCCTTTATATCACTTGTGTTCCTGTGTAGTGACTGGAGCAGGGTCCTTATTTAGACATTGTAATGTGAAGGGTAATTTGGGATGAGGCGGTGCTCACACTAATGTAATTTCACTCTTTTGGGAGTGTGTGCTTGTTTGAGTCATAGCTCTGTAGGTCAAAGGTCAACATAACCAGGGCATCTGCTGCGCGCCATGGAAACTATCAACCTTCATATTCTGTTCAGGATAAAACAAACCATGTTTAATTTGAAACAAAAGTGTAGCAATGCTAGCAGTTCCAAAATGAAACTTAAGGAGCATGAACGATGAATGGTGCAAAAAAAAAAAAAAGCTATCTAGTTTATATTACATACAATTCGAACGTTTACATTTCAAAACAGTGTTGCTGATGTCTGTAAGGAATATCGAACATATATATTTTTACTCTCATTCCATTTAATCCTTTAGTAAGTTGCCCTCAGGTGAAGGTTCCAGACAAAACGTATATGCAAATGTTTATAATTAATTAGTATCAGTAAATTCTTTTGGTGTAGTTATTTCTTTCACCTTTGCCTTATTTTTTTTATCATAAAGTGGATTGAAATCCAGCAAATCTACATTTATCTGTATAATTAGCGTGCTGTGAAATTCTATTATCTATGGTCCTCGTTTTCTCTGCTGCTCTTCTTAAAAATCTAAAATTTGTGTAAGGAACAATAACCTTCATAAAAGATGATGTTCTTTAACACCAGCCATTTAATCAGGCTGAAGGATTACACACTTTGAGGTGTTCTGATCAGGCAGGTTTTAGAAGCTACTTCCCCTGTCTGTTGCTGTCCTTCTCTCCAGTCCTTGCGTCCCCGGATCGCCTTACTAAGAAGCATCATGGTAGCGTATTTTCGGTATCAGCCGTGTGTTAAGGTCCATCGAAATTGGCACGTCCTCTATTGACATCCATAAGGCTCTTATGTTAGGCTGTGTCTAGGCAGAAGCAGCGATTTACACTGTCATGGTGGGGACAAAACCGGCCGAGGTGACAAAGACCGGCTGTTTTAACCACCTGGACCTGCTGATGAGCTTTGGGTATTTATTAGTCTGTGTGATGTTTCTGTGCTTTATACTGGCCATGCATTTCACTTCAATAATTATACAGTTCTGTTGAAATGTCTGCCATTAAAAAAACATTATCACTTTTTGTTGAGAGAAACAAAACCCATCCCAGGAGTTGCACGGTAAAAAAAAAAAAAAAAAAAGGGAAAAAAAAAAGTATCTGGTTTACGATAATTAAGGAGGGAAAGTTAGTTAGTATGCTAGTTATAAGCTAGCCATATGCTAGTTAGTAAGCTAGCCAGGCTGCTGAAGAAATCATTTTACAGCCTACAAATCTTATAGAATTTGCAGGGGCATTTCTGGAGGTTTCCACTTCATAACAATTGTGTATATCTACAAAGTCACCTTTTCAGTAGAGCTTTGCCCTTGCTTGTTTGAAGAACTCTGGATAGATGGATTTAAATTTACAAAAGTGATATTAAATACTAACATGAATCCAAATGGAAATGTGTGGTGTGGGGAAATTGGGAATTATTATTATTATTATTATTTTAAAAATTATGTATTGTATTTTTTCAAAACAGCAATAAAAAAGTATTAATCTGATGAATAATGCATCTATTTATTTGCATTTTTATTGAAGAATAAATATCAAATGCATAAATATTTCTTTTTTTAATTAATTATTTATTTATTATTTATTTATTATTAATTATTTGTAAATACATGATGGAGAAAGGAAAGGTGAACTAGCATGTCTTTCTTAAAGAACTCTATTTTTGCTCAATCCATCACTCCTTTTTCACACTAAAGGTCCACCCCCTGCAGCCCGTGTCTAATTGGACAAACAGGCTCAGCAGGGGAGGGGTCACTGACATGCACCAGCTTTGATATATGGGCACAAAGGCACTGATCTGGCTTTCAGAACACAGCCCTAAAGAGCTTAACCACTCAAATTGCATCGCACGTCTATGATTATAGTGGCTGGATTCCATACGTAACTCTAAAGGTCTAAATATAGTTTTGCTATCAACAGTTGGCAGAACAGTTGGACAGAATTTGACTTTTTTCATGTCTGTACATGCTTAAACCACAATGTTTTGGTGGCATGTGGGTCCAGAGATTGTGTGTGTTTAAGGAAGCTAGAGTAGTTGATTAGGTAATGGCTGACATGGTCCTATGGAGCTGTAGACAGGGAGAGGTCCCTCTGATTACAGCTAATGACCCAGAAGGCTATCATAACACACACACACACACAAAGTGGCCAAAGCATGCTGTCAGGCCACCCATGCACTTCCTCTGGGTCTACCTTCATTTCCTTACACTGGTCATGAGCGATGAGAGCTGTAATACAGAAGGTAGGGGTGTGTGTGCGTGTGTGTTCATTCAAGGCTGCAAGTATACACGGAAGTGTTCACAATAAAGATTTATGATATTGTGAAAGTCAGGAGAAGAAAAAAATATACAAGATACAGCTCCCACTCCTTCTCCCTTCCTCTTTCTCTCCATCTTTCAGAGAAAGAGGCCAAAAGGAACTGACATCATCCGGATCCTGTCACTGGCTGACATGCCTTAATTTGGTGCACTGAGGAATTCCTGCTAAAAAGGAAAGAAATGTGTTGCAGGGGTTATATGCTCTCCTGCCAGTGCTTACAGATGAAATTAGAGATTGTGAGCTTGGTTGTCAGTGCCATAGTCGGTCATGGAGTGGGATTCCTTTCTTCTCTTGTTGAACAGAGCAATGCTGTTATATCATTGGGGTCTATGAGTCATGAATACCAAGTAAACTGGTTAGTGCTGTTGTTGTCACCCAACCTCCCAGACAAAAAAGAATTCACCAAGTGTTCTTTGGAAAGTTAAAGGTTCTTACTGTAAACTCTATATGAAATGCCAACCTTCTGTTGTAGGCTTCCCTTCAGGGTTCTGGATTAACCTTTCAGATTTTTTTAAGCAATTCTTTTGGCGTGTACCAGAGGAATCACCTAATCTCAAGTGCATGGTTTTAATCCAGCAACATCAGTTTGGTTCCAGCACCAAAATTTAAGAACCACTGAAATCAAATGCCATTAATTAGAACCCTGAACCAATGATGGTCACAACTTTCCTTAAGTATAAACTGAAAGGCAATAAAGGCATCTCTCATCTTGCAGGCAGTTGTTGTCTATGACGGAATCTTTATTTTATTTTGGTTCTCAAACTTGTAAAATCCTCCATGGTTGTTATTAATTTTACACCCTTCATTAGTAAACTTCCACATCTGATTAAAAAATGGTTTGGCTATGAAACTTGTGGAAACATGGGCCAGTTTTTAAAAAGGTCCAGTGGTCCCCTGAACCCACGCCATTTCCAGCAACAACTCCATGTCAGTGCAAATGGGGTATTTGTTTCTCCACTGCTCTACTTTTTCTTCATCAAACCCTCCCAAGCTCTTTCAAGAGCATACAAACAGACACACATGCTCTCTTTTTAGCATACTCCATCCACATCACACACCCCTTGGATCTTTGTGAGTGACCCAGAATTGCCGGTGCCTTTGATTTGTGGTTCACCCCGAACTGGGTGCGTAGCAGATGGATGCAGGGACGAATGGATGAGGAGGTGTAGAAGAGTAGGCCAGAGTTTCCATGCTTTAAGCTGTGGTCTCTGAGGTGGCAAGCCTCATTTGCTCTCTCAATGAAGGCTGTCTCCTGTGCCGGGCCTCACCGTTCTACTTCTTTATGGAGCTAAAAACTTGCTTTCCATTGCATGGTATGCATCAGTGGAGAGTGAGGCCGAGAGAGGCTACAAAGATTCTCAAAGAAGAATACAAAAAAAATGTAATGACTTTTTATGCCTTATATTGCTTATTACATATACTTCATAGAATCAGCAAGAAGAAGAGTATAAGCAAGAGAAAGGTTAATAATTCTATCTAGTATATCTATTTCTTTCCATCTAGCAGCCTAACCAGTTTTTCAGTATGATCTCTGGAGAAGCTCCAATTTCTTTTAGTAATTTTTTTGGTAAAACATAAAAACAAAGGGTTTCCATTCTGAAAAGGTTTGAAGTAAAACCTTTTTAGAAACTTGAAGCATTAAGCTATCCAAAGAATTCTTTAGAGCAATTACAGATGCCATTTTGTACTGAGCTGGCAGTTATACTTTAAGTACAGTACTGTGTCTCCCATTGTTAAATCCATGTTCCAAAAAAGCAGAAGCTGATCTGAATTTGACTTTCTACCATTTGCCTCATCTTTAGTATGAAACTGTCTCATACATGTAGTCAACCTTGTTGACATACATTAGTAAGACTATATAAGTGGTCAACAGTGGTAATTTTGAAAATTTGTGGTCATTGAAAATATTGAACTAGTTATGCTGCTATTTAGCATGGTTAGGGGAATCATGGGCTGGGGAACAGTCATTGCTGGGAGTTTGGATCAGCCACGTGATTTTGGGTAAGGTCACTTGCTCCCTGGTGATGCTTCAGCCTTGCAAGTTTCTTTCTACATTTCTTTGTAGCACCACGTAACTAGTGCTGTTTAATTTCATTTTGACATTAGCTAGCTAATAAACTGCTAGCCTTTAATAAAGCCGACAGAAGAATTGTTAGATGAAAAGCGTCATCCAACAGTACATGATGGAAGAGGGCCAGGCGTCTACTAAGAGGCACTCTCTCATTAACAAACACTGCACTAATAAAAATCACTTTGGACAACATTCCAGGGTTAATATCCATTACCAAGGCCCTGTTTGACCAGGGGTTCCTTGGAAATCCATGATTTGCTTGCCCTCTATATTCTCCCACAGCATGCACTGCATTTTATAGGGATGGTGTGGTTGTATGAAGAGAGACATTTAAGAATTGCCATTAGAGAGTACTAGAGACAGATCTACTGGACATTGAGGGTGGAAGCAACCTCCTCTCAATTCCCGAGCCCCACTTTGAAAAGCAAACTTGAGGCCAGGAGTGTTTACTTTGGCCCAGCCTGAGGCAGATCGATGATCTGCAAAGTGGATTTGTTATTGCCTTGTTTGCCTTGGCAGCCCTTGAGAGCGGCACACTGATTGCTGCCCCAGATGTCTACAGTACGTACACACACAATCACACACGTGTACACACACACACCTACAGGAACGTATCGCTCATTTTCAGTCACCTTTTCACTTTGTTACTGTGGTATTCCATCGCTTGCCTCCAAACATCCACCATTAGCCCCAGTCATTGCAGCTTGAGGGGTATTACTACTCTCTTCTTTCTCTTCCATCATGATTGCTTCCTGTCACTTATTAGCACCTGTAGTGGAGGGTGATGAAAGAAGGTTTCTGCTTTTTATTTAGTGAAGAGGTTCAGCTGTAAAGGCTCCTTCATCGCCATCATCATCAAAATTTGTTGAGCTATAACATTTTTTGCCTCAGCCTGGTTTTTGTTCAATGATACTGTGGGTCATTGCTAAGCCTACAGTCTGTCATTTAATACAGTTTACAAATGAAACTTCCCCTATTTCTATAACACCACACAAAACTATAAATTATTTGTTGAGACCCTGTTAAATATAATATATTATGCATTCTGTAACAGTGATAATAGAAACTGGTAGACATATAAATGGAACAAGTGAGATATGCGAGAAAGACAAATTGTGCATATCCACCCAATCTTTGCCATTTCTTAAAGTCTTGGTACTCTCGATGTCTGGATCGAGCTGCATCATGGGCCTCGTGCTCTCTGTCTGTGTGGCCAAATAAAAATGACCTCCTGACACTTTTATGGCAAGACACATTTGTGAGGATTTATAGTCGTTGTTTTCTTGCCATCTAAAGTGAGCCTGTCCGGGGCCTAGGGCTTATTGCCTCTGTCAGCACATATTAAATGTTTATGCTGTTTGTCTCCAACACTTGTCCTCTATTTGAAGCTGCTTGACTCTTAGCCCCTGTGCTAGGGTGTGTCCCATCAATGGCTACTGTCATTGTTGACTCTAACAATAAGGGAGTTGAATACAGAACTGATGTTTCAGCTTTGGAAATATATCCATAGCAACAACTAAAAATTTTTCTACCATAACAATAAGAAAAATGTAGCTTTTAACCTTACAAAACACGTGGCTCAAGAGAAGTATGTCCACAATTTAGAAGAGACATTTTAGAATATAGTCAAAAAAAAGTTTTCCTGATTTTCACTGTTTTGAGCTCTTATACAGTTTTTCTGTGACTATTCTGTATTTTCTAAAGTGGTGAAATATTTTAGGGAGCAGACAGCTCATTATAGGTTTGTTTTAAGAAATAAAGTAAAAGTAATCCAGTGAAGCCCAGTTTTGTGATTTTACAGGCTCCATGTTGTCTGACCATAAGAATATTTCTTTTATGCCATTATCTCTGTGTATTATTATTTTGTTCATACCTTGGCACTGCTGCATTATTGATTCTGATTGGCCAGAATCTAATTTACTTTTCTGTAACAGCAGCTCTGACATTGTGGTTTCTTCGTAACCTGACAAGCTGCTGATGAGGGGAAGGCTGTTTATAGCTGATAAACAATAAATGATAAGCTGTAAGAATACCAAATATCATATCAAATCAGGACACCACAGATAAATATACAAATTGATTTTTATCCAAAAATGGCTGATTCTCTGCTTTCTGTCCTGTGGTCAGTCTATGATTTCTCAAACAGCAAGATTATGGCCATGAATGAAGATAGAAAATAGTAGCCCACCTTTATTCGTCTTCCCAACAAGCCCCTTCCATAGTGGTATTATGAAGGCAGTCCTGCTTTATCGCTTTGGCTGACTCTTAAACCCCAAAAGTTTATTTCTTTTTCTCTCTTTTATCGTAATTATTTGGCATCTCACTGGGACTGCTTGACATTTTTACAGCAGTAATTGAGGTTAAGCACTTTTATCAAAAGGTTGCAGTGAAGGACTTAAACTTATAACCTTACCTTTACGAGCACAGATCAAAGACAGACCAATGAAATGAATGTGTTCTAACCTTTTTTTCTTTCTTTTTTATTGGAAAAAAAAGTGCTTTCAGGTTTCACATGGGCTTTGTGATATTTGGTGAGCATTACCCACTGAACGTCAAACATTCAGGGTCAGTTGTGTGTTCAGGCTTCACCCATTCGTCCTGTTCACTCACAAACATAATCAGACTCTTGCATGTGTACGTCAACACACTATTAAACTGTTAAACCATCTCTGGCCTTAGTGGAAGTGTTTTGCAGGATCCATGCTGTGTGCATCATTTCTGTTTGGATTAAGGTGAGAATGCAGACAGCCCAGTGAAGCACAGTGAACTGTGAGGCCTGTGAGGCATCTAACACCTCCTCTGTCACTGTAATTTTGTGTCAATGTTTAACACAACAGTATACACACAGATGCAAGCTTTTAATAAGCTCACTCGCTTCTTATCTTTCTAGTGTCTTGAACAGAATGTGAACTGGAAGGATGCGTCTCTCAAAGCACTCAACTCTCATAACTAATATTTACTTATAGAAATACAGCTGTAAAAAATTATTTTCACCACAAAACATGGATGTCATTCAAAACCTATTGCTAAAATGTAGCAATGGAAATGGAGGACTAACAGGTTTGGAGACCAAATCATAGAGGAGCTCCAGTTACATTACAACCTTCAGTATTCTGAAGCTTGTGGCCAGAAAAGTGTACAAGAAATACCAGGTAATATCTGACTCTTGAAAGGTTTTTCCAGGCCACCACACACACACACACACATATGTGTTAGAAACAGGAAAAATGGGCAAGTGTAAGGATTTGAGCGAGTTTGACAAGGCCCAAATTGTGATGGCTAGACAACTGAATCAGAGCATCTCCAAAACTGCAGCTCTTGTGAGGTGTTCCCAATCTGCAGTCTTCAGTATCTATCAAAACTGGTCCAAGAATGGAAGAGTGGTGAGCCGGTGACAGGGTCATGGGCGGCCAAGGCTCATTGATGCACGTGGGGAGCGAAGGCTGGCCTATGTGATCCCATCCAACAGACGAGCTACTGTTGCTCAAATTGCTGAAGAAGTTAATGCTGGTTATGATAGAAAGGTGTCAGAATACACAGTGCATCACAGTTTGTTGAGTATGGGGCTGCAATGCTACAGACCATTCAGGGTGCTCTTGCTGACCCCTGTGCACCGCCGAAAGCAGCAACAATGGGCACGTGAGCATTAGAACTGGTCCATGGAGCAATGGGAGAATGTGGCCTGGTCTGATGAATCACATTTTCTTTTACATCAAGTGGATGGCCGGGTGCGTGTACGTCGCTTTCCTGAGGAAGACATGGCAAAAGGATGCACTATGGGAACAAGGCAAGCCGGTGGAGGCAGTGTCGTGCTTTGGGCAATGTTCTGCTGGGAAACCTTGGGTTCTGCCATCCATGTGGAAGTTACTTTGACACGTACCACCTACCTAAGCATTGTTGCAGACCATGTATACCCCTGTGGCCTCTTTCAGCAGGATAATGCGCCGTGCCACAAAGTAAAAATGGTTCAGGAATGGTTTGATGAGCACAACGGGTTTGAGGTGTTGACTTGGCCTCCAAATTCCCCAGATCTCAATCCAATCCAGCGTTGGTGGGATGTGCTGGACAAACAAGTCCGATCCATGGAGGCCCCATCTCGCAACTTACAGGACTTAAAGGATCTGCTGCTAACATCTTGGTGCCAGATACCACAACACACCTTCAGGGATCTAGTGGAGTCCATGCCTCGACAGGTCAGGGCAGAAGGGGGGCCAACATATAGATATATATATATTGCTTTCGGTCTTCTCAATCTTTACAGACATGCAAAAGCTATTCCAGTGGCTGGAGATGTTCAGTGTTTGCCCAGTCATGAACATAAATGAGGAAATGAAAGGAATTTGTCAGAGATCATAATAATATATCTAACAAAAACCAGTTACCTTCTAAACAGTTTTATTTCTTCATGTTGTTCTCAGGCTAAAAACAGCCTGTGCATAATAAAATATGATTTATTAAAGTTAAATCTTAAAATGGGTCAGTCAGAAAACAAAAATAAACAGATAAACACCTGCCACGCATTGTGGAGATGGAGATGAGAGTCAGTGCCTTCCATGAGCAAGCAGAAGTCAGGTGGAGCTCCAATTCTAATCAATCATATCGCTTTCCCCTGCAGAGCATACACCATGGCAGCCTTCATCATCATGATGATAGATAATGCAACATGACAGGGCTGGGAGTTGCACAAACACAGACAGAGAGAGAGCACAGGATAGAGAATGGGGGAAAAAAAATTTGCCAGTCCTTTACAGAAATTTCACACACTATGATAACAAATGTAATGCATTTATTATTTTTCTACATATAATTTTTCCAGTGAGTTCTTATATTCACACATTCTCAAATTTAGATTTATATGATGTCACATCTTTCTGAATTTGATTTCAGGGGGAAAATTCAGATTGTAACACATATTACATATGATCAGCATGTGAAATATCGAGAAATTTGAAATTTTATCTGTAAGGGACAGCTATGTTTGTTTGGCACGTCCCTCTTGGAAAATGGCAGGCAAACACTTTCGTGATCCTAGAAGATGATGCATATCACTACACTTCCTGCCTTTTATTCTCCCAGTCTCCGATCTGCACACACACACGCAGAATGAGATCATACTCTGTAAGTCTAATGCCCTTTGATTTCCTTCACATTGCTGTGTGCATGCATGTCAGATTAAATGCATGTGTGATGGTGGATTGTATATGCCTTAAAGTGACAGTAAACAATGCTGTGACCTGTTACAAACACACGTATACTCCCTATCTAGACACACACTGCAAGCGTGAACTTTTGTGGTTAACTGCAGTAAACATGGCCAGCACGCTGCAATCTTACAAGCTGGGAACACTGTTGATGTTGACATGTTAGCCTCTAGCAAGCTTCAGCAGTCCTGTTGAAATAGATGGTTTGTTATATTCGACTGTGTTGACAGAATATAAACAGCCCAAGTCAGTTCCAGCGTCGTGGACATAAACTAAGCTGGCTATTAATCGTGAACAAGCAGTACACGCTAGGTGCTAGCGTGACAAACGTAACTAGCAGTGATAGGTCAAATGATAAATGAAGCAAGTTTCACATGCATCTCTTTAATGCTGTCTTCAGCTTTTTTTTTGCCCCGTAAATGACATGTTTAGAGTCAGAAATGTGTATACAGATGAAAGCTTTGCCACCATATGAGTGTGATCAACTCTCCCACCTTGAAATGCACACAAATGCTTGTTTATAGTGCTCATCGATATATCTATTATTTATTTATATATTTATTGCCAGGAAGAGAAATGGATCTATTCCTAATGAACATACACTAGCGGTGCAGCGCTTGCCTGTTCTCTTCCCAAAGTGGGTGGTAAGCACATTAACAGCTCAGTGTAAACACTGTGTTTCTTCGTTAGCATTTGGCGTAACGCTACTCAAGCCATTAATGCCTGCCAGAGTGAGAGGAAGAGGGATCATGCTACGCTTGAGGCAGCTTGTTATTAATGTGGCGGGGTAATATACTGTTTATAAATGTCTTCACCACCCCATTCATAACACAGGAAATGGGAAAGGGGAGCAGTGTGGGATTCATTCATGTAAAGCATTTGGTAGGGTTCACAGTGTACCAAAGTCACAATCTTTCACATACATTCTAACTTAGCGTAAGTGAATGTTAGCAATTTTAATTCTTCTACTTGTCCACAAACAACCTTGTATTGATTTTTTTCTTCTTCACATTAGCTCATCATTATTAACCAAAGGCTATATTTTGGATTGAAGCCATAAAGTACAAAATTCTCATAAAGTACAAATATCATGAAGAAATATGTATGTTATTTTATTTATTTTGATGCATTTGTACGGTAATTCCTAGTGTTATGGTGCAGTCAGTCCCAGCTTACATGTAGGAGAAGGTTAATCTCCTCTGAGTAGCCTTTTGTTTCTTGCGTCTCTTTCAGAAGGTTTTGGTCATGCCTGTGAAGCCTGCAGGCATGAAGAACAGCTTTTAAAATCCAACATAGTCATTTTGAAAAATTGCTCCCTTTTCCCAAAACATGCTTTTAAGTGTGTGTGTGTGTGTGTGTGTGTGTGTGGCTGGCAGGCAGATTGAGTGAATGAGAGCGTGAAGAAAGAACCTCAGACTTTGCTGATGTGATTACACACACTTTTTCAGGCCGAGGACTTAGCAAGCATGTGAGGAAGGGCACCGTAAGGGAGAAAACGATTTATCAGCCAACACTCCAAGCACATGGAGAAAAAGATGATGAAGTGAGGCATGGATCAGGCAGCTAATCCGAAGCACTTATATCTCCATTAACTACCCAACATCCATGAAGCACTTACGGCCATGGCAATTGTGAAGCATTTGGAGAGAGGCCACAAAGATACAGAGACAAAGACAAGAGCCACGATGATGGTGACGATGATGATGATGATGATGGGTAATTGAATTCTTTGAGGCCTATACTAAAAAAAAGGTTCTTCAAATATTTCTTGTATGTTGAATGGTTTTAACTTGGAACATTTCTGATGGAAAGTCCTCTGTTCTACATAGAACTTCACATAGATCGACAAACCAAAGAAGCTTTATCAAGATACATGTATCCTTCTTTTTTCAAGGTTGGGGAAACTGTGGATTAAACAGAACTGTATCGTTATTGACAATATGGCATGATGGGACATTCTGTTAGTGGGAAATAATCAGCAATGAAGCATTGATTTATGGAATTTTTATAAATACTCAATTATTTTCCAATAACAGAAGTGCTTTCCTCCTCTTGCACCACAGAAATTTCCCAGTGCTGAAATATCATACTTTTATACTATACTGTTTATAGTTGTATTTACATGATAACTTATACATCTTTATTTCACCATTATTCCATAACGTGCATCATTTTGAAATTGTGCATTCCCACCAAAAAGCAACAACTCATTCAAAAGTACAAGTGTAAAAACTGCTGTTGCACTTATGTACATGGCCTGTACTTCAGCTGGTTGGGTGTTTCATTATTCCAGTATGAAACAGTATAAACCAAAGGATATCCTGGATCATTTATAACTTGTATTTGTATACAGTTCTCTTATTTAGGTTTAAAATGTATGCCGGAATCAATAGTGCTATTTTACTTACATGTGAAATAAATTGTTGCCTGTGGTTATTATTAGGTCAAATGCAAGCTAAAGTAAAAAAAAAAAAAAAAAACACAAAAAAAAGTGTGCACGTCATCTTGAGAAAGTATGCACACTTAAATGTCCAACTCCAGGCTTTTTTCCATCTTCCCCATAGATTGTATCTGTGCTGAAAGGAGGAAGCAACTTGTCTACAGTGGCCTATTGAGCAATTCCATTCCCATTTTGACGATTTATCGATGTTATTCCAAGCTGATATACATAATTTAACAAGAACACCCACCTCCCTACCCTTGGGTGATTTGTGCTGCAGGGGTAGGAACTGACTATACATTTATTTAACAAAGTGTTTCAATTTGACACTGTTTCCCTTCATCCCTGTTTTAGTGTCTTGAGTGTGAAAAGTGCATTGAGCAAGATGGTTTTATCAGACAGAAAAACAAGCAGTCAACCAGTCTCTGCCTTTTTAAACTGTTGTTGGAATGAGATATTCTTATCCCGTGTCTGTTTCTCAAGTGCTTGTCTCAAACGTTGGGCCTCGAGAGCATGACTGCAAGCTAGTTCAGAGTGCACTAGGGCACAAACACATTTTTAAAGGTCTCCTAAACATTTTTTTGTTGTGAATGAGCCGATTAAATCTCTGTGGAAATTTCAGCACTGTGAGATAAGCCCCAGCTTGTTGGCCAGCAGCTGCGCCAGCCATAATCTCCTGCACACTCTTTTTCATTTTTCATAATGATAAAAAAACACTGTTATGTTTGCAAAGCCTTCGAACATAGGGTAGTGTCGTTCGATGTGCATGCAAGGATTAAGTCCAGGTCCATTCCTCCCTCTTGCTCTCTCTCTTTATTTCTTTCTCTCTCTCTCATGTACTCTCCCCATGTGAACTCCAGAGACACATTATTATTTCATGGTGCCATTTTAAAAGCTGGGTGGGAAAGCTTCGCTATGCAGACTGTCAGACAGTTGAGATGAAGAGTACATATCTTTTTGTTCCACGGGAGAACCCTGCTCCCTTGACCAAGATCTGGAAAATTTATTGCCTTACCCCGAGTTCTACCTGAAATAGCTTCAGCTGATAGAATTTAGGCCTACAACTCTAGGGGCCCACCAGACAAGACAGTTAGCAAGGTACAGGTATTCTTCCAACATATCCTCGGTTTTCACAAAGGAAGAAGTCATTAAACAAAGTCTCATATGAACATGCTCCTTTTCTCTCCACTTTGATGGTCATAGTTGGTCAGATGGATCAATGGCAGATGGCATTTACCCTAATGAAGCATTATAAAGTTTATCTGTGGTCACTAAGTTTCCACCTGGCTTTGTGTGTGTACTAGGAGCTTGTAGCCTCCACTTTTATCCCTGCAGACTAAGACACACTTATAGGCTTTCTCTAATGACTTGTTTGTGTTACCTTGTACATAGTATCACATAAGAGGCCACTTAGCAGCAAGCACAATGTATTCATTAGCATGCTGTATTTTCTTAGACTACAAATCAAGTCATGATGATTTGTTCTGTTGGAGCTTCTATTAATTTCACTTGCACTGATATTGGAAAGCCCTCAAAATGTTGATTGAATATGCATCAAGGGGAGAGAGAGCGAAGGTAAGAAAACAAGAGTATCAAAATACATGGTTGGTCTTCCCAAACATTTCCTGCTTTGGACGCTGGCATCAGGGAAGGGTTCGAGGGGGAGGTGACCAGTGCATTAGCAGCTGTCAGAGGCTTCAGCGTGTGGCTGAAGGAGTGCAGAGTCCAGGCACAGGGCTAGATAGCCACTGGGCTCCACATCAAAGCCTATACTGATAACCTCCATTGCATTTCATGCGTGAGGTATCTGTCCAGCGAGTACCTCACCCTACTCCCCCGACATCCGAAGCCTGTACACTGCTATCTCTGTAGTCTGGGCTTTGTGATTTCTATGGACCAGATGACGTCCTCCTTCTCTCTCTTCCTCTGTTTTCTCCACATTTTTATCATACTACAGGCCTCTTCCCTTGTACAACCAAAGCCTAGAAAGAATGACCTTTCTAAACTATCCAAAATAAAGATTTTGGTATCACAACAGTAACAGTCATGAATGTCAGGCTTAGAGATCAGACAGATCCAGCATTCCCAGTTTCCAGTTCTGATAAAAAAATTCCCCCCAGCCAAGCAGATTTCAGTGAAGACACTAGGGCCCATAATTCCTTTATACTATGAGAATATTTAATATTGTTTACTATGTTTTTAAGAAATATTTTTGAAGATGTGGATATTTAAAATTTTCAATTGTTGAATTCAAAATTCTGTCTTTATTTAAGTAATATGCATATGTTTGCTAAAATCAGTATTTACATGCCAACAAGGAAGGTACAGGCTCTTCCACACCAACTACTGGATATTGGATAATCTTGGATGAACTGTTACCTGAGCTTGGGCAGCAACATGGCCATAAAGGAACTTTGGGAGGTTTTGCAATTATAACTCATACTAAGTGGTGTTTGAATTCTTTAATAACTTTAACTAAACTATCACAGATTAAAGTAGCTTAATAGCTAGATAGGATGTCAGTCATGCATACAGTTTCTACAGAAGTGCCATAACTGCTCAAACCTCCATAGGCTGTGGTGTCACTGGTGTCAGTCCACTGCCTTACTGTTTGCCATACTTCATGTCCAGGATTTTAAAGAGAGGCTCAGATCTCTGCCAATGTTTCAAACACACACACTTTTTTTCATTCAATTAGCTCATACTCTGTCATGAAGTTACCATGAATTATGTGCTACTTTTATCTTGCTTTCCTTTTATTTCCTCCTTTTTGAAACACGAAAAGATAAACCTGTGTCTCTCCTCTTAATCATGTCTTAAAGTCATTTCCACCACACGGTAAAACTAGAATAGAAGATTTCTTTTCAGGCTCCATCTGTTGTAAATCAACTGCTTTCTTTTTCTGAAAGATCTTGAGATGTCTTTGCGGTAGATCCAAATGTTTTATGCTCTGACTGTATCATTTTAAACCAATGTTGGGTGATAAATTGTTTCATTATCTTTTGTTTATGAGTAGGATAGAAACTACTAAAACAGCTCACTCATTTTCTCCTACCATTCCACCCTCACCTCTTCTTCCCACTGCTTATGATGCACTACACTGTACAAAGGTCACATTAAGCAAATAAAACCATGTGTTTCTATGTATGACTCAGAAAGGTCAGAAAAGGATAAATGTGCTCACCAAATTTGGATAATTGTTAGCAATACTGTGGTATGACGTTTAATATAGTTCTACTGTGAGATATGCTACATTAGGCGCCGTTAGCAAGGTTTGTTAATGCAATTAATATAAAATAAATAAACCATTCAAGATTAGTTATCAGCTTCAGTATCATGCCTTTCAAAGAGGTTTTTTTTTTTTTCAGGATATTATCCATAACACTGTCATCCTAGAATGTTGCCTCAACCCCAGCCACTGGATGCAGTGCCGGTCCCAAGCCCGCAAAAATGGGAGGGTTGCATCAGGAAGGGCATCCGGTGTAAAACATTTGCCAAGTTGTTGTGCGGACCAGTTGGTCTGCTGTGGCGACCCCGAACAGGGAGCAGCCGAAAGCAACTGTCATCCTAGAATGTACAATGTTTTGCTTGAATAGTGAGAAAATATTGACCAAATTTAACATCTCTATGAATTGCAGTTTGGTCTGCATTATCTGTTTTAGGAGAGAAAAATAAGTATAACAAACAACCAAGAAAATACCTCAGGCAATAATAATATGTAAGAAATCTAAATGTGCAGAAATCAACATTTTCTTTAAACAACCTTCTTGTTTCATTGAGCTGTTGATTTTCTTATGTTTATTTTTTTTAGCACAGGAGGATTCACAGAGAAATAGAAGGTCACAAGACTTTAATGCATTTAGCATCGACTGCACCCCCCCCCTTCTCTCGTGCACTGCGTCTATTAGGCTCTGATTCGATTTGGCCCTATTCATTTGCAGGCCGAGCAGCGGGGACCCACGCTGGCTCACTCGCCTTCCCACTAATTGAAAATTCTGTGTCTACTCAGTCTCTATTCGATTACAGCATAGACTCCCAGACACTTGTACGCTGCGCTTGTGCCTCCATTTCTACGGACCTAATCTAACGCAAAATTCATTACTGATCGCATTAGGGTTGAGGTCACAGACATGGACAGAACTCAGCCTATGAGGAAGGATAGAGGGAAGAAATGCAGAGGAGGTGCAAGGTGAATAGAAAACGAAAATGGACTCCACTTTAGGTCAACTGCAATAGCAATATACTTCATTTCCATTTAAAGGAAGAGCAATGATTCATTTTTGTTTTTCTTTCCCTTGTTTTTTTTTTCAAACAGGCTTGACCTGAAGGCACCCCAACACCTGTGTGTTACCCTAGTAGTCTTGTTATTATTATGAACATGCCTAAATTCATCTCGTGTGGACAGCAGAGTGGCAGCAGATGGTTTGATGCTCACTCTGTACATGGAATGGACAGGATTCTCAAAGGATAGCTGTCCATATGAGGTCATCTCAGGAGGAACGGGATTCTTTTCCGAAGATGGCTGTGCTAAGAGTTTATCCGTGGTCTATCTGGTCACAGAGTACAGTGGCCAGTGAAATACAGAGAGGTAAAATGTATACACTGATTAATCACTATCATTAAAGTTATTCATCTACAGTGTGGTGTGCTTTCTGAATATCTGCTTTAGTTTCATTTTGTTGCTTTTTAAAACCAAAAATGATTACATTATAAATGTTTATAGTGTGTATTAAAGTATATTAAATGCAGCTATATTCATTTCCTTTTTTTTTTTTTTTTACTGCAATATTACCAGAACCTCAAATTCCTGAAACCTTCCTCAAACCTGGAGTCTAGAACAGAAAATAAGATACTAGCACAGATCTTTTCCCAAACATGAGCGTCCTCCTTCTGTAATCAGATTTCCCAAGGTCTACTACAATGATGCCAATTGAGTTTCACTTATTGGTGTTAATCCAAGACAAATTCCGTTCTACTAGAGAGAACATAAGAGCAGGAGGGCTCAGGTTTCTCTCACAGTATAACTGGATTAGTTTCACATTGGAGTCCTTTCTTGCTTTGCTATACTATAGAATATGAAAAACGTACTTGAAAAACTATGTTTGGAAAAATAGCAAATCCAATTAGCATTTTTTAACAGTATCTTCAAAGGGAACTGCAAGGCTTCTGGCCTTGAGCCTAATCTTGAGCTAATTTTCAAGCTAATAATGGAATCATTTGCATGCATTTTGTAATGGCTAATTTCTCTAACTTGTTAAATTTATTTGTGAGGTCCTTTTAGAAGCTTTTTATTTACCAGCGAAAATTTAACTGAACACTAGCATCTATTTCGATTGGTTGAAATTTTTTTTTTTTTTTAATTTCTAGGTATGTTCAGGGAAACTTTGCAAAATGTGTCAAATGGTATGTTTGTTAGTTGTCACTTACGTCCACTGCAGAATTAAGTTCTGATTTGGGTGTAATATTGGTGCGATCAGGCCAAGGAACTCTAAAATGAAACCCTCTTCAGCAAATTAAAATTTTATTTGTCACATACATACCCATACACAATGACGTGAAATGAAATACTTGTATTGCTTTTACTCGTATTGTTTTAAGGAGTTGAGTTACAAGCAGAACGCTCAGGTAATGTTTCTACCTATTTACAAAAGATTGGTTTGCATCCAATAATTGTCTGTAAGCAGAGCTTCATCAGGGTAAGTTATTATTCTTTGTTTTAAGCATTTTAAATCATTTTATGTGATTTCATTTGCATATATAAGGAGGTTCATACCAACAGCTGGCATGCCTAAGTTTAAAAATGTATTAGAAAATGATACAGATTAAAGAAATCTCCGTGAATAAATTAGAGATTTCAGCTTTACTTAGTTAGACTGGCTCTGCACTGAAAACCAATTTAAAACATTTTTTAAAGATGATTAACCAGACCTGATATCTAGACCCTGGACCTAGAATTAATATTGATGTGAATGTCACATGACTGAATGGCAATAGCAGTGTCATTGTTTTCATCCCTCTTGTTCCTCTGTATATTGTAGTCCATGAGAGTGTACATTCAATCGTGCCGTTAAACCATGCCTAATCACTCAAACAAATCATGTTCTGCTCCCTGTTTGCAATGTTTGCATGTGAACTTTGAAAGCCTAGCAGATTTAGATCTCAGATTTAGCCAATGGCTGATGTGGAAAGGAGATATCATCCAGGGTCGGTAGGTTAACTCTGAACTTGGCAGAGTAGAGCTGACATGCCCCAGGAAACAGCCAAGCAGCAGTAGGGTTTTCATTAAAGCTTAATTGAAAGTGGCGCTGGATTTGCGCCACTCCACCTGTAACGTCTGAGAGCACATTTAATGATAACAATGCTCCATCCCACCAGACCTATAATTAAGCCACTACACATAGATCAGTGGCACAAGACGTTCTTGTTGCCTTTTCACAATTTGCGAGTTGTTATGGGAAAGCACGACTCATGAAGAGGTAGCAATGGAGCTGACTTTCATATTTGTCTAATGATTTAAGAGCTGAAGGGTTGAAACAGTAGAAGAGTTTTGTGTTTATTCAAAGTGGCTGCCAAACCACCCCCTCTACTGGTACTTCTTCTGTGTAAATTCTATTATTACCAGTTGTTACATGGCTACGACTGAGACACTCATCTGAAATACATATATATTGTACTTCTTAATGCACTTCTTATCAACAGCACAGCTGCAATGATTTAATGTATTCAAGGAAGCTTACTCTTTCATGCTGGCTTTGGACAAATATTGATTTAGCCAGATGGCATTCTGCATCTCTATTCACTGTAACACGATCGCATCTTCTATATGACAAAGAGGTAAGGACGTCTTGCAGACCGGCCTCCTCTAATGAATCCTGTTGGGGTAGATGAAGATGAAATTGTCTCTTCTACCTCCTTCCTGAAGGTGGTTTGTTCAAGGAACATTTTGACATGATATCGCTAACAGGAGACAGCTGCATTAAACTTTAAATGACATAAATCAGGGGGGGAGGGTGGCTATGGTGACAATTGGGGCAGGTGTGGGTTACTGACGGGTATCTTGTGATACAGATGCCTAAATTGGCAGAGAGACGGGAGCAGGGGGTCGTTCCCAGCCATCCATGTTCAGTGCTGGCACACAGCCCCTGATTACGAGCGCTTTTTTTCCCTTTGATCCCCAACTCGGTTTTGCAGCCTAATGCCTCGCTGCATGTATCTCTGTCACCGCAAGTCTTTCATTCGGGGCAATGTGTTCTTAATCTGGGGGGACAATTCCCTGAAAAAGCAAAGAGGAGTGAGGGAGATGTGAGATGGCTGATCTGAGAGTAGCTTTGCTGGATCTCGCAAAAGATCAAGATTAGAGTCGAGCTAGCTGCTCCGATGTAAGATCTTCAACAGGGTTTTTCCAAGTTTGTTTTTGGGGACAGCAAAACCATTCTGTCTTAGATGAAAAGTGGAAGCGATCTGTCTTATCAGGTCCAGCTGAGGAATTGAAAGAAATCAGGGAAATTTAAAGAAATTTGTTATGGCTGTTTTCACCTATTTTCCCCTATGTGTTCCTTTAGTGCAGTGTCTAAGAAGTGTTAGAATGCAGCCACATTAAGCCACACAAGAAAGGCTTTCAGGTCTTTAATGGTTTTCATCAGCTTAAGGCCTTTAGTGTAATGAGCCACACTTGCATTCCTATGGGAGCGGAGGCTCGGAATGGTACAGGGGCCCAAGCTTTGGCTGGGAAAGTGATATCATTACAGATTAAGCCTTGATAAAGCCCTTTGCTGCCTTTGGATGTCCAGAGAGGCTGTGTATACATTCAGGTATGCAAAAGGCTGAAAAGGATAGCAAAACAAGATATAGGCAGTAATTTACCAATTGTTTCCTAAGCACTCTGATAATGAGGTACCTTTTGCTTTTGCAGTTTATCCTCATCACCTGGTATGATACATTAAATATAAATTAATTTGTTATAAATTGCACTATAACTTCATGCTGTATTTCATGATAAGTCATATTAATGAGTGATTACTTAAGTTTGCTGGTTAAAATGTGTTTACTCAGCCACTTTTCCAGACAAACACCTTGTTTTCTATTTAACTACCTATTGTATAATAATACATTAAATGCACATCTCAGTGCCTTGTCTGTTCCTGCAACCTAAGCTGGAGGAAAAAAAAGTCTCCCTACGGCCCCCTTCCTGTTTATCGCAGGGAAGAGCTTCATGATGGGCTTGCTGCTTTACTGTTTCGACCTGGCGTTGACTCCACCAGAGGACGACGTGACCTAACATGATGTCAAATGTGTCCCAGGTGTGGAGTGTGAGTGGAGAGGTGAAAGTGGCGTTGCCAACCTGAGATTGATGATCTCCTTCCTGCCCTCTGATGTGTACTGGTGTTTTTTGGTCCACTGGAGGGGGAGTTGGAGGGCTCTGCTCGTCCTTTGTCTGTGGTGACTGAGGAAAAGCAGAACCCCTTCTCACTCTCTCTTGCGCCTTGCTCTCAAATCCACAGTATACATTTTATGAAGGGTTGCAGGGGAGGAGGTATGAGTTGCAGCTGAGTCAAGCATGTAAACATGCTGCATTCATTTTGTTCAGCTGACTTGATCTCACTCAAAACAGTGGATTTTAGTGGCTTTTATATGAATGAAGTTGCAGATAAGGCTACACCCACTAAACCCTCCTTTTTTGCTGTAAACCTGGACAGTTAGAACATTTCATACAAGTCAGCTGAAGTGGATTCTTATGGATTTGCTACTGGAAGACAATGCTGATCCTGTGGAACATGAAGAGAAGAGAAGAGAAAAGTAATACCCCTTCAACCCCTCCACCCTAGACCAAAACTTGGCTCGTCTTATGGCTTTGATTACAAGTTATTACCTCTGTTAACTGGGGAGCCATTCGTCTTGTGTGGGAGAGCTGAGCTCACTTCCTCACTCAGCCCTACACTGTCATATGGCTCTTCCCCCTCCTCCTCTGTTTGTTTGAGCACCCAGCGAGATAGACATTCATAACTTCATTAATTGCAGGTTTCCTTTATTGGTCTCATCCTCATGGTGAACAAAGATGTGTAAGTAACAAAAAAAGGAAAGGTAAGAACAAGAGGAAACCGAGTTTTTTTGGACAGGTCTCTCTTTTGATGGTCCAGATTAGATTAAAATACCTGTCCTTGTGTTAACTGGGCAGTATTGCTAAGTCAAACGATGTTTCCCCCACATACTACCACCAATCCATAAGATCTTGAACATTCCTCTGAAAAATGCAATGTGGATGTGCAGAGAGATTGACCTGTGAAGTTAATACAAGCAAAGCTGAACCCCCAGTGGCTCTGGCTGCCTTTGATCAGTGGTGAATCGACTCACTGAGGCGGGATGGATGGGTGACCTTTTTAAGGCATTTCAAACATTTCGGGCCACATGCATATAGAGTGGGAGCACTGAAAAATTGCTAAAGGTGCTGTGTTTAATATCATATTTGACTGTATTTCCACACTGATTATGACTGCGTTGTAATATTTCATATAAAGGCAACCTTTTGTTTCAAATGTTGAGTCAAATGTTTATGCTTCAGCAAACTGTGAATTAGATTAAATCTTTAATATCCAAGTACACGCCCCTTTTTATTACTTTTCAGTTCTATTTCTCACTAAATTATGTGTATACCTATACCTTGGTGCAAACATGGGCTTTATATTGTACAAAACCCTGAGAAACCTTGCACCATGAATTATACTTAAAAAAAAAAATTTCATAATAAATGGTTTGTAGAGGAATTTCTTTGCATGTTATCATGTAACTCTGGCCCCTTACCCTAACCTAGCTACAGTATATTTATTGCTATGAAATGCTAATATCAGTCAATATTGCTGTTCGGATATTGACTTCGTAATTGTATTGTATATGAAGGGTTTATTAGTTAATGTTTTATCATGTACAACACTGTGTATTTTTACGCTCTGGAATTAGATTGCAGTATGAAAAAATAGCAATGCAGCCATCAATTTTCTCGCATAACCGGAGACGAGGCGAGGACTTTTTTTTTTTTTTAAGAGACGAAACGCATTTTCTAACCAAAACAAAGCCATTAGACAAAACAAACCCCAAAAGCTGGTCTTTTTGTTGCCGGAACAAAACGAAACAAAGTGGGCCTTCAAGCGCTTCGGCTCGCTTTTATTGTGTTTTATTGGAAACATGCAAGCACACACGGACACACTCATGTGTCACAGTCTTGACACATTGATCAAATATACTATCATTTTTATGTTCAGTTTTCAAGCTCAAATGCCAGTTGTAGCATTTGTTGTTGTTGTTGTTGTTGTTTAGATGTCGTACTGTACATTTCCCTTTTTTCACTTCACATTTTTGAACAGAAGTACATGCTTTGTGAATGCAGAGCTGTGTTCCGTATTGAGGCTAATGATCAGTTGATCCACTGAAATAGATATTTTGTAAGTAAACTCAATAGCTAATTAAAGCGCAATTAAAAACATAAACGTGTATATGGGTTATACAGATTATCAGTATTAGACGATAAAAAAAAAAAGATTTAAAATAGATATAAAAAAAAAAAGGGTAATCAATTGACTTGTTATCATTTTTGTCTTTATTTTGCATACGTGATTCCTATTCATGTGCACATTTATTACGTCTTCAAAATGTCCTTTCATAGCTTCATAACGATCTTTCGTAACTTTTAATCAAATTAACTTCATTATTTATTTATATTTTGATTTTTTTTTTTTTTTCCCCCTCCGCATTAACTTTACATTTAAGAAAGTTTCTTATTCGAATTGCTGACTCCAGATTTTTTTTTTTTTCTCCCGTCGTTGTTGTATACTGAATATAAATATAAACAACGACACCTGTTAGGAATTATTGCAAAAAAAAGGGGGGGGAAAACTTATTTATAAATCAATAACTTAATGATGTTAATATTATCGCACCAATATTAGAAGGTTTTAGAATGAAATATGAGTATTTGTGGTTTCCATTAAATGCATATAAATTTCGGTTGATTTAACTTTCGACTGGAGACAAGCCACGGATTTTTTTTTTTTTTTTTTTTATTCCACAGTAAATATGACCGTCTACCAAAATGAAAGCTGTTTTGTTGGAGGTTGTGGTGACTATAAGCTTCTATTACACTGTTACGTTGTTATTACAGCCTAGTATAACTTCCAATAGCAGAGTTTATTTCCTGAGAGAATATATCTTTCTTGAACTTAAAAAAAAAAAAAGGGCAGTCCTTGAAAACTGGCCAATATCCTCAATAGCAAAATGAACATGAGTTCATTGTTTAATAGTTTGTTTGATTAAAGATTGATTTTATTTTACACTTATTAATTAGATATAAATATTCAGCTGATTCTAATATTTTTTTCTGTGCATGCTGTGTTGATCTTAAAACAAATCAATTCAGAAATTGCCCTAAAAAGTGTCATTTCATTATAGTGCACTAGGTTGAAAAATGAGACTTTTCTGTGTATTATGTAGATTGATCCTAGTATTTATTCGATCTTCATTGACATTCTTTGAGAAAATGAATTTTCACCTGTTGCATTAGTGCCTGGAAGCCGTGGAAGTCATGAACCGCTGGTCAGAGAGCTCTTGGAATCAAGCTAAATCAAGGGAACTATGGAACTTAATGTTCAATCGTGCTTCAATAGCCACATGTATGTAGGGTTTTCTTTTTTTTTTTTTCCCTTTTTTTTTTTTTTTTTTTTTTTTTTTTTTTTTTTTGCATGAGCATGTTTGTGTATAATGATTACACTTCAACATGCGTACTTGGTGGTAAACCTGTGTTAATGACATGAATGGTTCATGTTCTGTTCAGACTCATCCCTTGAGAAAAGGTTTATTTTACATAATTAGATGGCTCTGTGGTCGTGGTATTTTGTGTAACAGTCTGTATCTCTATTGTTTGGCTTTGAATTTTACTCGATCGAAGTGATAATTGGTTTTATTATTATTATTATTATTATTATTATTATTATTATTATTATTATTATTATTATTGTTGTTGTTGTTGTTACTAATGCTGTAAAATAGTTCATGCAATTAGCTATGTAAATATGATTTCTCTAATGAACACATTTCCATATATACGGGGTCATGCATTCATTTGAACCGAATTTTAGACTTTATACACAGTACACAAAAGATGGCGTCTTCGAGTGTTACGTTACCATTTGCTTAACTGAATTCATACTCAAGTTTAAATAAACACTTTCAAGTCAAACGCAACACTGCTATGTGTTCATGTGGAGAAATATATAAACATTATTTTGCCAAACCTCTGAAAAGTGTGTTGTCCCCTTAAAAGTGCAGTGGCTAGGACGAGGGAAACAGGCCTGACCTTAAGGTGGGGGAAAGTGAAACCACACAAATGACACAATAATAATAAACGACACACTGCAAAAAAATGTTTATTATGATAACTTTGTCATCTTAGATACATACAGATTCTGTTCATGTAAGATAAGTTACTTGTTACGCAACATAACGCGCTATTTAAGTGTCAGGGACTTTCAGTCTAAATTGTGACTATTCATCATTTATTAGTGTTGAAAGCGACACGCAAATAAGTGCTTATTGTAACTCGAGATAATTCAACATTTCTCAGAGTTGATGCAACTCTGTGTGTCTTATTTAACGTTTACTTGACTACTTTTGCCGCTTTAACTTTTTACATCACATTGCATAGTGTTGAAAATAGAGAAAGGGGAGCATAAAAATATGAACAACATGAGCTTCTGCGTTATAACAGTGTATGCAAATACTTTCACTAGTCTTCTGATTATTGCGTTCTGAGAATTCTTGTTGTTGTTGTTGTTGTTTTGTTTACAAGTATAATAGACTAATTAATACTTATACTACATTCAGTGTAGTTTCAATGCGATGGGCTGGCGTCCCATTCGGCTTGGTCTGGGATTCATCCTGAAGATGAATGAATTGAATGAATGAGTCGTTTCAAGTGAACGGTCTATTTATTTAAAAAAAAATTAAAAAAAAGATTTTGTCGTGTCAGCTCTTTAATATGAAGCTCAAACCACTGCAAATCTGAATAATCTACAAGCTGAGAAGTAAACGAATTCCCGTACTTTTCCTTGTCGTTGGGGTGTAACTTTAGTGTGTATATTTCACCTGGGAAGGTGTAGGATTAATTAGCTTTAAAAAAAAAAATCCTTAATCAAATTAAGGTCCAATTATGCGACTAAACATAAGTTATAAATATATATATATAAACAACCTTTGAGAGTATTACTCCAGATACAAGAAATGTACAGATCGGTGAGATATAACCTGACTATAATATTTAGGTTTGATCATATACCAAAGTATTTCCACTTGCATTCCCGTGAGAGATTAGAACAGCATTAGACAGGCGTAGGAGTAGAAAAAACCCCCACACATATTAGCGTTTAGATATATAGGTATAAGTAAAACTTTCACCTTTGAATTAACACTCAAACGGTGTCCATCTACATCCTTCTAGACTCATATAAACACTTTAAGCGCTGGTTCAACATTGTAGGTGTGTTAATTCCACGCTACACGTGTGTTGCTGCAACACTGTAGGTGTGTTCATCCAGCTCTGGCCGCAGTAGTTACAGGGCTTCATGTGCTCTAGTGCAAATAAACAGTCGCAAGCGCCGTGTTGACTGTTGTTTATGTAATTAGGTGGGTGAGCATATACACGGCAAATCATTAACTTCCTTCGTGTGGGGTTAATGCGTTTTCTTTCAGTGAGCATTTCAAAACCGACAGCCTCAGCAAACTCAGCGGCGATTGGCGGCGCTTCCTCTTCCTAAATATCACATAAATAATGCATTGCTCACAAATTGAAACGTCTGTCCTTTTTATGTCAAATCATTTTGCAATGTATCTTGAGTCTCTGAACCAAGCCTGAGCACAAGCTCCATTTAAATAATACAAGCTAACAGAATTCTCGCAAAAGTAATGTCCACAAATTTACTACAAAGTCCAAAATATTTATTTAGCTTAATTAGTTTTTATGTCATTTAGGAAATTACGTTTCAGTGATAAGCAAGAAGAACGCTTCAATTTTAGCAAAATCTTCTAACCTTGATGTCTACTATATGTTAATCATTTATTGTAACATATGAACTGATACTTGATATAAAATGATCTGTCATTTGACTCATATGCAAGCAATGAAGAAAAATGGTCAGCTTTCTGTTTTGGCATGTTTTATTTGTTTTCACAGTCCACAAAATATTCCTACTGGAATACTTCCAAAAAAATAGTCCACCTGTCATGTTTTTTTTTTTTTTTTTTTTAACATGTGGAAGTTGCATAGAGAAGCGACGCTCCATCTTACCATGAAGTGCTGAACACACGCTGCTTCTCCTCCACACGCTGGCTTCTTAGTGCTCCTTCATCCATGAGCTGTTACATCCACAAACCCACCGAAAACAAAACTCAGAGGGGGAAAAAAAACAAGAAGTTGGTGATGTTCAAGATTGAACCCGAGAATAGCCGATTTCAATGTTTTGGGTAGTACAAAACCAGCAAAGACCTGGAGTAGCCCATCTCTCTTTCTCCCCCCATCTCTCTCTCTCTTTCTCCCCCCATCTCTCTCTCTCTCTCTCTCTCTCTCTCTCTCTCTCTCTCTCTCTCTCTCTCCTCTCTCTCTCTCTCTCTCTCTCTCTCTCTCTCTCTCTCTCTCTCTCTCTCTCTCTCTCTCGGGACAACTGGATGAAGTCATGTACCTTCATGAATGAATGTCTGTGCTGTGCAGCAGCAAGAAGTCATCATACATTTATGATGTACCAATAACCTATCAACGTGCGCAAAACCTCTCCTCTGCCTACACTCCATGAATAAAAAAAAATCATCAGGGATGAATGAACACTTGCAGCGTGTTAATGTGGACATGATTAGAGTTAACACTGACGCTAGGTGTAAGGGTTGATGCTCGGGCAAGGCTTATTCATGTGGTTATTAAATAGTTCAGGGTAACATGCTAGTTCAAGGCTAGGCGTTTACATTTCACTCTGGTCGCATTGTGCACTACTTTTGGTGTAAAGGAGTTACCAAAACGTGAATGTTTTCATATACACACTTTTTACACTTTTTACAGTTAATTCCTGCCCATTGATAATATGGTTTTAGTGGATTTAGTTGGTGATGTGAGCACTGAGCGGATGGGTGCGCGCTGTTTGACGACTCAGGGGGTAAATATGAAGTGACACGGGCCAGGTTCTTATTGTAGGACCCCAGCCGACTGGCGCCAAGCGACCTTTTAACAAATAGCGGAGTCCCACTTAATCAGCGAGCGCTGACGGAGCGCCTTAAAGGGGCCGCGCCTTCGCTTTCTGAGCAACCAAGCGCAAAGAAACAATAGTTTGATTTTTTTTTTTTGGTGGATTTAATTAGACAGCTTCCGCCTAAAACGATGAAAAAAGAGCCATAAATACCAAAACGTAAGGAAACGAATTATAATAATGCTTT
Source organism: Hemibagrus guttatus (assembly GCA_033459395.1). Classification (NCBI taxonomy): domain Eukaryota; kingdom Metazoa; phylum Chordata; class Actinopteri; order Siluriformes; family Bagridae; genus Hemibagrus; species Hemibagrus guttatus. Next base: position 3,293,631 of record JAUCMX010000027.1, read on the forward strand.
ATCCGGTATCTGGATATAATATAACCGTCTACTGTCTATTAGTAGTGCATTATTGACTTTTCATGCTGATGTCCAGTCCATAAAATGATGAAAGTATGACTTTTATCGAGAAATGTGCTTTATATTTGTAGGTTTGTTAAATGAACGAATAAATAAATAAATAAATAAATAAATAAATAAACAAACAAACAAACAAATAAATAAAAATCGACCCGATATTACAATAATCAATATCCATATTGTTTTTAATATAGGCCTACAGTATAATCAGTGATGAGATGCCCTCAAGCGAACACGTGTGAATTATTCCTTTATCAACAATATTTTATTTTGTCTTAAATACACGTGATGTACATGCTAAAGGTCAATGACTAAGTTTCTCTCTCTCTCTCTCTCTCTCTCTCTCTCTCTCTCTCTCTCTCTCTTCTCTCTCTCTCTATTTTGTTCTTTTTGTGTTTTGAGAAGTGAATTGCAGCTGCAGTTAGGCTCTCTCACTCTCTCTGCTGTCCGCCTGCCCTCTGGGCGGGGGGGTTAAGGGGAGAGGTGGGATTTCCACATCTTCTCTATGTCATTGGTTAATATTTTATCCTGTTGACATGTTTTCTCGCTGCAAAAGCTTCCGACACCTTCGAGCCCCCCCTTCGCCCCTCCTCTTCTTCCTCGGCCCGCCTCCTCTTGGCTCGATCTGTCAAGGTCACGCCCACCGCGCGCTTCGATTGGTCCGTAACGCGTAAAATCGGCAATCAAGGCGCTTGGCTCATTAGTGTGGGCGAGCAGAGAGGAGGAGGGACGCGCAAAAAGACTCACAAGTGTTGAAGACGAAAACTCACGCTGAGCTCCGGATGAGTTTGGGGTTTTCCTGGACCTGCTTTGTTTTCCGGTGCGTCTCGGGGAAGAAAAAAAAAAGCATTTGGAGAAAAGGAGAAAATCCCTGAGGTGTCAATGTCGCTCTTTTGACGGATGATATTAAACACTGCACTGGAGCATCATCAGTCGGACTAATAGTAACCCGCCGGTCATTTCAGCCTTTCTCCTGCTGCGGAAACGTCAGCGCTTTAGTTCTTGGCCGCGCTCTACGAAACTCTTCCGTGATTTTTTTTCAGCCGGTTATTGTTCCTTTTTGTCACCCGGACATATACGTATCGATTCTCGCCTCTTACAGCTTTGCCTCGCTCCTTTTTAGTGGATGCACCGATGAGAGATCCGGTTTTCACGGGGACCGGCGCTATGGCTTATCACCCGTTCCACGCGCACCGGCCCGCCGACTTCCCCGTGTCGGCGTTCCTTGCCGCGGCGCAGCCCGCCTCCTTTTTCCCGAGCCTCGGGCTTCTTCCCAAGCCGCTGGCTGAGCACGCTCTGTCCGGAGCCGCGGAGGCGGGCCTGCACGCAGCGCTGCACGGCCACCATCATCACCACTCTCACCCGCAGCAGCAGCAGGCGGCTGCCGCCGCGCACCTCCGTGCACTAAAGAGCCTCGAGCCTGAAGAGGAGGTGGAGGACGACCCCAAAGTGACGCTCGAGGCCAAAGAGCTCTGGGATCAGTTTCATAAAATCGGCACTGAAATGGTCATCACCAAGTCGGGAAGGTAAGCTTTCATTTATTTGTCAAATGTAATACAATCGGTGCAGATCTATTTTGGAGTGTGTGTTTGGGAATGATCAGTGAATCTGCTAAAATTATTTAGACTTTTGTTTTATAGGTCAGATATAGCGCATTCAAAAGGGACCTCTTAGAATATGTAATAAATAAATAAAACAAAAAAGGCTTTCAATTTACCGGCTTTTAGGGTTCAACGTTTGCTTATGCAGAGAGTAAATCTGAGAAATATCTTTAAGAAACAAATATAAATGATTTAGCTCTGTGTTAGTGTGAGTTCAATGCAAAGAAAAGACAGAGTATGTATTAGAAACCACAACAAGAAGAAAGCTAATAACATCTATGATTTGTTTTGTTTCATAGTCCAACATTGGTGAGGCGTTTCTTCTGCAGAGAGCAAACATAACAGAAACAAGAATAAATGTCTAATTTGTTTAGCAGAACAGTGTATTGTAAGGGGTCCTTGGGCTGATTATAAAATATAGAAATATCTTAAATGATAAGGGTCTAATGCCGAATAATAATACGCTGAGGAAAAACGAATGTTTTCCTTTTATCGTTTTTATTTTGGTTTGTGTTGCATTAATCTCATAATCACTTCTGATGTATAATGTACTTTAGGGTGTTATATGCACTGTAAATGAGATTACTGTATCAGCTATGCTTATTTTCTATTCTTAATCATAAGGGCTATATTTTGTTAATTATAAAAAGCTTTTTGGTCCTACTGACAATGTTTTGACGATTTTTTTGATTTTGTAAATAAAATTAGGACTGCAGTTTCTGGGATAAACATGGTGTAATATACAAAAAGACTGTAAAAGGCCTAAGATTTTTTAAATATCACGATTTCATATTTTTGCAAGTTTATTTTCGTTGATTTTTTGTTGTTGTTGTTGTTTTCAATTAAACTGAATTTAGAAATTAAAACTTGCTTCTATATATATTGCATGCATTTTTTTTCGCTGATTCATTCAAATTCCGTCTGGGTTTCAAAAGTATGTGCTCCCTTCTCGCAGGAGAATGTTTCCTCCGTATAAAGTGCGTGTGAACGGCCTGGACAAGAAGGCCAAGTACATCCTGCTGATGGACATCGTGGCGGCGGACGACTGTCGCTACAAATTTCACAATTCTCGCTGGATGGTGGCGGGGAAAGCGGACCCGGAGATGCCCAAGCGCATGTACATCCATCCGGACAGCCCTGCCACTGGGGAGCAGTGGATGGCCAAACCGGTCACCTTCCACAAGCTCAAACTCACCAACAACATTTCCGACAAACACGGATTCGTAAGTGATTTGCGGTTTTGTGTTTTTGATCGGATGCAGTGTGGTTGTGTGCTTTGGTGTTGCTGCTAGGGCAGTGATATGAATTTGCGGTTTAAAGATGGTCACACAGCTGGATAGTAAAAGAGCACGCTTTGTTTTTTTGCTTTTTCAGCAGTCTATGTACTAGTCTTCTTATGTAGGCCTATAACACACACACAAACACACAGAGAGACAGAGAGAGACAGAGAGAGAGAGAGAGAGAGAGAGAGAGAGAGAGAGAGAGAGAGAGAGAGAGAGAGAGAGAGGAGAGAGAGAGAGAGACACTTATGCCACGTATAGGTTAACATCAACTTTATTGATTCTGACGTTTTGAAAGGATTGCTAAAATGGTTGGTAGATATTAGTCAACCTATAAAGACCAACAATTTATTTTACAACTATAAACCATTTCGTAACTGCTCATTTTATCTGTATATTGCGGTTTCAATTAATATCACGCCACTTGACATCATCTTCAATAGCATTATGATTATTATAATAAATAACATTAGCTAATTTGGTAGACTTTAGGGAATCTAACAACTGGTCAATTGCTTCAAATTGTAGTTTTTTGCTTGTTTGTTTGTTCAAACCGTAGTATTTAGCAATGTTAAATAAATTTGTATTTGCTTTCAGGTCTGCTTGGTTTATTCCACATCCTTCTTTAACGCATTTTATGCCTTTTTTTTTTTTTTTTTTTTTTTTTTTGCTTTAATAGAGTGCCCATGCATATGCCATGATAATGTACGATTAACACACTGTGGATTCATCTTAGTCAGGTTCCTTCATTAGGAGTTCTGTGGGCCTCTTACGACGACCTTTGGCGTCTTTTTGGATCTCATTATCCTGAGGCACGAGAGGAAACTGTTAGATCCCCAAAGTGTTTTCAGTCACCGGCCCCTTAAGTGCAATTTAGCGAGAAAAGCTTGCCGAGTGATTGCTTTAAAAATAAATGCCACGGGGTACTAGGAAAACCACGTTCCACATGCCAGCCTTTCTAGTCTGCGGCATTGGGTTAACCCGTGCTTTCCCTTGTAGTGGCTACAGAGCACAATTACTGATTATTTTTTACACAGCTTCTCTAATTATTAAAACATTTAATAATCAAGAAAATTTAGTGTTACTGCAGCTTAGTTAGGGGCCCAAGCACTGGAGGTTACTTAGCTCCTTCTTGTAATAGCATTTGCTCTTTATAATCATCACCATCTCATTATTATTATTATTATTATTATTATTATTAGTATTAGTATTATTATTATTATTGTTATTATTATTAATAATATTATTATTATTATTATTATTATTGTTGTTGTTGTTGTTGTTGTTGTTATGAATGACAATCAATTAGTTGTTTATTTGAACTAAGGTTATAATTACTGCCGCTGGGACCATTTTCCTATTCGTTTTTTTTTTAAACTGTTATGAATGTAATAAATATACCGTCCATAAATAGCTCAATACTACTACTACTACTACTACTACTAATAATAATAATAATAATAATAATAATAATAATAGGCCAGTGCAGAAAATGTGCAAAAAAAATTAATCCAAAAAATTTTGTGTTTTAAAACCATATAAAGAGTAACTGAAGAGTTCTAACAAAAGCCCATTCTGTTTTCCAGACTATCTTAAACTCGATGCACAAATACCAACCCAGGTTCCATATTGTTCGGGCCAACGACATTCTGAAGCTGCCCTACAGCACATTCAGGACGTATGTGTTTCAAGAAACAGATTTCATAGCCGTCACTGCCTATCAAAATGACAAGGTGAGTTACAGTTTTTAGTGAGTGGCCTATAGGAAATTGTTCATTCATTAATAGCAATGAAATTCTCATTTTCCCATGAGAAGGCTCTTTTTATTTATGGTTTGAATTTGGCACAGTTAAAGAGAATTTGTAACTTGGCTAGGACAAAACAGGCTAAGAAACCCCACTGCATTGTTAGTGAATGCAATCCCTTTTTTTTTTTTTTTGGCTAGACTACTACTCATTAATCAAACGATTACTTTAATATTAATCATAGTTATTGAATCTTGAATGTCTTTATAACGGATAAAAAAAAAAAGTCATTTTCATTTTTCAACACTAAAGTTTCCATCTGATGAAGCAGAAAATGTTTACATGGAGCACTTTTCAGACTGGAGTGTTTGCATAATTTGAAAACCTTTTGACATTTTGGCTCTGGTTTTTAAAACACTCATGCAAACACGTGGTGTGTAGATTTTACACACCATCACTTGAATCAGAAGTGGGGAAATGTTTCTCACTCTACTTACACTAAAGCTAACCTATTTTGTCTTTTAATTGATTAGATTCTAGCTAAATAAATGGAGAGAATTAAAAGTATTAGACATGTTTATTATATCGGGATGTATGCATAAAATGGCAGTAATGAACTTGGGATTGAGGTTGTGCTGTTGATGTACACTTGTATAGATGAAATAATAATATGAAGAAAAGTAATATGGGAACATTTGCGTACTTTGCATGAAATAGGAAATTCAAGGTTCAATGTTTGAGATTTAATGGCTTGTTTTTGGAGCTCAGTATGATGGGTTTATTGTTTTACTTTCCACATGTGTTTGCTGTAACAGGAAACAGTTTTCAGTATATTTTGTTTTATTTCTCGTAGATTACGCAGCTCAAAATCGACAACAACCCTTTCGCCAAAGGATTCAGAGACACAGGCAATGGCAGGAGAGAAAAAAGGTATTTACCTTGCAGACATGGCAATGATTTTTTTTTGCATTTGATTGTATTGGAGTTTTGAGCATGATGCATAGATTGTTCATGTATATATATATATATATATTTTTGATGTTCTGCTCAGGAAGCAGTTGAGTCTGCCTGCCCTGCGTGTGTATGATGAGGCGTGTGCTAAAGGAGACGGAGCGGAATCTGATGCTTCATCCTGCGAACCACCGAGTACCAGAGAGCCGCTACACTCACCTCTAGGATCAACATCAAGCCCGCTAAAATTCAGCAGGTCCAGTCGAGGTGTGTGTGCATTGATATATATTTCACTGTGTATGTAAATAATGATCATATATATTTTCTATTGTTGCATTAATAATTTATTTATGAATTCTGTCTATTTAGTGACATAATCCTTTTATAGCTCAATTTATTTCTAATATTTATTATTATTTTATTTTAAAATAATTTGCATTTGTTGTTATTAATTAGGATTTGGTTTAAATACATTGTTACCATATAACTTTTTTATTTATTCATTTTTTATACATATTTCATTTATAATAATCCTTGTATTACTCGGCGCAGACCTATACATTTTATAAACTCAACTCAGATATATTCAGCTATTAAGCTCATTGTATAGATATGTAATATAACATTTTGGTTATTTATTAGTGCCATAGAGCTTTTTTTTATTTATTATTTTTATTTACTTCCACTCAGAGAAAACAATTTTATATAAAAAGAGCCAAGTTATTTGTAGGGCAGCATGTTTTTAAATTATTCAGGTTTGGATTAAATCCATTCAATTCAAGTAATGAGGCTAATAACTCTGAAAATATAACTCTGATAACAGTAAATGTAATATATTTGCTAATGGTGGTTTGTGATTTTACCCACTATAACAAAATGTTTTAATAAATTAATTAATTAATAAATTGTGGAACCCCTCGCTATGCTTCACAGACCTCAGTTTACGAGGTTAAAATTTTCTCTGCCTGTTATAAAACTCGAGTAACTTACAAAGCACATATCACATGGTTCAAATGTTGATACTCTACATATATAAATATAAGCTAACATATATAATGCACCTAGACACAATAGTCTGTTAAAACGTCTTACCATGGTCTCAGATTTTCAATGCCATCTATAACTCAGAGGTCTTACATGGCACATCTTTTAACTGAATTGCCTTGTAAAGAAATTCCCATTGACATATTTGCCTTTCAAGTTTTTCAGAACTTTTTTCTGAGGTAAACAAACCCGCCTGCCAGTTTTGGCAGGAATGAAGGTTGGCATGTAAGGAAGGAAGCGGTTTTGAGCGGAAATGCGACAATGATGAATTTTTCAGCCTTCAATGCAAGTTCTTGCAGCGATCTTTATTTAACTGTAGCTTCTTGAGGCACAGAATAACTTGTTTTCTAATTAATCTTTGCTATTTGAAATTAGTGGTAAGAAATATTAAGCAGAGTCTTCAGAGTGGGAGTGTGTCATAATTTTTTTTTTAAAGTTAGCACGATATATTTCCTTGTTTATTCTTGTAATGCCATAGGTCTTCAGAAAGATGCCTCATATTAATCATATTAATCTTTACCAATTTTTTTTTCCTCACATTTTTATAGATGAGAAAAACTCCACTGAGTGTGATCAAGAGTTTGAGCACCAGGAGCAAATGTCTGTAGGAACGAGTAGCCCTGGTCCACAAGCATCATCTCCATTCAAGTCAAGTATTGAGGAAAGAGTCAAAGAAAGACCCGACCCTGACAAGAAAGAGGACTATGCTGACTCAAATAAAGAAAGTGACTCTGCTTTCAGCATCAGAAACCCAGAGAAGGACAAATCAGAGAGAGGGAACCCTAAAGAATCAGAACCATCCAGGAAGGAGGGCAAGGAACACTTTACCCCACTACTGATCCAAACAGAGGGCCCGTCATCCTTCAGTGCCAATCACCTCCAGAGCCTGGCACTGTCCGGCCTGCACAGTCAGCATCTATTTAACCCACTGAGTGCAGCAGGGCACCCGTTGCTGTTTCACCCAAGCCAGTTCGCCATGGCACCTGGGGCTTTCTCAACCATGGGCATGGGACATTTGTTGGCATCAATGTCAGGGGCAAGTGCCCTGGAGAATGGAGGCCTGTCACCCCAGGGCACTGCTACACCAGGATCCTTCCCATTCCACCTCTCACAGCACATGCTCGCATCTCAGGTAAAGCACAGTTTCATACTTAATCGCTGATATGTCGGACACGTGTCTTGTTGTATTAATATTACAAGTAGTAATATTTATCATGAACGATTCAGACAATTAATTGGTGCACATTTGTTCAATTGCTATTATACATTTAATAGTCTCTCACAATCTTTTCATACATTTACATATGGCACATGGTACCAAATGTCAAAGAGTCTGGGCTATGTTACAGACTTTATTTACCATCAGGCATTAAATTGTTGTGTTATCTGACTGCAGTAGTATAATCTTTCAGTCGATGGCTATTCAGTGAAGCTTTCTTTACTGTTTGTTTGTGGCTGTAGTCCTACCTGAAAAATGAAATAACGATCTATAGAATTAAAGCAGCTGTAGACCCAAACATACCGGTAATAAGCATATGCGCCTATGCGAGTAAATGTGCAGTAAATATGATTTGAGTTTATTCACCTAATCATACTTGAGTTATTTTTATACGTTCACTTGTTTATTTAATGCAGCTTTTATAGTGTTTTGTTTTGTTTTGTTTTTTAAAGATTTACTTTTACTCTATAATAATGTAGCCCACAATCTTCTTTCTGTAGGGAATCTCCATGCCACCTTTCGGCAGTCTCCTCCCGTATCCTTACACGTACATGGCGGCGGCTGCGGCTGCGGCGGCTTCATCTCTACCCGCCGCCGGTGTGGCTTCTTGTCTCAGCCGCAGTGCTTTAATGAGCGGTTCGCGGCCCAGACTGCGTTTCAGCCCTTACCAGATCCCACCGAGCTCCAGCTTGCTCAGTGCCGGACTTCCGGCTGCGGATCCAGCAGACTCGGGCTCGGGTTCCTCCTCCAAACCAGGCAGCAGGGAGAGCAGTCCCGCACCTGGGCCGCACGGATCCCCGCACACACCCGCCAAAGAGGCCGTGAACGAACTGCAGAGCATACAGAGGCTTGTGAGCGGACTGGATAAACAACGGGACGAGTCGCCAGGCCGAGACTCTCCGAAATGACGCAATATAGGCTCAGTTTTCAAATGGGCTTTGGATGCGAAAAAAAATAAATAAAAAAAATGCATGAATTTGCATCAAATATCAAAATTGCATTTGGGTTAAAAAAAAAAAAAAAAAGTCGTGCAAACAGGCCAGGGATGTGGGGAAAAGAAATAAAACGCACTTTGGGGTCACTGTATTCCAGAAAGATGCGGATGAAACTCGAGACTCACTGAACGCAAATTTTTAAGTCCAGGTTTAAATCATGGTCATGGGGATTGAACACTGAACTGACCCTGAACCCAGTGGACTGAAATGGCTGAAAACACAATCCGCATCAATGGACGGTCATCTTCTTTTGTGCTTGTATCTGGGACTTGTTTTTTTCCCCCCCTAATTATTTATATGTAACATTCAGAAGATCAAAATAACTATGTAAATAAGCGGAATGGATTTGCAGATGAGTTTTAATTTATTCAGACTGTACATTGGCGTGTAAATACTATCTAGGTTGCAATTTGTTACATTTATATTTGCCCCCCAATTACCTGAGTGTATAGGAATATTATCACTATAGCGCTTGTTTGTATGGAACCCGAATGTGTGTGTGTGTGTGTGTGTGTGTGTGTACGTGTGTGTGTGTGTGTGTGTGTGTACGTGTGTGTGTGTGTGTGTGTGTGTGTGTGTGTGTGTGTGTGTGTGTGTGTGTGTGTGTGTGTGCCATCGCAGATCTCGTTTTCTGCTTGCAAGGCTGAATTTCATACATTGTATTGCGTTGCTATTTTTTTTTGTAAATACAGCGATGCACTAACAGGGAAATCTCAGGTTTCTTCCTTCCTTTCTTTTTTTTTTTCTTTCTTTCTTTCTTTCTTTCTTTCTTTCTTTCTTTCTTTCTTTCTTTCTTAAAATAAATATATCTGTCTTGGAGAAAGCCTTTAAACTCTGCAAATTTTATTTGGACATCCTCGGGTAAATTACAGTGGTTTTGTTGCTTTTTTTTTGCATTTCAATAAAAGAGGAAGGTGTTGCACACTTCTCTGGCCACATCTTTCTTCACAGGTGGTTAGAATATTATACGCTGATATGACGTGCTTTTTTGGTAATTGGTCAGTGGACGGGCTAATTAGTGGACGATTGAAAGTATTGTTACGTGCAAGACTTTATAGTTAAAGGAAGAAAGGAAAACGAAAGAAATAACAAAAGATGTATGCCTGCATACTATACTAAATCCCTATTTACACTGCACTAGCAATTTTAATAAGCTATAGAAGTGGGGGATTTGAGCAAAGCAAGACACACACACACACACACACACACACACACACTTATCGTAGTAGGTTTCTAGAGAATAATAAAAATGAAACTATAACAACGAGCTATCTAATTTCAACTCCAAACTACTAACACTTTCAAAAATATTCTTTAAAATCTAAGTCTTTAAAGTTTATGGCGTGAAAGCGCGTCTGAAAAATGTCTGGAAGCCGAGGCAGCTGCGCCATCTGTTGATTCTTCTCATCTCTAGCTCTGGCTCCTCATTGTAAACGTATTGAGTCACTTTCAACTAAATTAAACAACTCAAAGTGCACAAGGTAAAATATGTTATTTGGCTATCAGACAGCAGCCTACTTTGAGTTATGATACAAATTTCTAACCCTTTTTTGAAATCTATTTATTTCTATTTCTATTTATCCCACTGCGCAAAAAAAAAAAGCTATTTAAATTTTGGTATATTTCCCATATAACTTTATTTTTTATTTTGGATTTTAATATCATCAGTGATGGCACAAGCAGTAGAACTTTCTAAAGGGAATTTTTATTTTTTTTTTTTTTTTTTTTCAAAAATTTTGGGTGTAAATAGATCTCTGTGTGGGTGTTAGGGGTAAAAGCGTTAAGGATTTCTTTTTTAGGATAAATCTAGTGTGCTTTGTTTATACACGGTCCATTAGGTTATCAGTATCAGCTGTTAAGATTTGGCCAGTTTTAGTGCCGTGTGTGTGTGTGTGTGTGTGTGTGTGTGAGAGACCGTGTGTGTGTGTGTGTGTGTGTGTGTGTGTGTGAGAGAGAGAGAGAGAGAGAGAGAGAGAGAGAGAGAGAGAGAGAGAGAGAGAAATGACAAAAATGTGCCCGTCCCTAGATAAACGCTTTCGCGAACAGTTTCGCCTCGAGTGTGTTCGCGCATGCGCAGATTGCACCCGCGCGTCAGTGCGACAGGTCTTTGTGCAGTAAGCGGCGCCTGTCTGCGGCCCGCCGGCCGTGGCGCCACTGAGCATGCGCAGAGCGCAAAAGGAGCTCCTCATTAAAGTGCTGCTCGTCGCTCTTCTCCTCTGCTTCTATACCCAGGGTCACAAAAACACACTTTATTAAGAGTCTGCCGTTTGTTGCAGTTTGTCGTGTCTAATTAACGTAGTGACGTTGGTCGACCTCGCCCCAAAAACGCCATGTTTGTCCAAAACAATAAGTGCACTGTGGATCGTCATCAATGGAGAATGAACACGTGTTAATATCCGTACACATCTTTAAAAAAAAGACCTACAGACTATGGATACATTTGACAAATAAATTCTCCATCTAAATATAAGTACACCGAAGTTTTACTTTTACTTCATAAAAGTTTAAAACTGTATAAAACTTATTACTTTATTTATACTTTAACACTAAATTTAAATTGAAAATCAACAGGCCTTTTAATATATTGCATTTTTTAGTTGTAATATCGGTAGTAATAATAACATTTTCCTTATTATTATTATTATTATTATTATTATTATTATTATTATTATTATTATTATTAATAATATCTAGCAGCTCAATGTGTGTGAATCTCCAGGGGTAGACTCCAGATCCACCTCAAATAATAATAATAATAATAATAATAATAATAATAATAATAATAATAATAATAATATGCATCAGCATTAATTTTGCGGAACAATGTATACATTTTATTCTTTAATTCAAGTATTTGTAGCCGGTTGCAGGAATTATATCGCCCCCTATTGGCTAAATATGCCATCTTTTTTTTTTTTGTTGAAAAAATAAGAGCTAGTGTGCGTACGTTGAGAAACATAATTTACGCACACACAGTATGTTAGTTTTGAAAAACAATTGACAAAAAATGTTTTTTTATTTATTTATTAATCTTTATTTACAGTATACTGTGCTGTGCAGTGCTGATAAGGCCTGTCCTCACCTGGTTTATTATCATGACAAATACCCAGTGGACTTTCTTCTTATTTGTCCCTAGATTTAATTGAGTAATTAATTGATTATTGTGTTGTTTTGGCTTTGATGCTCCTGTTCTGTAAGTATAATGCATGCAAACCTTGCTGTAGGTTACAGCTCTGATCTCTGATAAATGCCTGATGTGCAGAGTAAGCAGCAGTGTAAGCAGTCCGAGCCTTGGGCCTTGTCTGACCTTCACTCCACTGTGTGCAGCAGCATTATGATTAGCTGGCATGGGACTCAATAACTTTATTAAAACACACACACACACACACATGCACACACACACACACACACACACACACACACACACAAAAAAAAGGATATATCTCTTTACAGCCAGTTGCCATCTTCTTCCACCCCTAGCAGAGCGTGCTCACAGCCTACAATGAAATTCATGCTAAAGTTAGCCCCATCCAAGCATACAGGATGCGAAATCGGGTCGGATTTCTCTTGCACGCTCACAAGGAAGCTTCGTGCAAAAAAAAACAACAAAAAAAAACAAAAAAAAAAACTAGATCCACCAGTGTTCTGATGTTTTGGAGAAATAAACTGTGGTTCAGAGTCGCAGCTTTCCGTTCCAGACTCTGTGTTTGGGGCTGCGTTGCCCTTTCTCCACCAAACACCCTTCAAGGCCTGGAGAAAGTCAGCACTGCAAAGAGCAGTTGATTCACCGGGGTCACGGAAGGTAGCGTGACTCCTGCGTTTGATCATCCTAATCTGTTCTATCAGAGCACTCTGTTATTCGAGCCTTTTAAGTGCAACATTTACTGAGTGATACCATATTTTTGTTTTTACCATAATAAAGGCTCTCAATATGTCACAAAACTGGAGTTGAAAGGATGTTTTTTTTTTTCAAAGAGTTAAATTCGGAGCAGACTCCGGCTCGTCGTTTATGGCTGAGGGCTTAGGGGTAACGTGCCGGTAGTTAAGATGAAACAAGGAAACATGTCTGAATCGTTTATCCATGAGCACAGGAACAATTTGGAGGAATCCATAACTTTTCAGACATTTGTCCAGAAACAGGCAAAAGCCAAATCATCATTTTAGGCATTTTAATCTGGGATTAGTCTAATCATTTCTTTAAGCTTGAAAGCCCTTTAAAAAAATTGATAAAACTGTAGCACAGATTTATTTTATTTTACTTTACTTTCATTTATGATACAAATTAAATATTAGGCACATTATTCGGAAATATGTACATTTACCATTAGCCAATATTCATTTATTGTCATAAATCCCAGAAGTGGAACATGAGAAACTTTTAGGACTAACCTAAATTGGATGGGTCAGCAATGCTACCTGGTGCACCACCTTAACATCTTGTTCACGTTGTTTTTGTGAACTGATTGTTTGCCTCCAAGTTTTCTGATTTTCTCCCACTGCCTAAAAACATGCGAGCAGGTGGATTTGGCTTTGGTAAACTGCACCCTTGTGATGGATTGTTGATATTCCCAATTCACGCCAACTCATCCATTTACATTTCTGGCATTTCGACTTACAGTTTATCTCATTTTATGCAATTAGGGGTCTTGCTCAGGGGCCCAGCAAATGGCAGCTTGATGGATCCAGGATTCAAACTCACAACCTTACGATCAGTAGTCCAACACCTTAACCACTAAGCTACCACATGCCTGAACAGGATGGAGTGGCTCCAGCAGGCTAATGAATGAATGGATGAATTAAACTGGGTCAATTAGGCTTGTTACTCAAAGAAGAAGCCATCAAGGATTCTTCAGAGATTAATCTTACCTCTGTTAGACATTATAGAGTTCTACGGAACTTTCATTCCAACAAAGGCTGAATATTGTCCCTTTTTTTGTAGTTGTTTAACTAGTACTGAATTCTGATGGCAGTTTATTAGGCTCTCCAGCATCGTAATGTTAAATAAAGACAGACAAACAGATAGATAGATAAATAGATGTTTTAAAAGATAGATAGATAGATAGATAGATAGATAGATAGATAGATAGATAGATAGATAGATAGATAGATAGATAGATAGATAGATAGATAGATACATAGATACATAGATTGATAGATAGAAACCCCAGTGACAGTCGTATTCAGGGCAATGAAATGGCATTTATTTGGCAAATCCAAGGAGTATAATTGAGCTGAGCAGATGGCAATCAAGGAGCCTGCCCACCTTGTGATCAATAGTTTAGACAGTTACCTGCTTAGCAACCACTTCCTTAAGTAGCCAAACACAGTCGTCTCCCAGTGCTCACAAAGACATCTGAAAGTCTGAAATGGACCTTTTTTCGACCTAGTGATCATAATTCCAGCATTAATAGGAGCTATTTCTTGATTTTTTGTATATATATGTAAAAATACACCAACAACTTAATGTTTGTAGGCACTGGTAAGTTTATAGAAACCTACACTACATCTCCATGTACGTTATAAAATAGCAAGACTGTTGGAAATATCTAATAATAGCAGTGTATTTGAATGCAGGCTTTGTAATTACAATGTCACGAGTGAGAAACTGGACCCAGGAGCATGTGCAAGCAGCATTAAACTGGACGTCTGTGGTCGGCCTAAGAATGGAATGGATGTTGCTGGAGCAAAGGAAAGCTTTACCAAAGCAGATTATCAAGTATATTTTTGCCAAAAATAAGAATATTTAAAATATAAATATATATGTTGACAGCCTTGATATATAGCTACACACAAAAAAGTAGGGTCTACTAAACCTTTCACCATTTTACTACGTCTAAACTTCTCGGCCTAGCTATTTCCAGTCTAGCAAAGGCATGGTAGCAAAGCTGTTCATCCACGTCGTAAAGCGGTTTGCACAGCATGGCATGTCGGAATGAAACCCAGATGCGCCGACGCGAATTCGGTCTACGGGAACTGGTCATGACCTCGCGTTTTCCTCCGCCTAACCTCGTAGCACCAGCTCATTTCGCTCCTGCAGCGCGGATCCGAAATAAGGCCTGTCTCCGCTGGCCTCCAACCACATCTCATATTGTGCAAGAGAAAAGCCACGAGCTCAAGAGCCTTCATTTCCCTTCGCCGCTCGTTTGGCCCGCTCAGTGCGTCTCAAGCCGTGCCAGCGTTAGCTCTGAGTTTCCTCAGCGCCACCTCACTCAACGGCATGATCAAAAGCAATGCTAATGTCAAGGCGCCCCACCCCAGCCCTGTCCCCTGTAATCATTCCCACAATGCCGTCGGGCCGCCAAAAACCGCCGCGCGCTCCGCGTCTGTCATTAATACACATGTGTTCCATATAAAATGGACCTGACTCACAATAGCCTGCCGCTGAACCGTACTGCAGGGTTGCGTGACAGCCGAGGCATGTGGCTCCAGCATCGGAGGGCCTGCAATGAAGATGATGATCATGATGATGATGATGTTGATGATGAGGGATGAAGTTTGAAGGACACTTGGGATGGATGCATGTGCCAGGCTACTGCTACAGCAAGCCAGTTCGAGAGTGCTACATCATATATAACCATATTCCTGGAAAAGTCATCGTGTAAATAACAGCAATAATAAACGTTACTTATATATAAATATATAGGCACTTTCCATAAAAACTAATGAAATTAATAAAATAAGACAATAAAAACAATCAAAAAACAAAATTTTAAGGTCTGTGTATACAGAAGCTCAGCTAAAAACATTATTATTATATTATTATTATTATATAGTCACTATGTTATTATTGTTGTTGTTGTTACATTTTCTTTCCTTCAGAAGATTTTTCAGACTTTTCATTTCTCTTCTCGTTGATACACATCATCAGCTAACAGGCCAGGTTTTCAACCACATCAAGTCATGTGCCGTCTTTATGGCCACCCATCAAGAGAACATTCAAAAATGCTTCTATACACACAATGATTTCATTTATCACTTAAACATTTAAATACACTGCTTATGCCTCCTCTGACAAAAAAGGGAATTTCAAAAAATATGTTGGACTACTGATCAGAAGGTTGTGTGTTCAAATCCCGGTATATATGTAAACAAACAAAAAAATGTAACTGTAATGTAAACGAATGTGGCATAGAATCACAATCAGAACTGTGTGTACTGGTCACGCCATAAACACCATCTGCATTTTTGGGGTTACATACAAACAAGAAAAAGCCCCAAAACATCTGTAAAGTACAGTAATGGCTTTCCGATGATTTGGGGCTGTTTTGTGGCTTGGTTGAGATCTCAGGAGCTCTTGGGAAGATCGATGGCATCATAAACAGAAACTCTGGTTTCCTCTGCCAAGAGGTTAATATTTGGCCATAGACAGATCTTTCAGCAAGAGAATAATCACAAAATATACAACTGAAATATTTTCTGTTCACAATGAGAAATGACAATATATAAAAATGAAGTGAAAAACATTGGGGGGGTTTTTTAGGGGGGGAATAAAGGAAAAAGAAATAGAAAACCATGAAATGCATGCATCTATGTATATCTGATCAGAAATTGATGCTGGACACAGAATCAGTTAAGTGTTTTCCAATGCCTTGAGTTATATAATGTGTATATTTACTGTGTCTGGTATCTGGTATCTGGTCTATGTTTGTTCACAGTGAAGAAGACAAACAAATCTCTCTCTCTCTATATATATAATGTACCTAGATAGAATATGTCTATAAATAGCTAGATGACCAGGACACATTTTGCACTAATCTGTTCCAAGCAGAGCTCATCACCAACGTTACACAATCATCACGAGAACTCTAAATCATACCGGACTGTCAGACTAGTTCTCTCCAGATTAAAAAGCGAAAGTTGTGTAAAAACTCTTAAGATAAGATATGTGCTAATGACATGACAGGATCAAAGGCTCGCACGACGACCTGAGCTGCCATACCTACAGCAGGAATGACTAGGGGAGACAGAAAGCTGATGGATATCTACAGGCCGTAGCCAGAGGCTCTGTTGAGACGGCAAAGGCTAAAGCTGGGAGCGCGTGTGTCTGAAAAATCCGGAATGGGAGCTATGCGGTTAAGGCGAGGTCATGCCTCAGAGGTGAGCTGTGCTTAAGGGGTGTCACAATCTGATAACCCAAGCACTGCGGGGCGAGACAGCCAGGCCAGCCCAGACAGCTCGGCCTTGCTTTGCCACGCAGCGTATAGGCTAAACACACAATTTGTATGTGTGTGTTTGTTTGCATGTACGTGTGTACATGCAAGGCGAGTGCTGTGGTCTTGACACCTTGTAAATGGTAATGACGCCAATTTCAAAAACACGGACGCTTCTGTTACTCTTCTGAACTGAACTTATTATTAAACATGATTCAACATTTTGGGCTGAAATTGCCACACAGCAATTAGTATGACAGTACTAGCAGCATGACAATTAGTTTTTGAGATGGTGACTAGTACAACTAGAGATTAGAGATTAAAATGATTAGTACGATTAAAGACTGAAATTGCAGCACAGCATTAGCAACTAGTTAGTCAGCACGAGCAGAGTTAGCAGACGGTGATGAGTATAACCAGAGATTCATATGGTCAATTTTATAGATTAAACCAAGTATCGTCTCTGTATATTAACAGATCTGACGATAATAGTGTTAGAAACGAATGGAAAAGTAGAGAATGGAAAGTGTAGAATGTTTGCAGTGTGTGTGGTCGTGTTGAGTCGACGTCACTATGGAAACTCGTGAGAGGACTTGCCGAAGTTGAGAATATTTCGGTCTCTATTACCGGTATTAAGCAGGGAAAAACAAATTGCATAATCACACCAGTTCAAGTGTGTGTAAGAGACACGATCAGGCAAATCAAGCAGCCCTGATATCGCACTTAACATAAATGTTTGTATTTTTTACACAACTCTCTGTAGACAACTTTTTTACACAACTGTCAGTAACCAACTGGTCTACTTTGATATCTAAATGAGATTTATTACAATCAGTGAAGACGAAATAATTCCTCTTTTTACTGTAAATCTGGTTCTGACTGTGACTCAATAGCTTCAGCTGCAAGACAATTCACAAGTTTTATATTACCGTTGAAATTAAGCTGTAACTCCAGGTTTTCCTCCACAGGAAAGTCTTCAGAACGGATGAGTTTGCGGTGTTACAAGCTTGTGTATGTTTTGTCTGATTAACTTCAGCAAAGAGAAATCGAAAGAAGCTAGCGCAGGAACGGCTGATTGTAGCTGTACATGATAACTTCGGTAAAATGAAAACTTCTGCTATAAACAAGTAAAATGTCTCATTGTTGCAAGTTGCTGTGGTGTAAGAGGAATAAAGCACTTGGGGACACGCTGTTATTGGAAAATAATCGACTCTGGGATGGTAACAGAAGACATCACTCCATCACTGATTATTTTCCCACAACAAGAATCTAACTGCAATTTTAGCAGAGTAGCAACAAATAAATATGATTGGACATATGCATGATGTATCTTATGTCTAATTAGTTAGTTGGTTTGTTTGTTTTAAAAAAAAAACCCCCTACCTCCACTATATCATCTCTGGATGGATTTTAGGGAGCACTATATATATACAATTTTTTTTGGACTACAACAGAAGTTCCTCAGAAAGGAAGAAATTAATTAATAAGAAATTAAGAAAGAAAATATTATTTTTTAAAAAGTAGAACATTTTAATGGCACTTTTTTTATCATAAAAATATCATTAAAAGTTTTTAATGATGGCTATATTTGTTTTACAAGTCATTTAATTAGTCAATTAATTTTTGCTCTAAAGTATATAGATTTTTTTGGCCAACGAAAGTGTCTAATAAAAAAAATAAATGAACCTACAAATTTAAAAAAAATTTAAGGTTTGATTTTAATGAAGTAAAAAGTACCCTGTGTGTCTGCATGTGTGTTTTGTACAGGATTGGTTAAACCCATCATGCATTTATGTGTGTGCATGTGTGTGCATGTTAGTGTGTGTGCGTACGTGTGTGTGTTTGTTTAAGGTGCGGCAGTTTAGGCACTTTGCTTGTCATTGTGACAGTCATAGATGAACAGCTTCAGACACGGCAAAGCTTTAAAAAGACGCTTTGTGTCAACGAGGCCACTTTTGCTCTGCGTGAGAGCCCAAATATACACACACACACACACACACACACACAGACTAAAATACACACTTGGGTTGTAACTGCAGACAGCAAAAGTGTGTGTCTGTTTGTCAGAGACAATGTCCAGCACTACTGTCAGTCCACTAAACAAGTCTTAACAGCACTAATTAGCCTGACATGACACTTTAATGGCACCGGTAAAAAAGAGGGAAGGCCTGGAGTGTGTGTGTGTGTGTGTGTGTGTGTGTGTGTGTGTGTGTGTGTGTGTGTGTGTGTGTGTGTGTGTGTTTTGGGGGATTGAGTGAGCAGGGCTGCAGGTTTTGGGATGTGTTTGCTTGCTTGTTGCTTGCTTGAGATTACAGCATTTATCTTTTAGATTACATTGAAAGAGCTCAACATTGTTATTCTGTGAACACACACACACACACACACACAGTTTAGAAGGTGTCGACATACACAGTTACTAGCCAAATGTTTCTCATATCACACTCTTCAGATTCTTACCCATTAAACCTCAGCGCTTAATTTGGTCTTTGGCATTGCTATGGCGACGTTAACAAAATTTGGCAAAGCAGTCATGCATGATAGACAAATATATGATGTCATTCCATAATAACACCTGCTGAACTACATTTTACAAGTTTATTTATTTATTTATTTACCTGCTGTGTCCCTCCATCATTTGGAGAACAATAAAAAACTTCATTATAACAAATACATTTTGTTTTTGTTTACTTTATTTATTTTAGTATTAAATCCACTCCTAAGCGAATGATATAGAGAAAAATATCTAAAATTAGAGAAGGAAAAAAATTAGAGAAGGAAAAAAAGGAGGTAAATAATAAAATAAATAGATAGATAGATAGATAGATAGATAGATAGATAGATAGATAGATAGATAGATAGATAGATAGATAGATAGATAGATAGACAAACAAACAAACAAATAAATAAATAATAAAGTATTTGTCATATTTTAAATAGACCTTTGCTAATCACTAAACATTTTAACAGTCCAATTACACAGAATTTAATCAAAGTTTCATTCTAAAAATATTTAATTACCCATGAATACATATATGTTTAAATTAACATTGTGTAAACGAAAAGAAAAGTGATATTAACGTTAATTATTTTTTAATAACACTGTAAATCTCAGGACTAATGAACAGAATGACAACAACAAGCTGTTGACTCTATTGTTCTGTGGCTGTTTAAAGTATAATCTTTTCCTCACTAATTTCTGATGAGCTGAAGATTAGTGCCTGGATTAATTCACAATGAAATCATTAACGAATTAATATAAGTGTATTTGCGGTGCTTATAGTAAAGTCACAGGAAGTTTTGTCATTAATAATAGAGAAAGAAATGCAGATCTTAGAATCGACCGCTCTGTAGTTTTGTTTTTTTAACTCGTTAACTGTGGTCCACTATGTCCCTGTTATGTTTTAATGGACATGCTGAAATGTTTTTGTTTGTGGTTATCCTGCAGTCGAACAACGCCAATATATTATATATATATTTATATATATATATATATAAAACGTCCACATTGTGATTTATTTCTAGTTCGATTTAGTGCAGTAAAAAGACTGGACCTAAAAATGTAAGGCTTACCACTTCTGTAGGGTAGAAATTCCCTGGTTCAAGCAGGAATTGTGAATCACTACAGTAGAAACATCTGCATCAGTCCAGAAGCCTGGACAACAAAGTCCCAAGCAGCACCAACATCCTGACACGTGTATAACATGTACAGATGCTTCACTGACCGAAAAGTTTGTTAGGCTACTACACTGATTCTGTGTAACTGATTAAACATGTAGGAGTAAATTTGTTAGTTCTTGCTAGTATCTTAACATCTTGTGTTTTGCGTAAGGAATAAAACAGAGCAGGTTGTGCAGATGTAGAAAAATAATCAACAACAATGATATCATCAACAACAACAATCAACAATCAACAACAATCAACAACAAGTGATATCATCATCCCAACCTTGTTTCTAACAAGTTTATAAAGTGTCTTATTCCTTTTAGACAGAGTTTAGAATTTTAGAAATTAGAATTTCTTAAATAATGTCAGTTTGTATGCTTTAACTATTTACAGCTTAATAGAGTTAGTTTAATCTAATAATTCAACGTAGCTTGCAATAAAACTATCTGAAATACCATGATGTATAGAATTTAACATGAAGGAGCGTTCTGTTTGAAAAAAATAATCACCACGTGTGATGTGAAGTTGAAATTGTTTTCCTCTTACACAGCTCCATTATATTCCTTAAAGAATGACGTTTAGTTTTTAACTCTTTATAGCTACATTAAATGTTGTGAAACCAGTTAATCTCTTATACTAACACTTATAGTGTAGCAGATACAAACAGTCGCTCCCTCACCGTCCTCCTTCTTTTTTCTGTCTTGAAGTCAATAACATGAGAAATACGTTAGAAAAAAAACAGCTTCTTTTTTTTTTTTTTTTTTCCTTTGACCTCTGAAATGCTAAATAAATTTCTCACAGAAAAGCTAACCGTATCAATAACTACACAGTTTCATTTTTAAATAAATCTATTCACATGGAGCATTTACACATGTAAGAGTTTAAATCTGATTTACAGACAGAAACTACAGCCAAAGCTGCTGTTTAGAGAAAACTAACCAACCCCTACTGACCATTGGAAATCAAGAACTGGACAACGCTGCGATTATTTCTAATCGCTGTGATTGCTGTAGAGCAAACAGATGCAATACAATGATAGTAATTAAATAAGGAAGCTTAAATCTTTGTGGAGAATTGTTTTAAAGGTCTTGTTCGGATCTCTGGTGAAGGAGTTTATTAAAGACAGGTGCACGTGAAGCAGAAACCTGTTTCACCCTATCAAATATAAAATAAATAAATAAATAAAACATTACAGACGATAGTCGCAGATTTTTTTGAGGTGTGAGACGTAAACATGTAGTGAGTTTAAATGGCCTAAATATGTGTAGATTGCTCTAGAGTTAGATCTCGATAGCTCCCATGAAATAAAAGTCCTTTATGAATCATTAAATAATAAACATTTCATAATTCTTTTTGACCTAGATTTTTTTTAGAGTATTACAAATTCTTTTCGAAACAATAATGCTAAAAGACTGGGGGTGCAAATACATTTACATTTCTGGCATTTGGCAGACACTCTTATCCAGAGCGAAATACTTTTTTATTATGAGTGCCATCCAGTGTAAATAAATAAATAATAATAATAATAAAACCATTTAACAGACTTAAACCGACAAACCAAAGCACCCTAAAGGAGTCTAGATTTATTCTTTTTTTTTTTTGGAGCGACACACTTCACTGTGTTGGCTGTTCCATCGCCTGGCAATCCATTCCACACAAATACAGCGATTTGTAATCTCGTGTTATTTAATGACATTAAAAATGCTGCTAACAATGGCTTTTTCCACACAAACTGTTTTGACATCTCAACGTTTGTTTGCTCCCCCATACTGGAAGCGAGACAGTAAAGCAAACACACCGACGGAGACACCGGGACTCTCGACCCCGGGAAAAAAGAAAGTCCAGCCCTCGCTATAACAAACAGCCACAAACAAAAGGCAACCACAGGCCTCTGTGTTTAGGCCTCTCGCGCACACACACACACACACACACACACACACACACACACATTCTGAAGTACCTCATGAAGCCTAGCAAATACGAAGAGACCGAAAAGGTCGAGCCGGAGCACTACACAACTACACAACAGCGAGTGCATTAGCAGTGTTTAATCAGCGTTTTAGTGCTAATTGTCCATCTCCATTGTCTCTGCCTTTGCTGGAAAAAGGCACTCTCTCTTGAAAGCATGGCTAAAGAGAGAAAGAGGCAGTAATGTTGTAAGAACGGCCATGTTTGATTTGCGGCTGTACTTCTTCTCTCTCCTGTACGCCCTCCTTTGTACCTAGGGACTGGCGCTTCATTGTCCGCTGGCACGATAAGTCCGAGAGTCAAAGCCTGTTGTGACACTCCACCTGTGCTGACTCTGCCTCTCATTCACTGGAAATAATACACAAAGGACAAGCCAAAGCAGATGCACAGACCTCTTTGCATTGACCAAGCGGCTTTCATCCACCCTCCTGCTAAATAAAGTGCCATGTTTATGGTTCAAGTGTGAGCTATTTTGGCTTTTCTTTCTTTCTGGATACAAAGGAAGTGGTAGTTGGTTGGCATGGGTGTAGACAACAATACAATCGGTACATACAATCATATAAAAAATAATAATAAGACCACATCATTTATTTGTTCTGGTTGGATTTGAAAATATACGTCATTTACACAAAGGGGTTTTATTAATTTACTAAATAGTAATCGTACAGCTCAGCCCAATGTCACTGAATTTACTCATTTCATTTCGGATTTTTTTTCAAAGATCTTGCAGGATATTTACAGACAGACACAACATACTGAAAACATCCTTTGTAATTTCATTATATAAGCAATAATACACCTGAAGGTGTTCCGTTTTTGGAAAATAATCTCATACTACTATTAAATGTTTAATTTTTTTAATTTATTTTTTTAAAAAGAAACATATTTTATATCCATTTATGGTTACATTTAATGCTGTGGAACATCAGCAAAACAAGTTAGTTACTTCTTTTAGAGCAGCTAACAAAATCTCCTTTCTCTCTCTCTCTTTTTGAATTAGAATTTTACAAAATGAAAAATTTCAGCTTGTCATGTTTCCAAGACGTTCCTCTGTCTGAAATTGCAGTGAATCTTGTAAATTTATTTTTGTAAACTTTGTACTTTTTTAAACTTTTTTTTTTTTTTTTCACTTTGTGACATTGGAGACTCCTTGCGGAAATGTTGAATAAACACTTTCTCAAAAAAAAAAAGAAAAAAGTTTACAATATCAATAATTAAACAATAGGTGGTGTCCTTATTAAAAATCTGTTTATAAGGACAGTTTCATTGTACAAGTGTTTTTATAAGTTACTACTATTTTATCACAGTTACTATACGAACAATAAAGTATATAAATAGAAAATATAAACTGAATTGCAGCCAAAACGAATAGAATTCAATCATTTCAATCTGGCATCCCTGCACCATTGCGTGTCATCAATATCCAGATAATTGAAACCATATTAAAGCTGAAAAAGGCGTACAGAAAAAGTTTGTCGTTTGCAGTGACAATCCTTCATAACGCAATTTACACCCTGTCTAGAAATCAAACTTCCATCGGCTCCGTGAGAGATTTCAGTTTTGTGGTTTCTTTTTTTTCTTCTCCCAGCTTGGACGTGTGCCAGCAACACCACCTCAACACGATACAGTGACTTTTCAACACACAGGTGGTCTTCTTCATCTTCAGAGGCACTGCGGTTTTGTGTGTTTTACCACATTAGTCCTGCACTACTGCTCCTGTTTAGACAGCGTGAGGCCACCCTGAAAGCCACAGCCTATTCACCCGGAGACGTTTCGCATGTGTTATCATAAGTACAAGTTTGATGCATCACTTACTTATTAATGAGACGATTGGACTGCTTCAGATCAGTCTTGTGACTTGGTTTCATTAGCGTACCAAGTGGTACATTTTGATGAAGATTGAGGACAAATTTCAACGCTTTTTAAGACTCAATTTGTATGAAAAGTTACAAAGTTAGAATTTTTAACTGTGTAGTTTTAGTCGAAGTGAAAGATCCAAACCACATCCTGGTAACTTTCTACGTTTGAATTAATGTGGCATTGCATTTGTCTTAATATGACCATATAAGCTAGCACATAAATCATATCTAGCTACTAAATATTTGTTATATTGTAATCTTGGATGGATCTGAGTAGGAAGATCCTACAAGCAAATGATTTATCAGTTGTTCAATCAGCTAATGGTTTAGTTTGTTTTAAATTCATTCACTTAATATAATTTTGTGCACTCAAGTTTGTTTTTCTCTCGATATCAATATTATATGATCATAGTACTTAGACGAAGACCTGAGCCTAATCTATCCAGTTGTTTTTATTCTATCAGCGTACATTTTTTCCCTAAACCATCAGCATGGCTAACATTGAGAGGCAGTTCCTAAATCTCAGCTGGGTATACCGTTTATGTAACAGAGCCTATGTGAGAGCTCAGCACTGTATCCTTGTTAGGGAACCTAATCCAGCCCTTACAGCAGGGTGGTGGCTCCAGAGCAGTTAAAGAGGGTTAAAGAGCCTCAACTACAATGCGGCGAGATGAGATTGGGGGTCGGATGGATGGAGGGTATTGGGGCAGGGGGTAGGAGGGTCGGTTACTATGGAGCCATAGCCATGAGTTAAACCAGGGTGACACCAACCCAAACAAATGGAGACTGAAGCTGGTGAGCCATGCTTGGCCCCGCTCATTTACATGAAAGCCAAGAAAAATCCATTAAAAATAGAAATGCTAAACAGAATATTTTGCCAATCAAACATTTGCTGATTTAGCTGCTGATTGTATTACTGGAATGGTATAATAATAGAGAGCAGATAAAGAATAGATTGGGAATAATAACCACATTTCAAACTAGCCCACAGAATAATGCAAGCATTTTGCAAACTCAAAAGAAAAAACACAGTGTACAATCTGTTTCTAGCAACCTAGCTCCAGCAAAAAAACAAAAACCTGCCAGATGGTTCAAAAGAAAACATAATTGACTAATGTGGTAATAATTCAAAAAACCTAATTTGGTCCTGGAGTCAATTGGTTGAACATCTAGTTTGTTAACTCCAGCATTTTTTCTTCAACTTCTTACTCAATGTACTCAAGCTAGAAATTCTGCAGTTGTCCAAAATATAAGCATAAGATTAAACTAATGTTACAATCTATGATCTAGATTTCTGAATCTGGGTCATTATCAGGATAATCAAGGTGTCACATTATTGTATTTATTTTCAAACATGTTGGAACTTAAGACTGTTTCCTTTAAGAGGGAAAAGAATTTAGATCTGATTGTATACTTTGGCTCTTATGTACTTATACATTCTCAATCACTTAGAGAGTATCATTATTTCCAAAATGTTGTTTGTGCTTTGAAGCAGGCCTGTTAATCTCTGCAGGATTTCTGACTCATTCCTGGCTCATTGGCCTTATCAAGACATTAATCAACACTTTTGAATGCAAAGAGTGTACTTTCTAGAAGCTATAGCGATGGCACAGACACAGAAATGTCTATTATAATTTAATAAATAGGTATAAATTTGTTAGGCCTATATTAGTCATTATTTTGTGATTTTTTTAAATGATATTTTAATATAAATGTTGCTGTTTTTCCATTTAAAAAGTTTGACCCTACTTGTCATATTATGCAGAATAAAATGTCACTCTCTATCCCCAACCTGCACAAATCACTCTCATTTCTTTATATTTATGAGACCTCAAAAATGTCAAAAGAATGACCTGTCCCTATGCAAATCATCATCAAAGCCTTGAGCTTTGACCTTTCACTTTGTATTTTTGGATCAAATCTGCTAGATGTGGAGTAAAGAATTCAAAAGGTTGCAGTGAACGCCCAGAGTTACCTGGATGGATTCCAAACACCTTCGTGGGTTTAGCAAACATGATCCGTTGGAATAAATGAATGTCAGGAGCTGAGCAGATGTATTCAAACCGAGCATGCTTATACTGGCGGGGAAATGTGCCAGGTGAGTGCAAACAGATTTGGCAGGGTGCTGTCCTCGAAAGCTGAGCATCATGCTGAATCAGTAGCATCACACTGTGGAGTTTTAGGACTGACAGGTGAAATGTTCAGAGCTATTTGGCCTGACAGGACGGGATCCCTGGCAGGCATTCCTGAAATAGTCAAAAGCTTGAAGCTGTCATTAAGTAGGACATAAATCTAACTGGGACATAATATAACAATCTTAAGATCTTTCTACAAAGACATATATATATATATATATACATACATAAAAACATGAAATATAAAGAAAACTGCCCCTTTCAGAAAAGTCACGTGTTAATATTCAAAAAATTGTACTTTTCACATGTAATACATGTTTTTATTGTTTCACAATTAATGATCAATTTCCACATCACACAGTACATTTATTTATTTTTTTAAATGTAATAATTAAATTATAATATGTGATTTTCCCACATTTTTTTAAAAATTTATTTTCCCAGGGAATTTACATAGTTTACATCTTGTGCGTTTGGTTATTTTCACAACTTTGATTTCATTCTTCAGATATTCAGGGAATAACATGGCGAAGTGTGCCATCATCTTGAATAACAAATGTGTCTTAGTTTTCCAGACATTACAAAAGTTCTTCATCATCTGGCAATCAGACATAATCTACTACTTAAGCAATCTAATGCTTTTTAGAGAAAACAAGCCCAAAGACTAACTGGCACTGAAACGCCAATCCTGACA
The DNA here is from genome assembly GCA_033459395.1 of Hemibagrus guttatus. NCBI lineage: Eukaryota > Metazoa > Chordata > Actinopteri > Siluriformes > Bagridae > Hemibagrus > Hemibagrus guttatus. Next base: position 3,320,995 of record JAUCMX010000027.1, read on the forward strand.
CATTAAGAGGAGATGACAGCTGGCATATGAAGCACTGCATCATTTACACACACCCCACTAGATCCATGCCATTATCGCTTCCCATCCGCCTCAAAAATAGCCACGGCGCCATGGGTGTGAGTTGCAAATAAATCCTGACGTCTGTCAGAGACCCGGATGTGCAGCCAGGTGGAAACGCAGTCCAACAGCAGTCCATTGAAGGCCAACACTTCCCTGTCTCTTGTGGCACCACAGGCTTGCCGTGGCTGGTGTCAGAGACGCCGTCTCTGAAAGGAAAAGGCCAGCAGCCTTGGGGAGTGTGTCATTCGGATCTTATCCGAAAGCGCCACCCGATACAGTTCGACAGCTTACATATGTGCAAATGGCAATCCTTCCCACTGGCTAGGATCCCTCAAATGTGAAATGTATGTGAGAGCTTGAGCTAAAGGGGTGAGGAGAAATGTCAGTGGACAAAAGCCTTTTCTGCTGTTTTGGTCTTTTACCTGTTCATGCCATAAGGATGAAGAGTTAGCCCAAAGATATGCTGTTCAGTCAAATGGCTGTTCATCAAACTGTGCATAATGTGTGTGCATAAACCTGAAGGAGTTTTGATTCATTCAAGTTAATGAGGCCTGATCTGATTTTTTTCAAAAGATTGAAGTCTTATAAACTACACAAGCACCACATGCAAAGAAGATTTTAATAAGCAGAGATTGGTGCTGTTTAATTGCAGTTCCCCAGTTCCAAAAATTTGTGGCAGTTGTGGGGAAGAACTACAAACAGGCGGTACAGTCAGTTGTTCAAAAACTTTTGGCCATACACTTTTGTGTATGTATTACTCATTAATAAATAAATAAAATATTATCACTGGCAAATTCCTGTTGTGGAAGAAGAATAAAACATTTTCAGACATGCCATTATTTGAAAATTATCAATCTATTTAATATAGGATCAAATCACACCTCCACCTCATTAATGATTTTCCTTGTCCAAATTGGAAGTGGCACTCAATGTGTTATCACTGAGACTGTAGCTTATCTACATACAGTTCATAAGAATTCAACACTGGTGATTTGCTTAAAAAATACTTCTTTTGCATTTAAAATTACGGGGAATCCACTGTTGTATTGCATGAATTGCTTCGAGGATTAACTCCTTACCAAGAGGATTTCACCTGATCTTCAGTCACTGATAGTGTTCTCTGGATACTTTGCTCCAAATCCACTACCGTACCATTGCACATTGAGCATACTGTTCTCTCTACCATGGGAACAGTTTCCCCAGAATACTTGAGATGAATAAAAAAATTGTGGCATTCTTATAAGATTTGTGTCTCCTTTCACCATGCATAGTTTGATCACATCTTCTTTTTGTGTACTTTGAAATGGTAGTTACCTATGCACTTTTGACTCTGAGATGGTTGCCCACCCTCTGGGCGTCATGGTGAACACTTCCTCTGATGAGGTTGAGCTGTCAAATGTAAATGTGATGCAGTTTGAGTGTCTTGGCCTAGATGCACTGAGGTGGAAAAGTAGGGTGTTGCCCCTCAGGTCCTCCTGTCATGCTTAACAAGCTCCATAAAGGAGAGCGACGGACCTGTTCTTCCTACTCTGACAAGTGGACAGGAACTAAATTAAGATCCTGAAATAATATACCTGAAAGAACCAGTCACAGTGAAAGAGTGGTTTGTTCCACTGCTAAAGTTTTCATGTTGTTAGTGTTCACATTATTTTATTGCATGCTTTGCACCATCATGGCTCAAGAAAAATTCCTGGAGTTTAGTTCACACACCTGGCTCTAATCTTCAGTTCAAGATTTGGAACTTATGTCATGTTGGGTAACAGTAATTACCACCGTACAGCCAGGGAAAAACATGTACATGTCAGCCTCTGAGTGGGTATTTGAAGCTTTATGACAATTTTCATTCCTCCAACCAACTCTGGAACGCTGCCAACGTGAACATGCCATCTGTCCAGGGCAATAATATCATGAAAATTAATTTTCATTCCAATTTTCTGGTGAGGATTTTAGTTGCAAATAGCTGAGAATGTCAGTCCAGGTTTCTATCCATGGCCACAGATTCCAGCTTCGTTCCCCAAAACCCAAAGCTGTGAGATAGAATCTCTCTTGCAGGTCCTGGGTTTGAACTGGGGTCTCTGTCAGGGGAATGTCCCTGATACAGTTCTAGTGGGAGCCAACCAGGTGCCTGAACCACCTCAACTGCTGCCTCTCAATTAGAGTCTTTACTGTCCCTGATTGTCAAGCTCCTCAAACTTGTCATTAACACATAAAACCTCAGACAGATAATTCAGTTTTACACTCTAATGGCAGAACCTCCAACAGGGTCCTCTAGCAAGGACATTCTTTGCAAAGATCCAGGCTCTCTCTCATCAGCCCCACCTCAAGCTGTCTTCATGAACTGTGTACATTTTCTTCCACTTCCTCAATAAGATCACTGACATTTCCCCTCTTGTTGGAGGCCAACAGATCTTTTGAGACAAGTATTGATCTAAAAGGCAGTGGACTTTGATGAAAATTCCCTTCTGTCCTCACTGCATGAGCTTTCCAGTCTGCTGAGCCGCAATCATGGAGCCATATTCACTGGTTTGGAAATGTGGCACAGAGGTCAAGTACAAGTTCTTCTTACAGTCAGGGGAAAACTTCTCAAAACTGTGGTGGAGTGCTAGCTTTATGACATGTAGAACACGGAAAATAACATCTTTAACTGAGAGTATGAATGGTTGTTATAACTGAGCCTTCATTCAATGTCCATATAACAAAAATGACCCTCTGGTCATGGTTAAATATACGCATATAGTATCAGAAAGATCAGAGATCAATCCTCATGTCTGTCATCATGGAAAATATCCAATAGCCATCCCTTTTCATTACGTTGCTTCGTCACCCCGACACCTGAAACCATGAAGTAGGCAAATGCAAGGTAATTTTTGTACAGAGAGAGTGGCAGCTGGAAAGAAAGTGAATTATTGATGGCAAACATGGCAGGATGCAGTATTTATCAGTGTGGAGCTGGAGACCCAACATACAGAGATGCTGTAAGCGGATCTTTGGAGAAAGTGCAGCAGCCATTGTCGTCTGAGTGCCGGCGCTCTTGGGTGTGCGATACCTCACCATATCTTATCGCCTCTCTAGTGAAAGCAATACGCCTACCATGATGTTGCCGACACTGTGCTCATTCACGGTGGCTTAAAGGGGGTTCGAAAGAGGGCCTGCGGAATGTTAGCATGGTGACATAGATTCATCAACAGGGAAACTGCTTCTGGTTTAAGTCAGGAAATGTCACTAGATATTTTTCTATGTGTGGCTAAACTCATGAGAAACTAAATCACTACAAAAAAAGGTTATGTCTTGTCTTTCCTTTCTGGTTATTTGGATACAATAAGCTTAAAATGAATGCAAAATTCTATATCATGTTGGCGAAATTTATGCAAAATGTAATGAATCTTGGTACTTTAACCTAATGAAGTCAAATTGTTTGTAACCACTCATTTATTCTTTAGTGTAGTTATGATTGTTGGATAGATTGAGATCTTTCTGCATCTAGGTGCAACTGAGTTGTTTTTGACACTATTTAACACACCCAGTGTCACATTGACTGTGACTCCTTATCTCAGCCGCCTGCCAATCTATTTAATTTACCTGACCATTGCCATCGGCAACAATGCTACAGCTATCACAAATCCCCAAATAACAAACCAAAGCCTTTTATGCCTCCCTCTACTTTCCCTGTCTCCTTTTCTTTACTCGATCAGAACTGTAAGCTTATATCTGGCAAAGCAAATGTTAAACTATGGCGTGTGCTGTGGGTACAATAGGCAGGGATCAAGCTGCCTTCTTAGCCTTCGATTTCTTGGTGAAAAGGTGCATCTCCAGTTACCACCACTTGCTTCTTCTCAATCTTGTTTGTAATTAAATATTCCAACGTGTCATTAAGCGGAAGGCGACGTGAGCTGCCACTCAATGTGGATGAAGCAGTGTGCCTGATGTGACAGGTAAACAGAGAAGCAAGAGCGAAAGGCACAGCTAAGGTTACAGGCCTGCTCAAGTCGTGCCACTCACCGGCTCTGTTTCCACCGGGAAGGGATCGATTTACTCGCGGCTGCCACATGAAATGGTCCGGTCCAAGAACACTGCCTGCCTCCGTGATGGAATGATTACTTATTCATGGAAAGTTGGCAGGGGAATGCAGGGTGATGTGAATGGGAGTCCTTGTTTTTCAGTGGGGTTGCAAGACATGGCTGACATAAGGGTATCTATTACGAGCTTGTTCTGAGAGTCTGCCCCCCCCCCCTTATTGCCAGAATTGCTGGAGATTGTCTCAGCTCTGGCTGGGAATGAGAGATCTGGAATGTAGCACTCATGTACCCCATGAGTTTCAATCACTAAACATAGCAGATTGAACACAGTATTCTGCTTGTGCATCCTATTTATGGAGCATGGGACCTTGAATGTTTTCCAGCAGGGGCATGTATGCCGGAGGACTTCATCTCACTTTCTAAAGTAACCCCAGGTAGCCCGACACTTATCTCCTGGCCTTGAAGGACACAGTTGCTCTCTCTCTCTCCTTTGCTGCTCTGAACATTGCCACCCTGACACTAGAGAGTCTGCGCCATGTTTCAGGCGTGTGAAATCTCACACTACCAGCAGATCTCAGGGCACTGGGGCCTGGCGCTTTCACAGGCAACTGCATGAGAGGCTTTTTTTGTTGTTGTTGCTTTGAGTCAAGATAACCTTTTTGCATGCAAACCTTAATCCTAATCAGAATTTACCTCAGGGGAGACAACAAGACACTTTCTACCAACATTCACACGCAATTCTCAAGTATCACCCAAATCTAAGTGCTGCATTTTCATAAAGCCTGCATTTTCATAATTCCTTAACCACTCAGTATTTAGCTGACCCCTCCATGTCTTCTTTCAGGCCACTGCAAAACTGTCTGACCACTTTAATTAAGCTGGAATTGTGCATGAAAAGCCTCATTCAAGCATGTCCATCAGCATCTTTTGGATAACGGCTGAAATCTGAGACTCGTCCACTATTCCACCTCTTCTTATCGCAGTATGGCGCCTTACGCTCTCACTGTAACACTCTGCTGCTTGGCAGGAACGCGTAACCTAAGTCACCCTGGAGTCATTGTGCTGGTTGTAAGCAATATGTTCCACTGTGTGATGGCCGAGCACATTAACACAGATTCTTTTCACTCTCGCGCCCGTGATACCCCACTGGCGTTTGTGTTACAAGCTGCTTGATTTCCAGCAATTCAAAGCCAAAGTCTGGCGAAGGTGTGAGAGGGCTTCTTTAGCAGCGCTGAGGCCAAGTGTAAGACTACTGCTAGAGCACCTGTTACTGCCCCCTTGAATCCAACCTGAATGCTAATCAGAGGCAGTTGGTATCACTGGAACTGGGCTAAAAAGTTTCCCAGTACATAATTCTTCTTCTATGTAGCCTCCTGGAATTACAGGGGTGTCATGAATTACACATAGTAATTACTAATGTCAGGTGAAGCACAAAATCTGAAGCACAAATGTATTGAACCTGTATCACCTACAAAACAGATTAAGAAGATTGTCTTGCATAAGTATTCAATCGACGTAACTTTTCCACAATTTCTAGAGTTACAACAAGGAAATGAACTTGGATTTTACATAAAATAAAATTAAGTCTTTTTTGCTTGTTAATGAAGGACTACACATTGTTAGCACTTTTGTTTGCGTTTCTCTGACCTTTGGTGTGAGACTATATAGAAGTTGCTTTCGGCTGCTCCCTGTTCGGGGTCGCCACAGTGGACCAACTGAGCCGCACAACAACTTGGCACAGGTTTTTCACCAGATGCCCCTCCTGACGCAACTCTCCCATTTTTCCAGGCTTGGGAACAGCACTGCATCTAGTGGCTGGGGTTTGGGCATTGGCTGGGAATTGAACAAGGGCCTTCCGCATGGTAGGCGAGAAACCACTCAGCCACCAGTGCCCTGGTGTGAAGCAATATAAATGAAGATATTCCTCCTCCTCCTCCTCCTCCTCCTACTACTACTACTACTACTACTACTACTACTACTACTACTACTACTAATAATAATAATAATAATAATAATAATAATAAAAACATGGCCATAACTATGGTTAACATAAAATGGCTATGACCATAAGTTTATACATTTTGTTGTGTCAGATTACAACCATTATTCTTATATATACTTGGCACCCCTCATTTTCTATGCTGTTTGCAAAGTGCAACACTGACTTGAGCAATAGATTATAATAAAGACTAAATACACAGAAGATTCATCAGTTAATATCAACAAGCAAAACTATTCTTATACCTTCCTAAAAACATAAAACGATTTAAACATTTTCTTATTTCGTTACCGGCAGCAAAAAAACTCAGCTTTATTGGACTTTGCTGTCCCCTACTGGTTACTTATAGAAATTCGTGTGGGATGTCCATTAAAAAAAAACATCAACGTTAAAACCGTTTTATAATTTTCTCATAATTTTATTTATATCTTAAATCTACAGTACACTAGTTTGTACAACTTTTTTGAAAATGTAATAAAGAAGCTTTTATTGTATTACAATCTAAATTAGTTACTGTACCAAAAATGGCCACTGGGTGTCAGTGCTCATCAATAATTCTCCCATTTTATCAAGGCCACCTACATTATACAGAAGCGTCGCATTTTACAGAACCGTTTTTTTTTTCACTTGTGCAATTTGTGTGATTTGATGATTTAATCCATTAATATGAGGTTTTGGATGTATTCAAGGGTTTCCATCGATATATGGTCTAAACGATCTAGCTGGAATCAGTTAAAATATCAATTGGTTATGTGCTTACAGAGATTGCTGGCATTAGTGATTACACTTAATTAATGATTACATCTTAATACATTTTTTTTTTCATTAAGTTTTTTGTTCCTTTTCTGCTAAGCTCACTTTGTACTACACAAAAGTACCACAATCCTCCGTTGTCTAGGCAACAGAAAAAGCTAACTTCCACGTGGACACATCCAGCACAGCTCCAGTCTGGTGCATTGATGTTGACTTTAATCCCAACCCCCCCTCCCTTTCTCCTCTATTGATCAGACTGCTTTCTGATAAAAAGAAATTGGAGGACGCAGTTATCACATAAACTATTACTAAACTGTGTGCTTTGGAAATATACAAACATTCTGAAATTCAGAGGACCTTTTGTACGCTTCATGCCCTGAACTTTCATCAGATTTCAGATTCCTGGTGGCTTTTCGATATGAGAATGAGAGAAAAAAAAAGAGAGAAATGGATGGATGAATGGATGTGGATGGATGGATGATGTTGTCATGAGAAAGTAATCAGTGCCAGAGTGATATGATGTTGAGTTTACATTTAACCAATTATTACAGTTAAATATTTAATACTGAATGACGTTTCATAGTTGTTGTTTTTTTTAATCAATTTATACTTAGGCTATATTTACATGTTGTGGAACATCCACAAAAGCATTTATGAATCGTTTACATTATATCTGTTATAGCCGAGTGTTACAAAGCCTCGAGACTGGAGACTTCTTCCATATTCTCACAATACTGCAATACATTTCTCTGTCAAACAACATTTGCTTCTAAAAAAAAAATCTGTATATTATTAGTCTAAGATTGTGTGGAGTCTTTGGCATACATATCCTTGCTAACACCATACACACCTGTAGTTACTATAAAAAGAATAACGTATTAAAATCAGCTCATTGATATAAGCCTGTGATATAAGCTGTCATTTTTAACTAGAGTTATTCTCCTATGTTCTGTTAAATATTTGTGTATTAATGGTATTTCTGTTGATATAATGATACCGACTGATGACAGGTTTCTGATATTAAAGAAGCCCGATTCTGAGAGCAAACTTCTCTGCCTGCTGACTACATTTGAGGTAAATGAAACTTTTGTATATTTCTTTCTTTCATTATTCCCTTCTAAGGTGTCGAGTTTCAATGCCTGTTTCATCTAATAGTGGAACAGGTTATGTCTGCATGATCTCTAAACTTTGAGCTGAACTTGAACCTAAAATCATGCTTGCATAAGACCGTTCACCGTTCTTAATCAAACTGTTTACACAACAGTTGGATTAGATGTCACTGTCTCTATGTCAAAGGTGCATCAGTATCTTCTAGATGTCTATCTACAGTTAGCTGAACTTAGACTGTATACAATGTTCCCAAGAGAAGTACTGGACATCATAATCTGCATGTGGGCTATTATTTAAAAGACATTTTGCTCATTTGGAGCACATGTTCATCATTAAAGCTACTGGGATTTGACCTCACAACCTTCTGCTTAGTAGCCCAAAACATTAAAGACCGAACCAACACTGCTCTACATGCTGGTGTCAGAATTATTCATCCCATTATTCCATTTTCAGTATGACACTGGCACCAAAATGTCCCTTGATACCTAAGTAGTTCTTCTGGATTGATGGGATGTGACTGTATCAGTGCATCAGTACATTCGCACACACATTAGCATCATTATAATGATTGCTGTAGAATGAAATACAAATTCTCAGTAACAGATTTGTGAAGCCCTGGTCCACATAATACACCAGTCAGACCTAAAGGGCACTTCCTGTCTTCAGGTTATTTCACTTCACTTTCTCAAGAATTATAAATATCTGTTGTTCCCAGAATTCACAGAAATGTCCATATGTAACCCCCCCGGGTCCTACTCGGAACCTCTCTGAGCGGGTCTCCGGCATGGGAAGCGGGCGCACTAACAAGGAGGATAAAGACTGCAGCCACTAGCATCGGTCACCAGTGCACCTCTTGAGATCAGAGGAGTGAGGTTTACCTGCACAGCACCTACCACTGGCCTCTTTTACACTCATCCCCCTAAACCTCACTCCCATCCGGGTCACGGCACCAATGTAACCTCCCCGGGTCCTACTCACAACCACTCCGAGCGGGTCTCCGGCATGGCAGACGGGCACCCTAACAAGTAGGCTAAAGACTGCAGCCACTAGTGTCAGTTGCCAGTGCACCTCTTAAGATCAGAGGAGTGAGGTTTACCTGCACAGCACCTACCGCTGGCATTCATTACACATACCTGTGTTAACTTCTGACATGACAATGGTGGAGATGTTTAAGATGTGTAAATGTTGTTCTTGTGGTGTTTGTTTTATAGACCAACTGAACCAGACTATTATACTAAATTGCTCTTTTGTACTTCTTGTTATTGTTTCGATAAGAGATCGAACTTTTTTCACTTATAATATATAAGCAGTTATATTCATCATTGTTGGTTTGTTTATTTCCCTAAAGTTATGTAAATCTTTGCACTCAATTATATCTTATATGAAGAAATTAATTAATTAATTAATTAATTATTAATAATTAACATAATAATAATTTTTATTATATTAATTATTATTATTGTTGTTGTTTTGTTGTTGTTGTTGTTATTAATTATTATTATTGTTGTTATTAGTATTATTATTATTATTATTATTATTATTTTTTTTTATTTATTTATTTTTTTTTATAATTAATTGCAGTTCTTATGCCCTCGTTTGTTATTGCCCTTTCTGTTTATTGCATTTCAAAATTAAATTATATTATCTGTCATATAAATAAAGATAAAAAACAGCTTGAAATTCAACTGAAAACGATACCAGCATGTCACTGTGCCAACTATGTTCCTTTATCTCCAACATTTGAACGGCTTTGCCTCCATCCCGGTGTACCGTCACCTTTAATTTATGAACAGATTTCAGTCGGATCAGGCGATACCGCACACAAACACGCGGACCTCCAGACCCTCTTTCTCATTGGTTACACCTCTCCTTATTTGCATGTCTGAGCCCGCCTCCGCCTGAAACCAGAAATCCCATTGGCTCCCGT